>VZRI01002626.1:387963-434123 GCA_013397515.1 Upupa epops
AACCAACTGGCCATTGGGCTATGGAAGAAAAATTAAAAAAATGAAAAAGATTTTAGAATGCCTAGACATGTAATTGGGTTTGGTCAACGGGGTTTGGTCAATTTTTACAAAACAACTTTCTAAATGTTTTGGAGGTTGAAACGTGGTCTGATCTCTTGGGTAAATGCAAAGCAATTTTGAACTAAACATAAAAGAGGTATTTTAAAATAATGAAAGAACCTTGAAAGAACAACTCGAAAAAGTGATCAGAACACTTAATAAAGTACCTTGCTCTGTTACAGTGGAAATTTTCTTATAACACCTTTTGCTGACTTTTCTCTGATAAACTGGAATATTCTCTCACAACAACCAAGTAACAGGGTGCTAGGGCAGTGGGCTGGGTGAAAGAGCTAGAATGATGGAAGAAGTAATAAATAAGCACAGTCATAATGCTGCTTGGCCTCAGAGTTTCACCTGTTTGTGGTTTGTATATACATATATAGTTCTGGAAAAAAAACTGTAAACCTCTCCTGAAAGATTAATTTTATTTCTTATTCATTTTTCTTTCTTTCCAAGCCCTCCAAAATAACTACCTGATGCAGGCTAGAAAAGCCTATTTAAACACATTTGCTTTGTCTTTACATCTGTAATTTGCCCCTGTTACAGGCTGAATAGAAAGAGTCAAACACACTCAACTTGCATTTTCCTGTTAAACAACTGCCTGTGATCTCTTATGCAATTCAGTGGACCTTCATTACAAACCAGTTCAACATTAAAAGCTTTGGCTTAGCAAATGTTTGCTATTCAACAAGATTTTGCCGTCTTTACTATCTTTTTAGAAAACAGATGTTAGTTTTTTTATTAATGTGATGATTTAAGGCAGCCTGTACAATATTAGAATTTTTTTTTGGAATTGAGTCTTGCTGTCTCTATGGACATGAAACTGCACACACCACTTTGAACACTGGCTTGTCTGCATTTTATGCAGTATTTTGCTTCCAGGGACAGAGAAGAGCTACAGAACAATGGTAAGGCCTGAGTAAATGAGCGGGAACTGGCCATAAATACTTTGTGGCTAGAAATTAGAATAGAGTTTCTATCTATTATAGCAGTGAAGAAATAGTTATCTTCCCATAGCAGTGGTAAGCCAAAAAAATACACATATATCTATATAATGTATATATGTATATACAGTATATATATAAATATATATACACACTTTTTTTCCTTAAAGTTTCTGAATATGTTTCTGAAGATCTGTGAAAAGGTTTGTGTGAATAATCCTTGTGAGAGCAAGGGTCTGTACTCTCAACCTAGGAGTCCTTTCCAGTCTTATGTTCCTAAAACCTGATTGCTTTTGGAACCTTACAATGGATTTGTGTTTGTTGCATTCAGTTCATATATGAACCTGAACAGAGAAGAGGTTTGAAAGCAGAAGAAAGATTTCCTTTCAGATTCTGAAATGCCTCTGAGGCTGTCCTTGGTTTGGACCTAAAGCATCTGGGCTCTTATGGCGGGTATTAATAGAAGGAGTAACAGGTAGAAACCACTGTTCAAGAAATTCACTAAAAAGATGTTAAGAGCAAGCACTGGAGTCATCCAGATCCCTCAGGACTTGGTACATATAGCCAAATGTGAGGGCCCCATGTGAAACAGCAGCTAAGTAGCTGTCCAGCCAGCTTGACAGTATTTAAAAATGCAATTTTGAAGTTATGACAAATTTTCACCTATTCAGCTTGTTTAGAAAACCCTGCTTTAAAATCATGACTTTGTTAATGAGTCTGCTGAGGCAAAAGGGAATGAATGGTTCTGTGGTGACTTGCTGCCATGTGCCCCAACTATGTCCTCATGACTTTCCACCTATAGACAGGAGATTGCAAGTTGTGATGCACAAGGCCAGCCTGGTATTGCCATATCCTTCTGCCATTTGAGCAGGTGGATGCTGCAATTCTTATGCTGTTTCCTAAAAGAAGGATAAACTACAATGTCTGTAAGCTTGGCTGGGTGAAATCTTTTGCATATCTCCCTGGGCAGATGCTATGGATGGAGATGCCACCTCACCAGACTCAGGGCTTCCTAGAGCTGTTTTCAGGAGCTTGCTATCACTGCATTAAACCTTGAAAGGCATGCTTTTTGATATAGAGTATATATTGCTTTACAGTAATAAAATGTCTTCAGTATTAGTCACAAAAATTAAAAGTATTTATTGCTTTTCTGCTGTGGACTGGCATGGAATGCTAGTGGTGATGGTCACCACTTCATTCTGTTGGACTTGTTGTTTTAGGTTGTCACAATCTGCCACTCAGGAAACACACGTAGACCTTTGTAAATCTCAGACAAAGTGCTTTGCTCTGTATTTACAGGCAGTTAAATGCTCTTGAATTGACTGTTCTTCTTCACTCTGGTGTGGTGGAGTATTTGTGAAAAATCTCACACACGGAGATTTGTTTGGGGGCATGGAGGTGGCACCAATACATTTTGATGTTTCCTTTGAAATAAAAGCAGATCTTATGAATAAAAGGTATACTTTGAAAATCTGATGTTAAAATGCAGAAGGAAAGCAAGTGGGTAAAGGGATTCCTCACTAAAATTAGAAGAAATATGTCTATGTGATGCTCATTTCAGTGACAGTCTAAAAAGAGTTATGCCATAAATTGCAAAGGGAATGAAGCACTGTGATGAAAGAGGAAAATAACCATCAGGAAAATGGATGGAGTGAAGGTCATTACAGAGAAAACATAGAAGTCTGTGCACAGACTTCTGCCTAAGCAGATGCTGTTAATGCTAGCATTAATTACCAAATATTTTATGTTTAAGGAGCTATAGGCTGTTTGAAGCAGGCTGAATCATTTGGGAAAACACTGAGGTCAAATCTAGCAGAGAATATGGGTCAACAATATCCTGCAGAGAGCTACCTGCTTAGGGGAGTGTGATTGAGTCCCCTCTTCACTATGCAACATGTCAGCCAGGTGGGTCAGTGAGTTTGCCCTTCCAGTGCTGCATCCTATGCCTGACCAATTCTGCATTGCAAACATGTTTGGTCACCATTTCTGACACTTGGGGAGAACAGCAGACACTGCAAGGGTCCTTCTCTCTAGGGCTGCTTTAGCTACTTAAGTCATTTTGGCTCTAGATTGTTTAAGGACAGAATGTGTTCCCTCCTGTGCAGAACTGCTACTCTGTGTGTGTGTTTGATGTGCATGGTTCTTGGGTTGTTGCAGACCATGTGTCACACTGTCATAACTGATTTAACCTCACTAGGCATAACTGAGAACACCTGTTTTCTCTGAGTCATATTTTTTCTTCACATGTCACAGCTATTCTCATTATTTATAGTGTATTTTTAGACCTCACATTTAATCACAGCATAAAAATGTAAAAGTCTCTTTTCCACAGGAAAAAATTAAAAATATTTTTCATTATCTTGTTTTTTTAAAAATATTTATATCATGTTTTTGACAGCTAAATAAATGGATTTTATTAAACAGGATTACGGGCTGAAATTATTTAGTATTCCTTTTTTATTATCTGGTGTAGCCTCTGCTGGGAGCTGTGAGTTTCTTTTCTTCATTTCCAACATTGATTCTTGCATTAGGCGGTTACATTGAATAATTAATATACTTCCCATGATTGATGATTTGCATGGCCTGAATATTAGGTTATCAATCATGGCCCACTTGTTCTAATGTAATCATATTGAAAACGTGTCAGAAGCTGTTTACCCAACAATGACAACAGGAGCTGTGATATTGAAGGTGCCTGATGCACTACAGCAGGAAATATCCTGGTTGAACATTCATAATGCAGAGATTATGAGTTCCTCAAATTGATGTAACAAAAGCCTGGAGCCCTTGGTGAGAGTTATCAGCTCCAATAAGAAAATCCCTTTTTTCAGCTAGGAAATCATACTGATTTCTTTGCCTTTTATCAGCTGCTTAGTGACTTTTTGAGCCTACAGTGTAAAGTAATTATGTTCTGTGCTGCACAGCATAAAGAAACTGAAAAAAAAAACAAAGACAGACAGTGTTTTGTTGAAAAAAAAAAAAGGAATGGCGGAATGGCACTGTCTTCACTGTCTTCTATGTTGTTACTGGAAGGAGAGGACATCGTTAAGGTCTTGCTGTAGTTCACTTCTTCACTGAATTACTGCAAACATTTAAAAAGTAGGTTTTGCTTCTATGGGAAACATTAAAGCAGAACCAGAGAAGAAGAATCTTACTCTTAACTCACAGTAGAATGCACATTTCACTTGCAGTATGTTTTTTTAACCCACAGATGTTTCTGTAGACTATACTGGCTCCACAAGTGGTGTTCCTCAGGGGTCTGTATTGGGACCAATACTGTTTAACATCTTCGTTGGCAACATGGACAGTTGAGTGCACCTTCATCCAGTTTGTGGTTGACACAAAGCTGTGTGTGAGGTTGTGACACTGGAGAGAAGGGACACCACCCAGAGGGAACTTGACAGGCTTCAGAACTGGACCTATGGAAACTGCATGAGGTTTAACAAGTCCAAGTCCAGGGTCCTACATCTGGGCCGAGGTAATCCAAAGCACAAATATTTGTTGAGTCATGAGTGGACTGAGAGCAGTTTCTGAGAAGGACTTGATGGTGTTGGTAGATGAGAAGCTCAACGTGAGCCAGCAATGCATGAGGGCAGCCCTCTGGGCCAACCATCACAAGAAGTGTCACCAGCAGCTCAAGATAGGTGATTCTCCTCCTCTACTCTGCTCTTGTGAGACTTCACCCAGAGTACTGCATCCAGTTCTGGGGCCCCCAATACAAGAAGGATACGTAACTGTTGGAGCAAGTCCACAGGCTGGCCACAAGGATGAAAAGAGGTCTGGAGCACCTCTCTGGTGAGGACAGGCTGGGGTATTTGGAGCTGTTCTGCCTGATGAAGAGAAGGCTCCAGGGAGGCCTTATAGCAGCCTTCCAGTAGCTGAAAAGGGCCTATAAGGAAAGATGGAGATGGAGTGCTTACAAGCGACTTTAGTGATTGGACAAGGTAGAATGGTTTCAAGCTAAAAGAAGGCAGAATTAAACTGGATCTTAGGAAGAAATTCTTCATTATGAGGATGAAGAGGCACTGGAACATTTTGCCCAGGGAGGTCGTGGATACCTCTTCCCTAGAAGTGTTCAAGGCCAGGTTGGATGTGGCTCTGGGCAACCTGGTCTGTGAGAGATGCCCTTGCACATGGCAGGATGGTTGGAACTAAATGATCTCTGAGGTCACTTCCAACTTAAATCATTCCATGATGTTATTATTTCACTATCTTGTTTACTTCAGCCTTTACTTTAGCCAACCACAGGCGACTTTTTAGATTTGCATATTCATTTCACTCTTTTCTTCTTCCTGTGACAACTCATATTAACATGGGCAGTTATATTGAGGTTCAGATCCACAAACTCATATTGACGGAAATACTTCATGGCCACAGCAGAATCACTCATTAAGCCAGAGCCCCATGAGTCAGAGAAATCTACAGCACTGGGTACTATAACTCCAAACAGGAAAAGAAAGCTTCATCCTCCAGCCTCTAGCTGGCTTCCACTCTGTACTATAGAGTGCATAGGTTTTCCAAACTTCTTTTTTCACAATAGGTCATGCAATGTTGTTTTTCCTGGCATAAGGCAGTGCTTTATTCCCCACATCACTTTTTGGCCTTGATGAACTCCTCATATCTCCTTCCAGCTCAGTGTTGCTCTTGTTAGCCAACTTAATTGATGGATGTGGACCAAAATCAGATTATTCATCATGACTAAGAGTTAACAGGGCTTTGTCCAAATGTGAGGACCCTACTAGTCCTGGTTAGCCTCCAAGGCATATATTTATGGATTTCATGCTGGTGCAATCTCTGAATGGCTGGAGTCGTTGACAGTCAGAAGAAGAAAGACAAAAGAAATTTAAAAGCTCATAAAAAAAAACCAACAAACCTACAGTTTGACCCCACTTCTCTTTCTTTAGTCAGTATTTTGTTCTCTTTCACCAAAAGACGACAAGTGTATAGGAACTATGTAGGCTAAGTGATACAACCCAGCAGGAGGTGTAATCTCCTGGGATATCACCACAGTTGAAGGCCAAGTATTTGAATTACTTAAGACAATATTAGCCTTGTTGTGTCTCACAGTGATTAAAACAGAGAACAGCTATGTTCATTATTATAGGAAAAAAGATTCCTAAAAGAATTTGTAGTAATAAAACCACAGAAATCTGGAAGCAGAGAAAGTGTAGATGGAAAAGACCTAGTCATCTAATATCTCTGCCAGTGCAGTATTTCAGTAGGCATTTTTAGTATTTTCTTAACCTAATAGGGTTACTTAGAAAACTATGCCTCAACTTGTTGGATTTTAACATAACCACAGTGATTCATGGGTTTTAGGATTTCTTGGCTTGAATCTCCATACTTAATTCAAACTGCTTCAAATGCTATTCCTTCCACAAGCATGGGAAATGAAGCAGATTAATTTGCTTGTAAGTAAAGCTGAGATGTTTCTAAGTCTCAGCAAACTATGACTTCTTTTATTAGCTGTTATCACATCATACAGTTCCAGAATTGCCAGCACAAGTCAATGAGAAAAAATGTGTTAAATTTCTCCTAATTTGTTTTTAGAAATAGTCCTCAGAATGAGGGAATACATAAAAAGAGTATGTTCTGAATTTTCTTTATTTGCCCCAACATTTTTAAAAATGTTTCCTCCACGACTAAATGAGTCTGCAACCTTTTATTATTTTAAAAGTAGAAGCAGGAACTGTCCATTTATTGAAGTGACGTCGAGAAAGACTCCCCATACCTGGAACTGACAGTGGAAGTGCTAGTAAAGTTTACACTTTATTCAAATAATTGTGTCATGGCATCTTCTCTTGGTTGCATCATGGGAAGTGTTTGCTCTGCCACAGATTATGTGTGAATATTGTCAGAGGAAAAGAGGTGCATAAAAACTGCCCGTCTCATAAAGCACTAAGTGCTTTATAAACCTTTCCTCTGGGAAAAGATGTTCTGCTTTCTGAATCACCATATTTAGATTTTAGTAATTAACATTTTTTTATTATTGCTCCAAGACTAACAGGCCACTAGTTTTCAGTTGTTTAGTCTCTCAGCCACTAGTAGAATTTTCCTAGGAAAGAAGCAGTATGTTACAGAAACTGTCAGTAAACTGGTTTTCCATAGAACAGATCTGTGTACCCCTCCTCTGTGTAAAAAACTATCAAATATTAGGACAGTATGTGCTAAATGAGCTACACAATTGTTTCAGCACGTGGCACCCATGGCTGCAAGCTGCTGCCAGGAGCAAGCTATTTCACATAATAGGATATAGCAGGTGTTGGATCACATCTTCAAACAAATGAAATCCAGGTAGTGACTCATCTCCTAGAAGGAGCAGTATAATCAAAACATTCTTCTGACCCACAATAGTTGGACAGTAGACGGACAAATCTGCTGTCCTCCAACACAAAGTTAATGTGTGTGGGATACAAATTAGCAACCAGAGACATACATAATACTGTGCTTGGAAAAGATCAAAATAGGCACAGACTTCTGAGGTGAGATATGAAACACCTCTTTCTGAACATTCTTTAATATACCACAATTATAAAACAGTTCCAAACAAAAATATCCACTCCCTGATGACTCTGAATGGAAAAGAGATGAAGAAAAAATATGTCTGTATGTGTTTACTTTATAAGTTTGGAATGCATTCAGGCTTCACAGCAGGCAGCAGAGGACACAGTTTCTATATGCATCTTGACGCTTGGAAAAGGTGTGAATTTTCTCATCATCATTGTCCACAATGATCTGTTGACCCCAACAGCAGGCTGGTTTTACACCTACATTTATCAGAAGTGAAGGATTATTCTGCAGGTTGAGAAATGAGGGGTGGTTTAATAGGACTGGAGGAAACTTGACCCACTGTACTTTATGAAGGTTGCACCACTGCAGGTTTTGGCCAGCAGGAAGGTGGGGTTTCCTGATACCTCTTCACTTGCCTCTGCCTTTCCTTGAATTTCTGTGGGTCTTACAGCAACACATTCCCTGTGCCTGCCAGCAATCTGATCATGCATGAGGTTCCTGAAGCACGTGACAGCTACTTTACATTTGATGTCACTGATGCCAGCCTAAAGTGACAGAGTTGTCTTATTCTTGGCATCCTTGCAAATCCTGTTGCTCTCCACGGATACCTCTCACAGCTACTACAAACACTGTAATAACTGCTGAGTGGGTGACAGGACATTTCTCTGTTGTTTCGTTAACTTTTCTGATGAGTAACAGAAAATAAAGCTGGGTGACACTTGGCAATTTCTTTGCTGAGGATTGATTTTTACCCCCTTCCACTCCACTCCCCAACCACATTCTCAGTAGCAATATTAGGATGAATTTATCCGTCAGCTTCAAACCATGATTTTTTTCTTTTCCTTTTTTTTTTCGGTAGAGCTATCCCAAAGCATACCTGGGATCTGGAAATATTAGAAAAGAAAGCAGAGGCCTCTGCAGTGTAAGATTTCTGGTCTTGCCGGTAATGTGAGCACCAGCAGAAGAGAGGGGTGAGGAGGCTCATTAGGTGCTTCTGACTCTCACTGCCTTTGCTATTTTTGGGCCAGCTGTCATGTGCATGGGGTGATTTGCCCAGCCTTGACATTCGACATAATATCTCAATGCCAACACATTGTACATTTCCTCTTCTTGCACCCTGCAATGGTAGAGAGGAGTAACCACCACCATTGTTACACCACTAGGTCAAACAGCCAATTAAGCAAGCACAAGCTGGATGTGCCCAGGCAAGGGCTCAGGTGGGTGCAGGGGAGCAGGGTGTGCAAAGTCTTCACCTTGGAAAGCCCTGAAAACCCTCCTCTCCACCTCTGCCATATCCCTGTGAATGGCCAGGAAGAGCTTCTGAGCTGCCTGTAGCTTTAACAGTATGGCACAGGGGAGCAGAGGTCTCCCAGGATTAATTAATGGGCATCCCGAGAACACATTCTCATTATAGCTATAGCACTAGGGTTTTTCCTCATTTTGCAAAACATCAAACGTATTAGATAGCATTGGGGGGCCAGGGGGCAAGAAGCAGGGAAGGGAGAGACCATGGTCAGAAGGAAGCAATATGGACCAAGAGATTGAATCTGACCCTGTCAGGGGCTGTCACAGGACTTAATATTGCATTTATTTAAAGTGAATTTTCTCTGGTATAATGCAGTTGACTTTGGGGGAATGAGCCTTGCTCTCGAGGGTTATGTGGGTCCCTCAGGGAATGAAATGCCACTGATAATAAAGAGCTTGTGCTGACATCCTGCACCACAATTTTTATTTGTTTGTAGCTGCTCATTCTTTGTTAGAGTACAGAACTGGCAAGGCACGTGTGTTTTGTTTCTCTCATGTGATTTTCCCCACCAGTCAGAATGGCTTATGCTCAATTAATTCCATCAATACACGGTCCCCCCAGCCTCATCTGCACTTGTGTAGCGTGACAGGCAGTTGTGAATATACCAC
Organism: Upupa epops; assembly: GCA_013397515.1. Taxonomy (NCBI): domain Eukaryota; kingdom Metazoa; phylum Chordata; class Aves; order Bucerotiformes; family Upupidae; genus Upupa; species Upupa epops. The sequence continues at coordinate 397,431 of VZRI01002626.1, forward strand.
TAACTGTGTTCAGACAAAGGCGTGAGGAAGCTCCACGAGGGGTCTATTAACTCCACAGACAGACTGTGTCTTTGGCTGAGACACAGCCCCTTCACAGGAGGGTTTTCTTGTTTGGTGAAACACTTAGTAAAAAGTGTTTCCTCCCTCCTGGTGAATTAACCACTACTCGGATGTTGGGGAGCCACAGTCCTGCTGTCTAAACTGCGTCCTACAAAACACCAGTATATGGCTCACAGGCACACACAAAACACAAGCTCCCTGCCCTGAAGAGTTCCCATTCTTCACCCCACATGACCGACCAGTGCAGATGATCAATTCTGACTGTTTCTATAGAGAAGACACTCTGACCATGTCCTGTCCCATCAATAAGACTAAGCAGTGATGATTTTCTCTGAAAAAGCATTGAAGTTCACAGCCATCACTTAATCTTTTTCTTCATAAAACGGCAACAAATTCATTTATGACTTGGGGCCATGTGATCCCCTCAGCAGAGAGTCATGGTGTCTGTAAGTGAACTTCAATGCTCTGGAAGACCTGGGATCAAAATAAAAGCGGCAGTTTTCGTCTGAAAAAAATGATCTCTTTTGTGCATGGTGTATTTCAGAGGCATGAGGCTGTACTAATTGGGGTGCAGTCTAATGACTAATCCCATTAGAGGTGTTGTTTACAGATTACCCACTTGTTTGAGCAACTAGAAAGCAGCACTGAAATAAAGAAAAAATAGAGAAGGAGAGAGAATATTTTTTTAGAACTGCTGTGACGCGAGAATGTGAGAGATGTTAGTTATATTGAAACACTCTTTCAGCCAACAAGGTCACTTGTGGCAATAATCCGCTCATTAGAGGTGTAATCCATCACTCAAGTAATATCAATTTAGCGCCAGGGTTTTAATGCAGGTTGTACTAATCATTAGCGGCAGTTTGTCAACTGCATAATTCACAAGGGATTGTGGGTATGCATGATTTAGCAGGTGACCCCTGACCTCTGCTGAGTAAGAAGCCTGCCTTAGAGGCAAAATCAAGAGGGACAAAAAGCAGTGCTCACTCATGAACAATTATTATGCTTAACAGCATGACTGTCATTTTAGAAGGAAAGGGAAAAAACAGTATGTCCTGAATAATGAAGGATTAAAATTCACCTGAGACTTGGCTCCAGCTACAACGCTGGAGTCACCACCCTCACTTAGCCTGGCAGGGAGAAGACAACACTTTTTTTCATTGTTTACTTAATGGCCCCTTAGACAGTATCTAAGAGTGAAAAGCCCTTCTGCCACACAAAACACAAAGGGTGATGATGGCACCAGGTTTATTCTCAGGCTATGTAAAGGTTGGTTTACTCTCGTCTGTATCCCAGGTGCCAAGCACTGGGATTGACCTGTGACTGTCATAGGTGAAAAGTATTAGTTAGGAAAGTCTGCATTAGTGTCAGACAGGTAGAGGATTTCCCCTCAGGCTGTTAATTCATTTGGAGGGAAGAGGAGAATAACCTGAAGTGAATTTCTGTGCCCACCTGAAATCTGCTCAGAGAGTTAAATGCATAGTTTGATTTACCAATCATTATAAATGTAGTATAGCATCATATTCTCTATTTCAACTGTTGGAAAAAATCCATTTCTTTTCACATCCCACTTGGAATGTTATCAGTGTCTTTCCTTGCTGTATTGTTGCTCAGTTTTATAATAACAATAATCCTTCTGAAATCTGGCAGCTAGGACCGGTTAAGTGCCCTAAGCTTAACTGCAATTAAGGTACTCTTTTGCTTGTAGTAAGGTAGAATTGGCTGTGACTTAAAAACTGAAATTTAACAAGTGATTTAGCTTGTAATGTGCTCTAACTGCTTTTGGTATTTTGAAAGTGGGTGTTGGGTGGGAGAAAGAATAAAGAGGTTAAACAACTCACTTATTTAATAGAAAAAGTAGCAAAAGTACTTGCATGTTGGGCACACTCCAGTGGGAGTTTTATTATGGACACCATCCTCCTGCATATAAGGCATGTATTTTAATATCTGTTCATATATCTGTACATATATGTGTCTGTACATACATGATAATGTACGTGTGCACACATGTTAACTGGGCATTGGAACAGGCTGCCCAGTAAGGTTATCGAATCATCATCCCTGGACATGTTTAAAAGTCATGTAGGTGGAACATGGTTTAGCAGCGGGTTTGGTACAGTTAGGTTAATGGCTGGACTCAACGGTCTTCAAAGGTCATTTCCAACCTGAATGATTCTATGAGTCTAATGTATCTGTAGATCTGTATTAACATATCTGTGCATTACATGTACACTCACATTTATAAATTATGCTTGGAAGGAAAAGAAAGTCTGATGCTCTCTTCTGCTGGCTGAATAGTTTGAAACGCCTCTGGCTTTGCCACCAACACATTTCCATTGCCACGTCTGAAAGTAGGGGCTGGTGGAGCTGGTCTGCAGGGAGGGTTGAGTGCGCCAAGGAGAGCAACGACAGCACCAAAGCAAGCAGAAACAGCCACCTGGCAACGAGAGCAGACGGCTGCTCCTCACAAGCCGTGAGTTGTACGGGCCGGGGGCGGGTCTGGGCCACAGCAGCTTCCCGGGAACGCACAACCAGCGGGGGTGGCCGGGCAGGCGGGCTGGGGCCTCTCGGCTTAATTGCGCCCCCTGGGTATTGCCCTGAGACGCGAGGGCCGAGCTGCCCGGCTGCCCGGAGGAGGAGATTTGCCGGATGAGCCGACCAGGCGGTGGGAGCCTGCAGGCCAGGGCTGCCGGAGCCGCCTCCTGGCTGGTCCCCCTGAGCCTCGCCAGTAGTTGGGGGTGAGTCAGGCTTCTCGTAAGTGGGAGACGGGCTGGGAAACACATTGCTTGTTCCATCTCCTTGTAACAGCTAGGATGAAAGCAGAGCTGATGCTTTATCCAGGTGTATCAAACCACCTTTCAGTTCTCTGCACAGTTGCCTGGTGTCCATGGTGCAACCGAAGTATTTTGTGGTGCAGTGTTTGATGCTGATTGTGTGCTCCTTTGTGAGGTAAAAAAATTGAATGAATGATAATACTGAGGTCTTAAATTTGTTACTGCTTGATCTTTCCAAGGCAGTCAGTCCCATTTGTGGTTCAGTGTCTTGTGGTTCAGCACTGGCACTCCCAATCATCTCCCTCTGGATTGTAGCATTGGCAGACAGGGAAGGCAGGATTTTTTCTGTCGGTCAATGACAAAGGACTTTACTTACAAGGAAAAGGAAAAATAATAAAAAAAACAAAACAAAAAACCTTCCCATTAGGAAGTATTGGCATCACCTAATTTTAGGGATCTGCCTTTCTGAAGAAAAACAGGGTCCTCCAGCAGGTGATTCAGCCCACTTAAATCACCTTCCTGCACTGAGTGATGTCTCTCTTATAAAGGTCCCCAACCTGTGGTAGGTGTAGCAGACTGTGACTGCAGCTCCCATGTCTGAGACAAGCTGGATTCCTCCAATGCCTTCTGCAGAGGCACAACACAACACTGGTGTGCTGTGCTTAACTGATGAATATATTTCCCTGTTGCTGTCAGTGGAGCCTTTAGTGCTATTCAGCTGCTCTAAGGCAGGTCTACTTTAATATAAGACAAATTGCTAAATTTAGGTATTAGAGCTGAATCACATGCAAAGTGACTTGTTCAAACAAGGGGAGAAGAAGCAAAAGTAACTTCAGCACTGGGTTAAGATCCGATTGTAGTTAGGCCATCAGTTACACAGTATCACAGTAATGATGAGGCTGGAAAAGACCTTAAAGATCATCCAGGCCAACCTAAAACCAACCAAGTAAACCTAAACATCTGGCATCTAGATTATGCCACTCAGCACTTCATCCAGCCTAACCTTGAACACTTCCAGAGACAGTGACTCAACTACCTCCGTGGGCAGCCCGTTCCAAAATCTGATCACTCTTTCGGTGAAAAACCTTTCCTAATGTCAGGTCTAAACCTCCCCCGATGGACCTTAAGACTGTCACCGCTTGTCCTGTCTCCAGTGTCCAGGGAGAAAAGACCAACCCCCGCCTGACCATAACCACCTTTTAGGTAGTTATAGCAGCAACAGTGTCACCCCTGAGCCTCCTCTTTTCCAGGCTAAAGAGACCCAGCTCCACCAGTGTCTCCTCATAGGGCTTACCTTCTAGGCCCTTTACAATTCTAGTTCTTCTCTGGACTTGTTCCAGCACCGTGACATCCTTCCTAATCTGAGGGGCCCAGAATTGAACACAATACCCCAGGTAGTGCTTCCCCTTATCTCAGTTTGAGACAGGAACTGTCTCTTATAGCAAAGGAGACTGCACTTCCATAATAAAAAATAATTAAAATTGTTTGAGGATATCACAGTTCAAATGTCAAGTAAAAAAAACCCCATCCGTTTAAGAAAAGAGCGGTTTCAGCCCATTTAGATATAAGATGCGGAATTCCTTCCTCGGTTACATGCATACAAAGAAGGCAAATGGATCCAGCCAACATTTGCCTAATGAGTTTGCATTCTCCTCTGTTGGAAGTCAAAAACCTCCACAGCTTCAGGCAGTATTCTTGCCCACAGTCTGAGTAAAGCTCATGTCTCTTGTGGACTGTCCAGAAAAACAGGCAGATATAAGGTGAGCTTTTATTTACTTAACGGTGTTTTGATCAAATCTTTCATTTAACTGTAACTTTTATAAGTAAGATTTCTTTTTTTCATTCTTGTAGCCTTTTCAACTTCAAAAGTTGATGTTAGTAGGAAATTGGAAAAAACCAAACCAAATGAAATGTGCTATACTATTATTAACCTTTTGATATTCGGGTATATCAGAGGATAACACAGTGCCCATCTGGACTTCCTTAACAACACACTTAATTGCACTATATGTAGAGATGGAATTCAAAGGAAGAAAGAATTTGAGCTATTCTATTTAAGTAGCCTATTGCTGTGGTATCTAAGCACAGGAGCAGATCAGAGCATATAAAAGCAGAATGCTAAAAGCCATACATCTGAAATCTTATGCACAGTTATGCATAGAGATTAATGAAACAAGCAGAGCAGCAAGCTGGAATGTTAGTGGCAATGGAATTGCTATCTCTGAGTATTCATAAGGACACCAACTTTAGTGATTTCCAGAGTAAGGTTTACTCACTACAGAGGGGCTTACTGATGTTTCGTCATAACTGCTACTCTCATGATCAGCTTTTTAAAGGTATCTTCTCACCTAAGGAGACTGATCTAATGGGGGAGCTGTTTTAAAATTATCTAACCACTTACTCACAAGGAAATCTGATGCTGCGAGACGACTATGGTTAGGTGTCTGAATACTCAGCAAAAATCTGGGGTATCCTGGTGGTTTGTTTGTCAAACTTAGTTTGTGAGGGACTTCTCTGCTGAGGAGATGGAGGGCAAATGGGGTGATGCTCCACAGTGCCTACAGGCAATCCAGGTTGGAGGTGTAGGCTGCTGTTGTCTGTAAGGTGCGAGTAGAGGCGAAGAGGCACTGGGAAGGGCATGTCCCTGCATGGCAACTATTTCTACTCCTCTAAATTAATATTTGGGGCAATGGGGGAATGCTGCTTAAGCATCCTTCCTAGGCTGAGCAGGTTGAAGGTGGGGAAACTGGGGGATCTCCAAGACTGTATCAAAGGTAACCTGATAACTGTGGGTCTGCTTTTACTCTATATTTACTTTGCATTGTGACACCGAGGATCATTATCCTTGTTACAAAGTACAATCCTAACATTGCTAGTAAGCAACTGCTGTCTTTTGCAAACGAATGCCAATTAACAACAATCTGCATGACTGAAAACTGAGAAGTCTCTTCACAAGACATCGGAATTACTGCTTCCTAGTGTTCGAATTTGCTGGATGGCTAAGAAAACAGCAGGTAGCCCAGATGCTGATTTAACCCCTGTGGTCTCTCCTTGAGATAATGCGTCCCTGGGAATGCTTGAACTGTGTGAAAACCATGCGTGCAAATAACTGCAGCGAGCAAAACTGCATGTCAGAGATGACAACAGACTTGTGTACATGTGGAGGCTTGCATAAACAGACTCACCCTGATGGCACTGTGGAGCAGCATCCAAGCTTCTCAAGCAAGCATGTTCCAGCTACATAACAGTCTCCCAGGGGGCTGGCGTGGATGATCTATGAAATCTTTAGATGACCTGTGCAATCTTCCTGGGAGGGTTGAACTGCCCATGTGTAGCACCTGGGGACATCTGATCTGCAGAAGGGTATCAGAGACATCTGCTTGATCAGGCCAGTGTGGCACTGCAAGGAAGACAACCTGCCAGCAGCTGCATCTTGCCATGCAGCTTTTTTTGGCCATGGTTTTATTTTCAGGTGTCTCGTTTCTAACCACATTTCCTTCACTGGTCTTTCTCTTTTTCTGTTATGGTTTGTTTGGGTTTTTTTTGTAGGATTTTTTTATGGTGGTGTTTTCTCAGGAAGGTAGCGTTCAAAGAACTGTCATTGTTGCCTCCACAGGTACTCCTATAGTATCAGGTGCAGAAGATTCTGGGTGTCTCTGTGTCCCATTTTCTAGCAAAACTGGACATATAATGTGCCTGTACAGTGAACTGCAGTGTTGTAAAAGGCTCAGTACATTCAAAACCAAGTACTTGGATTTATTACAACTGACATATGCAAAGATTTTAACTACAAAATTTCACTAACTGATCTTTGTTAGATTCCAGGCAGCAGATGGATGACACTCAGTCTGCTAAAAAAAAAAACGAAAAAAGCTGGTCTTTTTTTCTCCCACTGCTTTTAGTATTTGTTCAGTATCATTAATATAAATACGCAGTCATTGAAATAAACACAACTGAAGTCAGCAGAGCAATTCCAGATTTACATCAGTGTAAATGAGAGCAAAACTTGATGCCTCACATGTAATTTATCTTTAATTCTGGTTTAAGTCTCTCTCATCTTGCTGAATAAAAACTGATGTTCTTCTCACACACAATCTGTGTACCATTCATTAGTGTCTTTTCTGTTTGGAAGAGAGATTGGAGCCTGTGGTAATGAAAGCTCAAATCCTGGGGAGCAGTGCACATGGTATTTTGTTTTAACTAAACGTTGTATTGGTATTCTCAAGAGTGGCTTTGCATTACTGGAACATTTATGAATAGCTTGAACTAATAAATCCCTAATTAGGACTAATAACTAATTAGATTATTGATTCCTCTGACTGTGGACTACTCACTGGTTTTATTCATAAGCAGAAAGGTTTTTTTCAAATTCTTGTAGATGTCGCCCCAAATGGAGCTCACTTCTGCCACAGAAAGAGCAGAGCAACAGGCTCTGGGCAGCCTGTTTTCTGGAACAGCACCTTCTTCAGATTGGGTGGCTACATTGAGGGACAGAGGTACTTTTTTTCCTTCTTGGCAGAGCATTGCCTCTTCGCCCAGATACTTTGGAGAACTGCAGGATCTATCTGTGTGACAACATGTTGCCTCCAGTTCACAGCTGCAGACTGCACATGGAGAGCCCAGCCAGGTGGCTGCTGCTCTTCTGGATGTGTTCTGAGGGGGAGTGTTGCTCTTTTGGCCTTATAGCAAGACCTAAAAGAGATCATCTGGATCAAACAGTCTACCTTGCTTTGCTACACACAGTATGTGTTTGTTTTTGTTTGTGTACTCTAAAGAGAAGCCCCTCTGAATCCTTGTGCCCCCAGAAGAATTTCCTTCCATTCTCCTATCTACCTGATGACGCAAAATGGGTTCTTTATTACGGTCCCCATGAAAGGTTATCTGGAATCTGCATTTACACAGCTTCCCCAATAGCTCTTTGCTGAAACAACCCTTCCTGCCCCACAGAGGCCAGGGGCAGCATAATCCAGTTTTTTGCCTCTTGCTCAGAGAGCAGAGCCCTGAAAGCAGGACCCCAAAGTCTGGGAATTCTACACCAAGCACTCACACAACTACTGGCATTGCTGCCACAGCACCTTATCAGTCTTCTCCCAGTTTTTAAACCCTACAAATTCAGCTGTAACAGAGTTTTGTTCTTGTATAGTACATCAAGGATAGAATCATAGAATCATTAGGGATCAGAAGGGACCTCAAAAGATGATCCAGTTCAATCCCCCTGCCACAGCAGGACCACCTAGACCAAGTTGCACAGAAACAGATCCAGGCGGGTCTTGAATGTCTCCAGAGGAGACTCCACAACCTCCCTGGGCAGAAGTTAGCACACTGTCTGCTGACTTCCTTCACTTCAGGGCAAAGCAATTGAAGAGAATTTGTCTTTCTTCACTGACAGGAATGATTTTATCTGGCAGTGGCTGATTGCCTCTGTGGTAGGATTGGCAGGAGAGGTCAAGTGCAATGTTGCTTTACTCAAGCATGAGGCAGTTTCATTTGCAGACGTTTTGCATGTGGTACATCTTCAATCTGTGAGCCCAGACAAGTGCAAAATGAGGCTTACTTCTTGTTGGCAGTAACTGTAGGGAACATGTAACATTTCTTTTCGGTGGCTGCCCTCTCTTTCTGTTGATTTCTACATGCGACTCAATATGTTTGTTTTGATCCTTACAGCCCTGTGTGGGCTATGTGATGAACCACTGTGGCACCGAAGATCGATGGTGCTATATTCACGCTGATGTTTTCACTAGCAGACTCGAGGCCCCACCAAACTTTGCTGCTGCACGCACATAACTCCTTAGGACAACTGTGGTAGATGTTTGCATGTGGCAGCAAAGAGATAGGGCTCCCTGGATAGCAACATCTGGGAACCAGAAACCAAGTGTGCTTGGCTACAGGCCCTCGACTCTGTAATTTGATCTTCCCACCCCTCTGGTCCATCTCTTTACAGAGCAAAGGAATAAAGAGGGAGCTAAGTATCTCTGGATGGGAGTCCAGTCAGCTAATTAATATCAATGAGGTGCCTGTTATTTTTAGTTATTGCAGATGTGCTCATACCTCATTAGCCTAAGCAGTGAGGAGCAAATAAATAGCAGCTTCTGTCATGCTTAAAGGAAACATTTTATAAATAGGTTATTGATTTGAACTTCTCAGGGACCCGGTGGAAAATCTGTATGGCTTCTTCCGGAGGTGGGGGAAAGAGGGGAAGACTTTACAAAAGTTAACATGTCCTGTTTTGTAATGCACATTAAGAAAAAGCCAAAAGGCTCTGCTGTTTCCAAGTGGGCCCGGTGGGTTTGAGTTTACAAAGACCTGGACACCTGTAGACATTTCACAGTGAGGCTGTTTGAGTGTCTTGGTGTGATGGTTGCTTTGGGGAGAGCATCAGTTCAGAAGAAAAGGTTTGGTCCGAGCCTGCAGGAGGAATATTTGTTTGGCCCTGCTTACCTGTTATTTTAATTTTCATATTTAACAAGTAACCCAGATGTGTGTTGCAGGAAATAAGTAACTTGTCAGTGGTTTTGAGGTTTCTTGGCAAAAAGAAGATTACAACGTTTTGTGCTGAAGTATTGAAGAGAGTGTTTTATATTTCGAATGCTAATGAGCACAATTTTTTTTCAGACGGGAGCCATAAAACTGTCATTATGTCAGTGGTATGTCTTTGTTCTTAGCTTTGCTTGTGCTAATCAAAGACAACAGTGGTATATTTTGAGTTAATACTGTAACAAGAGGAATGGCATTAGTGGTCATCATCATGAGTGACTCCTGGACATGTGGTAATAATTTCTCAAGTGTTTCTGAATAGTAAATGAGTGAGAGAGAGGGAGCTCAGCTCTAGCACTGTGCAGAATGGAATGTACCATTCAGCTGAAATGATAAATCCACGGCTCACACTCAAGGGGCTGTGAAAGAAAAACTTGCTTTTTGGCAAAATTAACATATCTTCTTCTACATATCTTCCTTCTCTGGCAGCATCCAGCTCCGTCTTTCTGTTTAGGATAAAACAGCAGCTTTTTGTGAAAGCAACTAAGTGTGTGCAGTTTATGTTCTTAAGGGAAATCATCCGCTTTGGGATGCAAGCTTTCATCCTTTGAGTATTTGATTTTGTGTAGCTGGATGCAATTTTATGAGCCTTCAGCCAAAATAGCATTTTCCTTCTTGTTAATAGATAGCCCTCGATTTGGTAAATAACTGGAAATAGAATTGGTAACATTATACATTTAAGCTCCATTTTTCTCAGGGACAAAAAAAAAAAAAAATACCACCCAACCCTTTTTATTATCAGTCAGGCAGTTTTCATTTATTTGGTGAGGCAGTCTGTTTGCATTGGCTGGCAGGTTCGTGAATGGTTCCTGCATAATGAATCATACATTTTAAAAATTCTTTCCAAAGCTTTTATAAAAATACAAACAGTTAAATAACTTTAACACAGTTATGTGATCAGTCTGATTAAGTTAAGGCATTTGGTCTAAGTAACCCCAGCGGGGTTTCAGCAGTACTGTACGTTCCGGCAAAGGGAACAATTGGTGTACTTTCACTGTCTGACTGTGTTTCTCGGAGAATGCTGAACAGTATTAAACATTCAGAGGCTTCGTTTTCCCTTTGTTTTGACAAATGCTAATAAGTAGCTAACTGCGAGAGAGGGGAAAAAAATCCTAATTCAAACCAGTTGCGTGATGGTAGAGCTCAGCAAATTCCCTCACCAACAAGATGTAATCTGCAAAGAAAAGAGTGAAGTGGTACCCTTTGCTAGCCTTTGAAATCACTAATAAAGTCATTAGACAATGTTTAGTTGGAGAGGAATGACTAAAGCTGGGGAAAGACTACTCTAAGGAGCTCTCAGAAGGAACATTATAAGGCTTTGGTTTCTAATTAAGTGGTATTATTAGAAGCTTTGATAAAAGCCCTCACATGTGTGACATGTTGTATTTTTCTATGTGTATCAAGAGTTGAAGAGAAACTAAAAAAAGAGACTTTTTAATGATAATACCTGAAAAGTGTTTTTCAGCAGACCCATACATCATTGTCAAGTGAAAAGATTAAACCTTATTGTTTCTTTTTGAACCAAGAACTCAAGGTGAGTGGAAATGTCTTGAAATGCAAAGTAGTTTGGCAGATAAAGTAAAATGGAGATGAAAACAGACAATAAAAAGACATTGGCTGTAATAGAGGAAAGATCCGGGAAGTTCACTCTTTAATGTTGCTTGCAGAACTTTCTTTTTTCTATTAATGATAGAATTTAAGTGTTACAATTACAAGCTTTTATTGAAATAAAACATTTAATTTAAAGAATGGCACCAAAATAATTTTTGTGTGTAATATGAAACATTAGTTATGTGATGCTGCTGCCAAAATAAACCCCGCCATTCATTTAAAATATCAGGAAACTCCATTTGAGAGGGTAGTTATGCATCCATTGAGGATACTCTGTATATTATTTTTCCTTGGTATTAATAAAGTCTATTAACAACATAACTGCAATTGATTCATAATGTCACATTTGTTTGCAAGTAATGGATGTAAGGTTAAAATGGTTTAACTATTACGATGTTTGAAAATTATTTCTGTTCCCTAAAGCCTCCTTTATTTTTATTACAGTTTTTTTCCCCCTTCAGCAACCAGTTGTTCTTCAGTTGTTAAACTGCTTTCAGCTGTAGATACTCTGCATTATCAAGATAGATGGGGCTTGATGTGGGATTTCCACAAAGGTTGGTCGCTGAAAAAGTAACTTCAGCGGTGTGCCTTTGAAAGATTTATTTAACTTGTCCCTTAATAGGCCAGGCTGCACCAATTTCCACAGAAAGAATTCATTTTTCTGTCAAACTCCGGGCTGCTTTGCCGAGAGCCTCATCTACCTGCTGCTTGGCACATGAAATGCACGCTGCGACCCCGAAGTGTTTTAATGGCTTGTCTCCGTGCTGGTGGCCAGCCAGGTTCTGTGACTCCAGGGTCTGTGACTCTGGTTGCCTTTGGTAGCCAGGAGACGGAGTGTTTCCGTAGCTTTTTTGTGCCATGCTTACAAAGACTATGTGGCTGCCAGCGCATCAGCAGTACCTGAGTGCTGCCCGTTTGTTTCAGCTGTGTATCATTTTCCACAGCCTCTAGCTAGAGATAGAAGCAATTCTTGAAAACCTTTGCTGGGCTACTAGCAGACATGAGGAGGCAGCCTTGGACATACAGGCTTTGCACTGCTCTATTTCGAATTCCTGGGAAGGACGTTGCCAAAATTATGTACCCTACTGGAGCCTTTCTTGTCATCTGAATTAGCAATTCACTGTGAATGGAGATATGTTTTTCTCTGAGACTGAGAGGAAAATGTGTATAAAATCAAATCACTTGGCACATAATTCTAGTTTTGTTATGGGTTTGGCAAATGCTCCATGCAGGTACGTGCACATAATCTGTTAAAACAGATTGTTTTGCCTATTATCTTCTTTTACAGTCACCTTCAATGATAATTATTCAATTTCAGAGAGAGTCCTGGGTTGTGTGCCAATTTGTACTCCATGTAGGAAGAGTTGGATAAAACTTTTTTTAAAAGAGAAAAAAGGAATCATTTTAGTGAAGAAAGCATAAACATTTGAGTGAAAGAAAACCCCTCCAGTTCTTTAACCTAATCCGCTGTCAGTATCTTAGAATATCTGTAAAGCAGAAGTGGACTAATTTTTTTAAAATCAGATTTTGTTTTCTCATGCTGTGCTGTACATTTGTAGTTTCATGTCTTTCTAATTGAACAATAAAAATATAGCAGACTGGTGACCTTAAATTTCTTTCTGCTCATTACAAGTTAACTTCACTCTTTGGTTCCCATGTACTGGCAGATGGTTGCAGTTCCTATAGATCTTGTGTGGATGGTACTCAAGAGTGCCATGTGATGGCTGGCAGTGGAAAACACTTGGACACTGATTTTTGCAGTGCAGATACAGGTGGAGAAGATTTTGATGATTTTAACAAAACTTGTTTAATACCTATTTCCATGAAAACAGTGGACTCTCCAATTTGCAAACCATATGTATTTCTAGCCCTTAAAAACTCAGATTCTTGTTTTGCTCCTTTGAAGAGTGCCCTAAATTTTCATGTTTCTACCAGCTTACATCTGGCATAACTGCACCTGCAGTAGAGGAATTGCTCTCATTAATGGCATCAGTTTCCAGTTCACACAAAATATGAACACAGAATTAAGCTCTGCTCCTGCAAGCAGATCCAGTATGTCAATGGATCCAGTGGATCAGCCTGCGTGCAAAACTTTCAGGATCAGCCTGTTTGCAAAACTTCTCCTATGCTTTGTGCAGAGTTTTGAAAAGAAGACGCATTTAGACTTTTTCTGTTGTTTTTTTCTGATTTCCTTGTTGAGCCCTGCAGGATAAGTCCCAGACTCGACTCAGGACTAGTGATATTTTGTAAGATATTTTGAAAGTTTTCTAAAAGGAAGGCAAACCCCCACCCTCCCCAGTTTAACCAGTATGTTTACAATGCAGTGTCTCCACACACTTATAGCATCCCCACTGTGTCGGCACTGGTCAGCTTGTCAGGAGAGTGTGACTGTGGTGGAGAGCTGTTTATCTATGCTACCACTTTTTGTGTCATGACAATGCTAGATAGTGGCGGAAAGCGGCTGCTCATAGATTGGTTAGCTTGAGAGTGCTTTGTCTGTTCAGTGAAATGATTGTGTTAAAGCCAGTGTCTCGATAAAGCAGAAAGCTGGAGCTGAAATCTGTGATAGTGTCATTGTTCCCAGAGGTACAGTAATAGGCTTCACTTTACAACACTGCATCTCACTTGGAAAGCACTGTCTCTGGGAGTAATATAAACTCTTTGTTAATACGGATAATAGACTTCAGGATCACTTGAATTTCTTAAGACAATAAGACTTGGGCAGCTGAGAGTATTAACTACATGATTTCAAACACATTCGTAGAAGTTTTTCCTTTCACTTTTGGGGTGGTTTGCCAACATGTACATTAAGCTTTTGACTGTTTAAGCCACTTCTGCCATCAGTTATTTTTTCAAGCAGAATGAGCCCTTAGGAAGGTACAACCCACACTGCTACAGTACCACCACCTCCTCAGAGCAATGGCTCGAGGAGTTTGTTAACATTGGGTATGATGTGTTCATTAATAACTGTATGGGGAAAAAGTGATATTGCTGGTCCGGGATTTTGAATGGCTTTATGGACTGATTTGCATAAAATAAAGTCGGGAAGCCAATTTGTTTTTCCTTTATTTCCACAATGTCCTAGGTACTGTGATGTCTATCCTGGACTTGGTTTTTGGAGTTCAGTGTGGAATTACACAAAGCAACATTGCACCAGGTACCAATGAGCTATGCTGATGGTGGGAGAGGGTGAGGGTGTGCTCTAAGGTGCATACTGACTCCCAGCCTTGCATGGAGCTTTCTTAGCAAGGTACCAGCTCAGTAAGGCTGGTATATGTACTGTGCTGCATGGCCTGAGAGTGCCCTGTGCTGACAACCTTCTGGGCTGTTGCTGCTCTCCCCCTCCAGCCTTCCTCTCTGGGGAGCTGATGATTTAGATTTCTGTCTTCTGCTTGGCCACCAACTTCTGTGGCACTAACTGCAACACAGTATTGTAGAAGGCTGTTATCTCCTGCTCTATTAAATAGGTTTTAAATTAGGTCAGACACTTCAAAATTATTAGGAGGTGGTAAAAAATCAATGTTGAGTCCTTTGAAAGCTCTGCTAAAATCTGCACTCTTTCAGTAAAGCATTATAACTCTGTCTGGCATTTTCTGATATCTCCCCTTCCCCCTAAGTAAAAAAAAAGGTGCTGAATGGCAAATGTTGTCATAGCAGAAGTAATATGGTTATAATTTCAAAGAAGAGGAGAGATAATTATTCTTTTTACTGGTCACTGACTCAGCTAAGAGAAAGATACGTATTTCTTCCTGAACTGATTGTAGTTAGTCATAGGAGTACAAAACTCCAACTTCTTTGTAGATCTAAACGCACATGATACGATGTATGTGTGGCTTTCTTTTCTATTTTGTTTACTTAAGGTAAACTAGTCCAAGACAACCATCTAGACAGCTCCTATAGTCAGCAGCCACCCTAGGATGGCTTATTATACCTCAAAGTGATGTCTACAATAAAATCTTGAGGTATGAATCCCTCTATTTACTCTAGCAGGCATCAACACAGGTGGTTTAGCCTAGCATTTAAACAGATAAAATTAAGTGGGATGAATGCCACACAACTAGCTATAAGATTTCATGATTAAGACACAAACTTCATTTGAGCAAATGTACAAGCACTGTCACATCTTCTTAGCGAAAGAAGAACTTAGTATTTCAGCTCAATAGTGCTGTCATACCTGGCTTTATACACCGTGTATCACAAACTCAGTGACAGTCAATGACAGTCATTCTGTCAAATGGCTTGATTCTGTTTGACATGTAATGCCCTTTACCCCACTCTGGCAGTGGCAACAAGCCACATGATGTAAATAATATTTAAACAGACCCTAGGGCATCTAAGCACTGCCTGAATGGCATAATGCTGGTCTTGTGTAAGAGAGAACCAAGCCTGGAGAATTTTGTTCTTGAATTCAAAGGATGTGGGATGGATCATAAATACTGTTACGGAGGAGTTAGAACAGCTGAATAATGGCAGCATTTGTTATTCTCCACATATTTGGTTACGACTAATAGATATAGCATGATTCTATGAATTCACATTTTAGGTAGTTTGGGGGTTTTTTTTCAGTGCGTGGGGCCTTAAAAATATTGAGCGAGAATTTGTGACAACAGTAGCGTGCTCTTGCATGTGCTTAAAGCGCATGGGTTTCCAGGTTGCCATTGGAGGATCATGACACATCTGAGCTGTCCTTTTCGCCTTTTTTGTGACCACAGTGTCAACTGTGTGCAGAAGCTATGTTAGAAGGATAAATTACTGCGGGATGGTACCCTCGGTAGGATGAACAGGAATTACATTCTTAAGTGTTTGGAAAGAACACAGCCAAAGGCCCAAATGAAAGCATCTACTATTTTTCAACTTGATTGATCAAAAGCTTCTGTATTTCACATGCTAAATGACATCTGACATATCTGAAATGCTGGGATAAAACTCCAACAGCAAAAAAGTCCAACCATTAAAGTCTTACTGCTAGTAAAGCAAGTTCTCTGCTGAGGAGAAACGTTAAAATCACGTGAATTACACCCAAGCAACTGACAACTTTACTTAGCTATTCCATACATTAGAGGATAAATCTCCTTTCTAGGAAGTTTCAATGCCATTTTAGTTATCCATTTAATCCACCTATTCATTTAGCAGGAATGGTAATTACGGGAAAATTGCTGCCAAACTATGATGTGCAATTAAAATTCAGGCTATTTTGTGTGATGCAAAATCTCCCTTTTTTACTATCATCTTACAAATCCTCTGATAGAAAGTTTGTGCCTTTTTGAAACAGAGCTTGTAATAATAAGCCATCTGGCTTACTTAAACATGAAAGATTAAAATGATATACAGTATGAAGGCTTCCTATTCAATTGCTAATGTCCAAGAACTCAACTCCAGTGGTGAAAGCTGTCATTTGGGGGGAAGAGGTAATTAAAAGATTTCCTTATAGAGATGGGTCCTAGAGCAGGCGACTGGCACATCCAACAAGCAAAACTAATTTTCCTAAAGAAAGCAATGCTGGCCAAATGTCTTGCAAGATAATCTTCTGTATCCTTTAGTTCACTCACAAGTGCCTGAGTGAGACTGAAAGGTGGGCTGACAACTGGTGGGACAAAAGCATCCAAACCTTACTTTATTTACGGTACTAAGACAGCAGTGTTTCATAACACAGGCTTGACTGACATGGACAACAATGAGGGAGAATGCGTTGTGATTAAACAGTGACCCACTCTTTTTAAAGACGTGTGGAGAAAGGTGGCAAAGGTTTTAAAGAAGCTGTAATGCTGAAATGGAAAATCTGGATTCTGAGAAGTGACAGAAGGCACTCTTATGAGATGGGCTTTAGAGACAAATGAACTCCCTATCCCTTACTACTGTATAATTGGCAAGAGGTTAATTTAGGGTACAGAACTTGGGCTTGTGCACCATCTGAAAAAAAGATTATTGCCAACTGGCTGCAGAAGTAAAAAAAGGAACACCTCGGTTGTGACAGTGGCATGTCCTGTTGAATTCAGCCTTCCTCTGTCTTCCACCTCTGACAAAAGAACTGCCAAAAGAGGAGCAACTGAAAACCCTGTTGATCAGATGAAGCTCCCACCTTAGGGCTTGAACCCTAAGTGGAAGCAGAACTGAGTATGAATTGTTACCAGACAGTGCTCCATATGGTCTGGAGTTCTTGTAGGGAGTGCCATATCTTCAACTTACAAAGTAAAGCCTAAATGTTATTACATGTAGACTGTAACCCTCCCGGATGAAGAGATCATGTCTCATTCCTTATGGGAAGAAGAATTTAATACAGAATGTAAAACTCTCTAAATAATTTTGGGGTCTGTGTATTGTTTACAGCAGGGAACTACTTCTCAGCTGAGATTCACAGAACTGCTTTACAAGTCTGGAGAAACGTGAACTTCCCATTTTTTATTCTATCACCACAGTTGATCCTTCAGAACACTTAATTATAACTCAGCTACATTATCTGTCTCTCAGAGACATTTTCAAAAGTGAGATGTTTTAAAGTGTCATGTACAGGTACAGTACTTCATAAATAAAGAGTGCTAAAATGAGAACCCTCCCATTAAAAACACTATCCTCATCTGTTCCTTTTCAGAAAAGCTGTTTTAATGAAGATCCTATTGCTATTAATTCTACTTTCAGGTTCCATTTAGGCCAAAAGGAGGAAATAATGAATCATGTAATTCATTATTACTTCAGTAATGGAAGTCCCTTTAAAGCACTCAGCTTACCACACAGGAAACCAGACTTGCATGCACATTTGTTTTTGTTTTTAAGACCAGTTTTAACAATAGCAGCCAATAGGAGCCTATTAACTTCATTGCGTCTTAACTTTCTCTTTGGTCCTTGGCTATCTTCCAGCTTAATTCCTCTGAGTCAGCAACACATTCAAACCAGGTTAAATGAACTCTTGGATAAGAACCTCCAATACAGGAATAATTGATCTTTCCACCCCAGCTCATCATCCTTTCAAAAAACAAACCCAAACAACAAGAAAACCCTGTTGAAGCAACAGTTTAATATGCAGTCGAATTCAGAGGTGGCAGGATTGGCAAGAGTGAAGTGTAAGTGAGTAGAAGCAACCACATTAGTGTTGTGAAGCAGCAGATGCACAAAGTGATGCATCCTTTGTTTAGCAAAAGTAAAGAGGGCCTGGAGACTGTGGGAAGTGAATGGACTATATCTGCTTCTCTTTTGGAAACTCCCATTTTTCTTCAGCACAGTTTCTCATAATCTGATTTTCCCATACCTTTGCCTTTTTACTGTTTGTGAATCTGTCTGGTAAAGTGCTGAAAGTTGACATGCCCCTTTCACACCAGAATTGAGAGGATCTCCCTCTTCTTAGTAACATTAACAACAATAGAAAGAAAGGGTGAATCCACGCCTTTCTTAGTCTAGATCTTCACCCAAGACAACAGAGCTCTTTGGCTGGATGCTTGCTGATCTCTCAGCATGGGAAAGGAAGAGATTACTCAGGCAAAGAGATCAATAGGAATAGCAAACTGAAAACATGCAAAAATCAAACTTTATTTGACTTTAACTGAGAATATGTCCACTGCAGACCAAATTTTTTTATCTTTTCATAGAGATGGATACTCAAGCCAGAGAGAATAGGCTTTATATGAAAAAAGTAGACTTAGAAAAAAGAGGCTAATTAGCTGTTAATCTGTGGTCCCAGGTCGTATATGGTCCAGGTCATAACAACATATGTCCATATTCTAAGGACATACGTTATTCACTGGACTTCCCACTATTGTACCCTTATGTACATCGTGCTTGAAGACTTGGGCTCACTGTACTTGAAAATCTTCATTTATGCTCCAGGGTGGTAGTTTTATTAAGTGAAAATGGAGCTGTTCTTTAGGACTTCTCTGCAATCTCCATGAGGAGATTAGAGCTATCATAAACTTCATGTTCCTCTGCAAAACTCAGGCATATCTGAGAAGGAATAAGGAATGTGAAAAGTAGATTTGTCAATCAACAGTGGATGACAGTCCTGCTGCTGAGATCTCTGCTAAAAGGGGTGTGTGTGTGAGAGAGGAGGACATTAGAAAAAGCTGGAGAAGGTACAACTGTTGTTACACAATACCTCACTGTGGTCTCCACCTTGCATTGTTGTATCATATCAGAGACTCTTTGTGGAAGGGAGCAGTACTTTGTTCTGCATTTGTTTAGGGCTAGCAAAATGTGGTTGCATTTTTGTCTGGGATTCCAAGTAATATCAGAATAAAAATATGGATTGGTGTATTCCAAGGATGTGATCTTCACTGTAGAAAATTCTGCTCTTTGCAGAGAACTTTGAAACTTTAATTGCCTGTTGAAAGACTGGCTGGAAGGATAAATGCATTGTGTCTGACATTTCTAGCCTTTCTAGATTAACCATGTGTATGGCTGTGTAGACCATGTGTCTAACCAGACCTTAGTCCCTTCATAGCTTGGTATGTTTATTCATCACTTCAGTCATTAGAAAAAGGAGCAATTTGAGAACCTCTTAAGGTGCACAGCACAGAATAAACTCTCTGGGGGGGGTGATAGTTCTCATTGTAAAATATGGGTTAAAATCAAAAAGAATTACTCTCTGAGAGGTATCTGGCTCCCATAGCTCTTATTTGTGGGAGAGCTGAGAGGAGTCATTTCTTTTGTGACACTCCTAGATCTCCCCACCTTGTAAACAATAACTTGGGAAAGAGATGATAAAATTTACTGACTTCAACTCAGATTTCATTACAGAGCCATGCATTTCATTGAAAGAACTCCAGTGTATCCAGTGCAGGTGAGAAGCGCATGAAGAACTTTTACTTTTTTTGGAACCGAATCATATGTCTGGTGTAGCATGACTAGAGGCTAAGGAAAGGAGTCATCAGTGAAAGTGGCAGAGCTCAACATCCCAAATGTGAACCAGCACAGAAGCCTTATAGTTCTTTCGGCAATGGCACTTACAATTGTGGTTCACTCAGAGAGATCTGACACTGCAGAGATGTTCCCATGGCAGCTGATTTGACTGATCACTGACACATGCCATAATGAATCTGTCGGGTTAGCTGAGGGACACAGAATGATCAAGACAGCAAAGAGAAGTAGGAACGAACCCTTTTGGAGGCAAAAAGTGGTGGAACTGAGAACTTGTTCTAGAGAGATCTGAGGAAAAGAAAAAGGCACATGGAGTAGCAGAACTGCTTCTGCTTGATCTGCAGGTAAGGGAATGTAATGGGGAACAGTGCTTAATTTCAATGTGGCTCAACAAGTAGGCAGGACACTTCTGAAGATAAGTTTCCTTAAAACAAATACAATTAAATTATATGGCCTAAATGAAAGGGAATTTGTCTTGATTTGATGACATAGGTTGAAAAAGAGAGGAAAAACAACACCTAATGGCTATTCACTGACTAATTTGCTGTCCAAAGCAAACCAAATATACAGCTGTGTTTGGCTACCTTTTCTTTTTCTTTCAATAGTGACCATGTAATAATTTATTTGGCTTCTCTTTTTATTTCATTATGTTCTAGATTGTTTCCACACCACATTAATGTTTGTAACCACAATAAAAACACCTAACAAAATACTGTCCTTCAAGAAGCTTTAAGGAACTTGATCAGGTTGTCCTAATAGTGGTCTTAATGGTGATCATTATTCTAACAGAGGAGCTGCTTTGTCTTCTCTTTTTGTCTTCTCTTGTCTTCTTGGCCTCCTCATTTTTAACTCTTCCACCTTGAATTGCCATGTCTAACAGCTGCAAACGTTGTGGGGCAATGACTGTCTCTAATTCTAGGAGCTACTATTTAAAATTAATGAAAATAGTTAATTCAGTAGACTATTGTTGTTCAAGTAAAGAAGCAGGTCCAAACTATGAAACCAGTTACAACTGAGCAACCCCAATAAAGTCAACATCTGCTATATATCAACATTAAACATCTAGAGAGTTATGAAATGCTACAGGCACATAAAGGCCAGTATGCTGATGATGCATGTTGCTCTCATTTGGAGCAGACCCTTACTAGTGTTATCAGTGAAACAGAAAGTTGCAGTTGAAGAGGAACTCAGTCAGATGCAGTTCAGAGAAGAGTTACACCTTCTATCACCGAAGCACACTTGAAGGCCAGTTTTCTGGGAGAGATCTGCAGTGGATAGGATCTTTCCTAGCAGATGTGGTAGAGTCCAAGGCCATGCAGTTGCTTTACTTTGCTTGGGAGCATCACATTAATGAAAGAAATGTGTTCATCTGTCACCTTGAGCAAAATACATAAACTCCCGCCCTTGAAGAGAAAGACTAAACATGCCTTCTGAGATGAGATGAGATGAGATGAGATAACAAAAAAGCTTCATACTCAAGTCTGGCATGCAATAAGATTAAGAAGTTGTAACTGGCTTAGATCCTGGCAGCCCACTGCATTTCATTTGTAGATGGCTTCCATTTCAAAGCATGCAGACAACTAAACCCTTGCAACCAAAAGAACTGTTTCTGTCCTCTATTGGGGATTACAAATGACTGATGTAAATAGAGTGCATTGCTGTGGTAATAGTTCATGAAACAGTAGTAAGTCTTGAGCTGGTAGAACTCCCATTTTTTGTCTCCCCCATAACAGCGTCTCTAGAAAATTCTATCATGTGCCCATTAGATGGAGTCCATCCAAGGATTTCCTCTATTCTGGGGATCTAGAAGGAAGCTTGCATTTTCCCACCTCTTTGCTTCAGAGATGAGCTTTAGTAGGTGCTGTTTGCTCTATTAAGTCTCAGGGCATTAGGCTTTTCCTAATTTAAAAGATGTAATTACAACAAGTGACAATAGCAAAAGCGTCAGAATAGTAAATCTTTATATTGAATGGCTCTTGGACAAGGTGCTTCTCCTTCTCCAGCCATCCTATTTACATGGAGTTTTTTTTAGTTGCATCATTCTTTCTTGCTGTCTTGTGTTGCCATCACAGTGACTTGTGTTACCATGTGAAGTCTCTCTTTAGGAGGTGTCCATGTGAGAGGTGCAAGAAGTTTAAACCCACAAGTTGCTTTCTGCCATGTTGGTAAGCACTGCATGCATGACATGAAGTGTAATTCATTGTCCTTGTGTTTTATGGCATCACTTGCTTCTGCTTTGTATTGTGTTATTAATGCTGGTTGCTTTCCAATAGCATCTGTCCATAATGACTGCTGCAATATTTTGTCAGACAGAAACATATTATTGTGTACATCATTTTCAAAGAAATCGATGCACATACAACTCACTGTTGTTTTATATGGAGGTGTACTGAATTAAACTGAGAATATTGTTGAGCCCATTTAAACGAATACTTGTTAAAAGTCATGAGTTTCAAATCAAATACAGGAAAATAAGGCCTTAGAGATAATCACTAAAAGAAGACAGCTAATTAAGTATAATTCTTTATTCCTCCCTCCAAAGAAGAATTATGGGGAAGCGTAAGGTTAGTGGGTTAAATGAATGGATGATTTTTTTCAGTGCTACAGAGTAGATTGTGTAAAGCAATAGAATTGAGAATAGCCTAGGTGAGAAACCTTTAGCAATTTCATAGTTGAAGCTATTTTTTGTTAAAGTTATTTTTCTTCTGATTTTCAGAAGACCAGTGTTGTGTTTCCATTGCTTCATCAAAGTTTTTCTCTGACATCAGTAAGTGCAATCTCGTTGCCATTAAATCCTTTCAGAAAGCTGCTGCAGAGATAATAATTTTCCTAGTTGATGGCTTCAACTTCATTCACTCTCTGGACTCTCGGTGATACTTATGCCTTGAACCTGGGCTACTTGTTCTCACTTTCTACACTCTCTATGGCTGATCATCTTGTCATCACAGGCTTGACTTCTGCCACAAAGAAGACAGCTTAGGGTAAACAGAGAAGATATAGGTTTAGGCTGGATATTAGGAATAATTTATTCTCCAAAAGGTTTACTAAACATTAGAATAGGATGCCAAGGGCAGTTATGGAGTCACTGTCCCTTTAGGTATTTAAACAATGTGGGGACCTGGTGCTTAGAGAGGCAGTTTAGTGGGGACCTGGCAGAGCTGGGGTGAAGGTTGGACTTGATGATCTGAAAAGTCTCTTCCAACCAAAGGTACACTGTGATTCAGTGGCTTGGTCTAAAACCTAAATCTCAAAACCAGCCTCAACTCTTTGTTTCTAAGGAGGTGTATTCTGAAGGCCAGTAGATAGGTCCCTGAATTTTGAACATCACTGGGGAAGTTCATTCAGTCTTTTGCAACAGCTGTCTTTTCTGGCAGCAGACAGCACTGAGAAGTATTTATCCTAGGACTTTTCCAGGCAGCGTATGGTGATGGTTCACAGGCTGTGAGGAGCAAATTCAATATCTTACACACATCCTGCTAACATCCACAGCAGTCAGCACCCTGGCAAGTGCTTGAATGAAATGAAGCTTTTGACTTTATATAAAATTCTGGTTTCAATTGACTGATAACATCCATTGGCTTTGCAATAATACCGTGTTCTACTCCAAAAGGAACAGGAATAAAAACCCACAGCAGCCAGTAGTTCACATCATTAACTAAAACTGTTGCTCAGTGCAGCATTACAGACTCCTGCTAAAATGTGTGACCAGAAATGTGCCCATTACCTGTCACCACTTACCTATGTGGAATGGTCTAGCAAGGGAGAAAAGAGTCATGGTAATAGGTAAAAAGTGATCTTAGTCAATAAAGACATTGTGTTCACATTAAAAATCTGTTGAGACTCAGGAGGAGCATCTCTAGTGAAGCAAAACCTGCCAGAGACCTTCTTTAAATCGTTTTAAAATCTGCTGTGGGTTTTGGTGTGGGGTGGATCAGACTATTACTGAATTCTCAGCCTATTTACAGACGTGGTGCTGAAGGACATTGATGTTATAGCAGAGGGGGTCTGTGCTAGCATTGCCCAGGCTGTCCCAGACCCATGAACGAAAACAGACCTTGGCAGTGCAGCATTTGTCTCAGGCACTGAATATATTTTAAACTTCCGCAACAAACCCCTTGCTTTTCCAGACAAACCTTCTTTGTCTCACTTGGTGCCTCCAGCAGGTTATCAGAGTTCTCAGCTATTATTTTTAAGACTATTCACTTCAGTTCTATTTTCTGTCCAGAATTCACAAGATATCCTTTAATTTATTCTGCCTAAAATGAGATAAACCACAAGTGACCAGTCTCTTGGGGCCATGCCGCTCTGTAGCGAGCCTTATGTAAAAGATACAGGGCACGTTTTCAGCAGTGTGTGTTGTTATTAATGAAGGCTGTGTGCGCAACTCTTTGTCCATCACAATGAAAATTTACCCTCGTGTATGTTGTAAATCTTAGATGTAGATTCCACTCACAGTATTTTTGGATATTCTTTGATTATTTTTTTCATATTAGGGGACCATAACGATAAGCCCTTGCTCAAGTGAATATACAACTAGACCTCATCTGACACAAAAATTTTCTAGTTTTTCTTTTTGGACTTAAAAAATTTGCCTTTCAGAGCTATTCAATAAGATAAATGTTAATGAGAAAAATTTTAACAAGGCAAGCCCTGGCAGTGACCCCCTTGGATCTAAGCAGTGCTACAAACTCAGGGCAAGTCTGATGCATGAGGAACATCTTGCAGAGTATCACTGGCCTTCTGTTCTATCAGCGCTATAGCTCTAGAAACAAGGATCTTAATGAGGAAAGATCAATCCCTACAGGAAAGCCTGTGATATCTGACATCAGTAGACAAGCATCCATGCTGTACAAACCACATCCACACACACACAGCCCCTGCTTACAGAAAATAAAGTAAAATTTTGTCATTTTCATTCAAAGTTTAAAGACTTGGGACCACTTCATGTAGCATTTAACTATCATTTCAGTCAGTCTTTTGAAGCTGTTTAAGTTCTTTTGTACCCGAGTTGTTTAATGTTGCACAGACAAGGTAAATCAAAGTCTAATAGAGTGGAAAAACAGTAAAGGCAGAAAATAGGTAAAAGATAAATCACACAGGAAGTTTAGCTTTTTTTGTTATTATATTCATTGAGATCAAAGTCCTTGTTTCAGCTCTAATTAACAAAAGCTAATGCAGATTGGAGACCTTCTGGCACTGAGCAGAGCCTTGGAGGATACAGTTGAAATCTTCTGAAGATTTAAATAATTAATATGACACCTTGAGCTTCGGATGGGAAAATAAAAAATAAAAAAAAAGAAGAGGGGGAAAAAAGAGCCCCATGTTCAAGTTTAAGAACAATGCCATTGCCAAGTTTGATACCATTTGTTCTGATGAAAATGAGCTGAGTAGACTGCACTGACTTCATTGTCTGGTACATTGGCAGTTCAGTGGATTGTTTCACCTTTTGTCATGCTAAGGATGTCTTTTGTGCAGTACTTTGTTACCCCCAAGTCTGCCCCAGTTGAAGTAGGATAGAAAAAGGCAAATCTGCTTTAGGGACTTGGAGGATGGTCATTTAATGGTTTTTAATCCTCTTAATCCACGTACGAATGGAGATCTCTGAGTGAAAATCCCATCCCAGAAGTCCTTATGATTCAAATGCCTGGCTCAGGAGACTGTCTTTTGAAAAAAAGTGCAGCAAAATATTCTCTGCTACTGTGGCATTGTGGTTTATTTCTCTCTGGTTTTACGAAGCTGTCTGATGCAATATAAGCAAAATGAAATGGAAACCTACTTCAAAACCTGTGAAGTGCAAGAACAGAGAGTGTCTAGTACCAGCCTGTGCATTTGGGGTACTCTGGTGATTCAGCTTGATTTCATGAAAGTGATAAGGACCCTCTTTTCTAATTGTCTCAACTCTATGCAAATCCACCCTAGATTTGGGCGTGCACTAATGCCCTCACCAAGCTGTTTTCCACTTGGATATTTTCTGGGTAAATGAAATACTCTATTAAGTTTGGATATAGATTATTTCTAAACTGTTGACATAATCATAGCTAAGCCTTTCTGCTGAGCTCATTATTGGTTTATAAAAGCATAATTTCTTTTACCCTCCACCAAAAAATATCTAATTAGATAAACCTCTAAAGAATTGCTAAGAGGCAATTTTCATATAGTTAAAGGGGATATGAAGATGGAATGGGCTTTTCTGCTCTCAATCTATAGTTGTGGCATTTGCCACAACAAGTTGACTTTAAAATAATTACTCAGTTTTTCTCTTGCTTTTGTGCATCACTGCTTTACTTTTCAGAACTGGTAAAAAAAAAGAAAATGGAAAAAAGGAGCTTCCAACTGGTAACTGACCATGTAATGGATACAGAAAAAGGCATGTTAAAAAGGATACCGTTTATTTGATGAAATAAATGAAAAAATAAAGTTCCTACTGCAATCATTCTCATCTAGGTAGATCGTTAACAATTTTAGCAAAATTGCATGAGGAAAAAAAAACCTCAAGGCATGACTTAAAAAAATCATAGCTCATTAATGCAATGTTTTCTGTTCCAGTCAGTTCACTGACAGCCGTTTCTCAGCATTTATTCCTACAGCCCTGAAACAACAGATACAAGTGCAGCAACTGGTTCCTAGGATTTTAGCATGTTTTTCTGACAATTCAACCTGCATGAAACAGCAATCTCTTGGAAGTAATTTCAGCTAAACATAATGTAATCTAAATCTGCTGCAAGAAAAATGAGGCATTATTTTGTTCTCTTCCACTCAGTTAACAGAACAAGTAGGCTAGGCTACTGTCTCTTGTATTCTGTATAGACTTTGGCTGTCCCTTTTATGAAATTTCTGGTTTTCCATCTGAATCACATTAGCATTTTATTTGAGATCTGAGGGAAAGTGTCCATTATGAGGGAGTCATCAGTGCTGGGTACTTCCCAGTGTCTCTATTTTGTTTGTACAGCATACATTTAAAATTCACCGTTACGGAGCTGAACCCCACATGGGATGTGCACTCTTTCTTGTATCTCTGTGATGGCATTGCCTGCCATCAAAGGTGGCACCAGCCAGCAGTTTGGTGCACATTTTCTGACTTACTGCATCACTATGACTGAAACTCTTCCTTGGCAAATGCCTCTTCATTCTTTCCTCTTCATGGCAATGAACAATTTTATGGGGGCTCTTGACTAGCATCTATAGGAGTGCATCCCACACTGAGTGTGGCATTAATCTGGTATTTTTTTCTTTTACCTGAAATGTTGGCATTTTACTGAAGTAATTTTTTTTCTTTTATTAATCTTACCTTCCTTGACCTTGCCTTGATCTAACCTGCAGCAGTGAACCCCCTAAAGCTACTGTCTTGCCTGCAGATGACAAATGTTGGGTGAAGATATATGCACAAGAATCCATTTGAAAAAAGATGAGGGCTTGTACTCAGTGGTGGAAGGTTAGCTGCAGGCAGGCTGTGATTCCTGTGTGGAAGCATAGTGTAAGACATAGCAGACCAACAGCAAAGAAGTTAAGGAATAAACTTTTTGGAAAGTAGGAGGGGTAGAAGTTAATTGAGAGAAGTTTTAATAATTATGGAAATGACTAATGAGTTGGTAGAGAAATACTTTTAATAGGGAGCTGAGAACATAATGGAGGCACAACGTATAGCTACTCCTATGTTAGGAAAGTGCAATACGGCAACGATTGTTCAATAGTCTGACTGAAAGCTGCCTGCTTAAAAAAACATTAGTTCTAGGGTAACCTTTGAATAACAGCCCTTTTGGAAAGGAATGAGTTGTTTTGCTCTTTGTTTCTACTATGAGACTCTTCATCTAGCTAAGGTGATTTAAATTAAAAAAAACGCCTTTCACACACACCCCCAAATGAGAACACACTTTTTGCAGACTGCTCCTTTTCTGCTTAGAAACCATCATTTTAATGTGATTTCCCAAAGTTTTCTCAGCAATCCCCATTCCCTATGCATTATGCACTTGATACTGTTCTTTAGACTACATTACATATATTCAATCATGTGAATCATAAATGACTTAGTTGTCATGAAGATTAGACATTTATGATTATTTCTTTTTCTATTTTTCATATCTTTACCTGACAGGATTCTTTAAAAATGAATAAAATTCAGTATCATCAGAAACATCTCGATAGAGGCATATGTGGGCGGAAACTGAGACAATAAACAGACATCACACACAGTACATTATAATGCAGAAATTTAGGATCTGACTCAAATCACTTTAAGGATGATCAGTAGCCCCTTGTTACCAAAGCACAGAGGTAGTAATAACTCCTTTCGCAGAGGTACCACTGTGATCAAGGAAAAGACCCTAGTAGTATTTTTATAGCCTTTGCTTGAAATGTTTTTGAAAGAAAACTCTGACTTCTAAAGAGTTCTGAACTGTGTGGTGTCTCAAGATAGATCTGAATGAAATTTGCCGCTATCAAAACTAGACTGCCTAGAATATGGCAGAGCCTATTAGGACCGCAATAACAACATTGATTTTAAGGATTTTCCCCTCCCTCCAAATACACTGCACACTTTTTTGATGTGTGAAGAGACTGAAGCTTCTTAAAAGATATTTTCAATGGGATAGTTCTGAAGACTTCAGATGAAATATTTCAAGACAGTACCTGCAGGGACAAGAGAAATTGCTTGAGTTCATTTTGCCTTAGTTAGAGTCGTGTTAAATCAACTGCTCTTGGCGTTTGCAGGACTTTGTAGACATTCTTTCAAAAGTGTTTGAAAAGCTTCAAATAGATGAAGGTCTTCAAAAGGCAACTAGCACATGGGACTGACATCAGTAACGCTCCAAAGACTGTCCAAAAGGGCCAATACATTATATAAATGGAGCTTTATTACCTTTTTTACATCTGAGATACCACGCATGTTCTGTCTTTGTTACATGATCCATTCGCTGTCAGGAGGGTATCTGTTACATAGCCTGATTAGTAGGAGACATGAGGACCTGATTCTTTACGGTGTTGAAGTGAATGTAGCTATTTGCATGTGACTTCAATGTGCCACTGTATTGGTAATTTGTAAAGCTTCTGTATCAGGACCAGTGGGAACACAAAGTCCAACGTAAATCAGACACTGTGACTTCTGCTCCCTCTGTTACCTTTCCTTTTGGTGATGTGTAACAATGCACAGCCTCATATGAACTGAAAAAAACTATTTTCTGCAACTGCAGAGTAAATTGCACTTCTCAAGACATGTAGAGGCAGGGATCTTGCCAGCCCCATTCACACAGGCGGTTGCCATGATGTTTTAGCAAATCTGTTAATATACAGAAGGATTGAGTGGCTCAAATTCACAAATAGTGAGGTTTTCACTGGAAACACCAGTAATAGCACAAATTCCAAGAAAATAAACAGAGGGTCTGTTTGCTCACGCATATGTGTGTGTGACTAAACCACACATTATAACACAGAGGGGAGACCATTCAACTGTATTATCATTAGGCTGAAGTGGGAAAGGGGATGAGATTTTCCTTTGCACTGGAAATTACCAACCACCCAGTGCAGTTACTTGTAAAAAACTGTCCACTTGCATGCAGGATGAAAATCTTTTTTCCCCTTGAAGAATCTCTCTGTGTTTGCATAGGGAAGATGGTGAGTAGATTTGCATCCTGAGGTAGTAAGACTTCTTTTAGATGCTTCGTTTTCCGAACCTGATATTCATCTCTAGAGACTGACCCAGCCTTTTATGTGAAAAGTCTGTTTAGAAAGCAAGGATGAACAGTATGATGACAAGAGTGTACTTGACAGAGATGTTGCACCACAGTGCTGTGGGTTTTCCTGATGTCTCAGAGTGCCAAATCCAGGTTTATCACATCATTTTAGTCTTGTTCCAATGTAGGAAAGATGTGCCTAACTGAAACAGACTGTTGTGTACCTGCTTGTAGTAAAGTTGCTCAGCAGTCTGGCAAGTCTGTTGCTTGTGATAAATAATCCTCAAAGTGGTACAGTCTCATAAATATGTGGCTCTTGCTGTGCAACTTTGCAGAAAATCTTTTTGTCTCTTTGGTTAGACTCAGAGATATATTCTTGTTAGTGTGAATCTGACAATTTCTAACAGGAATGAGTATGAATTGTATAGTTTTCCAAATATGCAATAAGGAATTTCTGTATAAAGTACTAGGAATGGCCTTTAAAATGACTTAAAAGATAAAAGATTCGTCCAAGATTATGTTTTCTTGTTAATGCTCTTTGTATTTACAGACTTTCTATAGAGACCAGAAAAGCCAGGTATTTTCTTTCTTTGAGAAAGCAAAGCCATCTTCAAATTTTCCTGTCAATTTTTTTGGGTTCTGTTTGCTTTCCATTTTGAAGTTTCGAAGCGGCTTTGATAGAGATGTTTTCCAAGGTAATAAAAGTAGAAGGCATTTTCTCCCTTGGTGAAGGAACCTGCTTGCCTTCTCTAACTTAAGCATCTGGGAAAGTTTAAACTGAAAAAGGCAGAACCTTGGCTGGACCTTGGAGGTCTCTACTCCAGACCTCTGCACAAAGCTAGTGAGATCTGGGTCCAGGCTGCTCATGTCTGTGTCTGCTTAGAACTGAAAACCTTCAGGGATGGGGATTTCACATCCTTTCAGGGCAACTTGATCTGCTGTCTGGCTGTCCTCATGGCTAAGAACCTTCTCCTTACATGCTGTCTGTATCTCTCAAGCAATTTTTCTATTGTCTTTTGTCCTCTCCCCATGCATCACTGTGAAGAAAATCTCAGCTCCATCTTCTTGGTGACCCCTCATAGACATTTCTAGAGAGTGGTATTATTAAGCGCCTACAAATCCACCCTTTCTCCATGCGACAGATGATCTAGCTCCCAGCACCTCCTCCTCTAAGCTCCCTCCAGTTTGTCCATGTCTGTCCAGTGTTGGGAGGAAGAGAATTTGATACAGTATGTAGAGATGTTCTAATGACACTGTTCATACTGACCAAAGTGCTGTCAAGCTTTGTATCTGCTAAGAAGCTCTGAGGGCACTGGCCTAGTTTGCAATCATCAGGGTACTTGGATTCTTTCCAGCAGAGCTCCTCCTCACCAGTCATCCCTAACACATTTGCTGATGTGTGAATAGTCCTGCACTTCCACACATTTAATTCCCAGCTTAGGCTGAGCTCTTCTTTTTCAGCATATCCTGCAATGTCAATAAATTGCTTTTTCAAACGTCTACCAATTGCTCACATTTTTATTTCTTCTTTCTGTTGAAGGCAAGACATGTATTTCTATGCTGCTGTAAGCCACAATGATTCAAAACACAAGCCCTCTTCTGACGTTTTGGTGTCTCTGCCACAGACTTCCTTATCTGAAATACCTTATGACGATGCTTTTATTTCATTTGAGGGTTATGCTTGATACAGTCATCATCTCCATCTGACTTATCCACTGGATTTACTTCCAACAGCACAGGTATATTTTTGTAAAAAGTGCTGCATTCATAACTGTCTTGAGTCATTCATCCTCCATATCCATGTCACTGACCAAATGTCACTTTGATCTCCTCACTGACTGGCCAGATAGAGTTATGTTCCCTTGAGAAAGGAGAGAGACTAAAGCTCACCATCGCAGCAGAGTTGGCAGGAGAGACAAAGTAATCTGTTAGACACAGCAGCCCCATCTTCCCCTTTCTTCACTGCTTGAAATGCAGCATGAAAGACAGAAAGCAAAAAAAGATTTCTGTTCCTACTTACTTTCTTTCCCAGGTTCACAATCTGATCAGGATATCTGCCTGGAAATGCAGGGTAGGTGAGACACGTTGCCTTTCCTCTCTGTCACAGGAGCTACTGGCTCCTGTACCAACTTGTACAAACCTGAAGGAAGCTGGTTGTACTGGGGCTATTGGCTGCTCTTTGGCAGAGACTCTGTGTCACCCAGACGTCTGACAAATGAGCACTTTTCATCATGAGGGTGTCTGGCGTAACAAGACAGTTGAATTGGCTGTTTCTGAACAGAGGGCTGCTTGAGTAGGAAGCCACTGGACTTCTCGTTCTGACAATCCAGTGGGTAGCTGTGAAATGGCTTCCAACTTTGTGTTTTATTATTAGCCTGTTAGAGTTAAAAAACATTTAACAGCAATTATTAACATGTTCCTTAGTTACTTGGGAATATGGCTTCATTTTACTTCAGATGGTCTTTACCAACTCTCATGACAGTTCAGAGATTTTTCAGAGATTTTTAATCTGATGAGTTTACATTCCCAGCGACCCTCTCTTTCTTTTATTAAGGTCTCTGCGAAACAGCTGCTTTCCAATTAGATGAACTTAGGAAAGAGTGTGTGTTTCTGCCGTCACTCTTTGTCTTGGATAAAGGCTTATTCTGTTTACTCTTCATAGACTTCCAGGATCAAGGGTTTCCTTGGCTTGCAAAACTTCATTTGGATTATTGGCACAAAATGACTTTCAGCTCATCCATGCATCAGACCCTTTGCAACATCTGACAGTCAGGGCCACTGCTGAAAAATTACTTGAATAAGAAAAACTGAGAGGAAAACATAGCTGGCTTGGTGGTTTGATCTTCAACAAAAAATGCTGAGAGGTGAAACAATAATCAAGTCTGCAGTGTTTTGTGAGAGAACAAGTCTCTGTCTTGTATTCATGAATGTCAGTTGAGATGACCTTTGAGAAGTGGTAATATGTCGTGCTTCAGAGAAAAACAAGAACATGTATTATTTTGAATGGAGAATGTCACCAAATTCAGATCTTTGGATTTGGAAAAACCTGTTATCTTTGCTACTTTGCTTCAAATTATGAGGATAGAAAAGTACTGCATTATATATACATCACACACATAAAATAGATAAAAGTACACAGATTTTGGCAATATATTTTATATTCTTTGTGATTTGAAACAGAAGAGAAAAAGAGACTTACAGGAGTTTGCAGTGGGTTGTGGTTGGATTGTTCATTTTAATTTGTAGTGTACATTAATGACTGTACTATTCCCATAAATTCTTCAACTTTCCTGTCAAAGTGCATATGAAAAAATAACAGGTACATTTCTCATGACTTTTGGGCCAATAATAGACTTTGTATTATCCCTTGAGGGCCTGGGTCAGCATTGCTCCTGTTGCTTTTCTTTCGTGTGGTAGTCTAAATCCTTTATTCTCCAGCTCTTTGGGGTCCATGTTTAATATTGGCCCAATGGGGGTTTTTAAATAAATATTTATAGTACATGTAAATGTTCAGGTATTTTGATTTTTTATGACATTGTCTCAAGAGTTCATTAATCATTCTAAGTTAATTTCAAGCTTTATGAAGAAATCCCCTTAGTAGATGGACCACCTTCGATTCAGTGTGCAAAATAAATTGATTTGAAATGGCTTTATTAATTGTTCTTATGTTTTACGCTAAAAGGCAACTTAAAATCAGTTTCAGTCACTGTTTTCCAAAGAAAAGATGCCTGTTTGCTCACAGCTTCCACAAATCATGTTATACCTGAGGGAAATGAAGACATGTTGAAAAATGACGATGCAAAATGTAAACTGTTCTTAAAAAAAAATCTACTTTATCCAAAAGGAACAGTTCACTTAACTGTTTTTGACCCTTGCTGGATGAGGTTTTAGAGCAATCAATGACTAGGTGGCCAGAGCCATGTCTGTGCATTAGCATGCTGCCCAATGCACCCTCAGTCACACAGCTAACACTTTGGGGCAGGGACCCTTATAATCCTTCAGGTTTATACTGAATATGGTGTATGTGGGATGGAATACTCTGTTGTACAGTGTAAGGGTCCTCTGTCCAGTCTGTTCTTCCCTGCAGGTGCGGCTTCTCACTTAGTGCAACCCCAATGTGTCACACAAGATTTACCAGTGACCTTGGTTCTCACAACAAGAAGATCCTTTCTGCACACCAATCTTTGGTAGTAACTGTCAGCACCGAGCGTTATCACTTGTAGAAGCAGATGTTGTCTGCACAAATACACAACAGAAAGTGCAGTTGACTTAGAAAAGACTGAGCTTAAAAGTAAAAATCACAGAACAGAATGAGTTCTGTTCTAACTCAAACCAGGACAAGCACATATGGTAACAGGATGATTTTTGGTATTGCTCTGGTATCTTTCTTTGGTACTATAAGGAGTACTGTATAAAGTAATGTAGGTAATGACATACAGAGTGGATTTCTTATGAAGAACCTCAAATAAAAGAAGGACAGATCTTCAGATGGATCTGTAGTCATATTTGGCAATAGTGCTTTTAGTTTAAGTGAGCTGAGAGACTTTTGTTGAGGTACAACATCAGTGCCAAAGACCTTAAATATGGATCTTAGAATAGACTTCAGAAAAGCAATGTCTTGCCAGCTGATGCTTTTATTAGATCTGTCAAGGGGGCAGTGGACCAAAAGTGGTAACTGATCTTTTTAGGGTCTTAATAACAATTCTTCTACTTTGATGTTGTCCCTTCAGTGGTGAAAATGGTATTTTCAAGGGTAAACTTGAGCAATTCAGTAATAAGAACAAAGTAATGTACATAAATACTGGGGATTTCCTGTTGGAACAAAAATGCAATTGCAGGGCTTTCAGGTAGAAATTAAACATTCAGTGGGAGAGGTTTCTGAAACCGTAATATTTTTTATTATTTTTGATACATGATTTCGAGAAGATGAAAAGAAGCAAAAAATATAGGTAGGATATCACAAGGATTTTTATTGTTTAGTGAACTCAGCTCTGTCCAGAATGTGCCCCTGTTAAAAAGTGGCAGAAAACCATTTGTTGTTTCTAAAACTGTGATGGTAAGTCCTAAAACCCCTAAGCAATCTGAGAGCTGCTTTGGATTTACATTTTACGTTGAGATATACATGGTCAGTTGTACACAAGGTAGAGGATGGAAGTTGTATACATATTAAAAGTATGCAGTGTAGTTTTAAGGAGTGTGAATTCAAATGTTACTGCTGAGGTAGATGTCTGAACATGTTGGCATTCAAAGCACATCCGTATTTTCAGTGCTAGGCAGCAATGTAAAACTTTAAAGCACTAGTAGTGCATAATGTGGAAGAATGATATTTGAAAAGAGCAGGTTTGTTTCACTAAATGACAAGCTGACACCTAGAAGCCAAATATGTCTCTTGTTTGACTTGTGATTTCTGTTAAATAACAAGGCTCAGTTCCTGTTCGATGTTACTGTTGGGTGTACAAAATACAAGAACTAAACAATTATAGCACAGAACAATCAGAGGGTAACTATTGTTTTCCTAAAAGAAAAGCAGGTGATTGCAAAATTGGCAAAGGCTGTAAATGACACTAAAGTTACTTTGATGCCACCACACAGACAATGGAAATTAATTGGGACAATGGTGAAACACTTACAGAGAGAGATAACTGGATTCTTGCAGACTTACCAGTCAATGTCCTGGGACGTTTCTGCTGTCTGTTGAACTGTTATACTCAGCTACAATACTCTGCTGCATAGATAACTTAAAGAAGATGAACAGAAGACACAACTGGTATTAAGGACGGAGAATATTTTTAAAAAAGAGAGAAGATTCACTTTACATAACTGACTCCAAGGGTAGTAAAAGCAAGACTGCTGTGGACAAAATGAGGTGGGTTTAATTGCTGATTTCAGTTACCAATCACTGTAGGACACAGATAAAATGTATTAGATAAAAAGTGCATTATTCAAGGAAACCCCTTTGGTAGCAGACACAGAGTATCGTGGATGTTGGTGACCAACAGCTTCCAGCACAAATATCCTTCCAAGTGTCACCTGCTGAGACCCCTAAAATCAAGAGAGCAACTTAAACATAGTATGACTTTTAAAATTAATAATTCATAAACATTTTTATTTGCCTTATGATGTCTAAGCCTTTTTCTGGTTTGTTTTGATTTCAAGCTTTCCATGCAATCCTGAGGGCTTGCATCTTCCTTTCTTTAAATTGAAGTTGAAATTTCCATGTAAATAGCTTATTCCTGGAACTGAAGCTTTAAGAAATGTGCTAACTGCCAGCAGGCTTGGAATAAGCTCTCAAGAGCTCAGAATGCTGAGATTTATAAGAGCAAGTGCCATTTGTTGTTCAGGGAATCACTTAGTGATAGAATTTTAGGAGAATGGAAAGATGCACCTTACAAGTCAAATTCAGTCAAGAAGAGTTCAGATGGAAGAGAGTAATAATAATTGTAATGACATAAATATAGAGTCAAAGGGAGCTGCCAGTGTTGCTGAGGATAATTAATTCACAACGTGAATTCATTTGCTGTTTTGACTGTGTTGATAATCACATGCAACAAACTCCAAATTATAGTTTCTTGACTGAGACCTTAACAATTTGTTCTCCTAGTGTAATGGGCCCACTACAGAAATAAGACTTGCAAGTTTAAGTATGAGGTGTTGGAAAGAAGTATTTTCTATGCTGGTGTTTTATTTACTGTTCTTTTGGACATGTGATTTTTAATGGTCATTTCTGTTAAAAAAGCACTCATGTCTTCCTTGAAAGAAACCTCTGAAAATTCCATAGTTCTTGGCAGAAAGAAGGTCTATAGGCCATGGGAGGAGGGGATGGCCACTTGGGGTGATTATAAGGCTCTGGTGAGAGAATGTAGGGATGCAACTAGGAAAGCCAAGGCCTCCTTGGAATTAATTTGCAAGAGAGGGCAAGGGTAACAGAACGGGCTTCTTCAAATACACTGCAGGTAAAACTAAACCAAGAGGCAATGTGGGACCCCTGCTGAATGAGCTGGGTGCCCTGAAGACAGAGGATACAGAGAAAGCAGACATACTGAACACTTCCTTTTCCTCCATCTATACTTCTGGGAGCCCAGATTGCTGAGGCTCCAGAGGAGGTCGAGGCAAGAGATGAACCTGCCTTGGTTGATGAGAACTGGGTTAGGGATGTGTTGAGCAAACTGAATGTACACAAAACCATGGGGCCTGATGGGATGCACCTG
>VZRI01002626.1:435212-463126 GCA_013397515.1 Upupa epops
GTCTAGGTGATCCTGCTGTGGCAGGGGGATTAGAGTAGATGATCTTTTGAGGTCCCTTCTGATCCCTAATGATTCTGTGATTCCTTCAGAAAATGCATTTTCAGGTTTTTTTCAGCTGAACTATAAAATAATCAGGATCTCCTTTAGGACGAACTCAGACTTAAAAAAGTTTTTATTTATTTATTTATCAGTATATTGAAACCTAGTCCCACTCTGATTTGTCACATCAGGTTCTGGCTTCACTTCAGATACCATAAAGGTACATGCTACTTTGATCATATGTTGACTAATTGAAACGGCTCTGCATGTCACACTGTAATTTGTTCCTTTTGATTCCTTGTTAATGGTGAGAGTCTTGTTGACCCCTGAGATTCAGAGATGATGTAGGGACCCCACATGTAGCCCAGCTGGCATTAAGGTCAGCTGATTCTGGCGGTGGTGACTGTGCAGAGGACACCCAGGTAACAAGAGCCAGGAGAGAGATGATGATCCCAGCCTGGACCACTGAGAGACCACAATGTCAGGAGTTATTTTTGCAGATTCTCCCTGTAACTCTGGAGGTGTAAGCTAAAATCTTCTCATGCATAGATGAGAGTTATGTGGGACACATTGGTTAGGGAAACTGTGTTAAGAAGTACATCCTACCCCGACATGTGCCTCTATACAACAAAGGTGGTGGAAGTGCCAAGAAAGAGGATGAAGACAGTGACAAGAGTCAATGAGACCCTGTGTTGGTCAAGGCGGCACATGAAGGCTAATGAAACATTTCTCAGTTAGGAGACAAAAAGACAACGTTGCCAGCAAGTCTTACATTCAGATTTTGAACTGATTGTGCTTATCTCTGGCCTTTGGGATTTTAGAAACAGCAGTTCATACTCTTATATATACTATTGGGAAAAGGAAAACAAGATTTCCTGGTTTTAGCTCAGCATCGTTCCTCAAGTTTGCATGAGCTGGTTATTTGGAATTGATGTGGAAGTAAGCTGAAATGAAGACACTCTCCTTTTAGCACTTGCAGTAAAGACTAGTCCTGCTAAGGGCTGGTTTACTGCTTCAAGAACAGCTAGGTGTTAGTGCTCAGACAGTAACTACCTTCATTTCACCCACTTGATGTTAAAACAGACACAAGTGTGTGCTTGTTTAAGAACTATTTTAATTGTTCGTGTATATTATATTTAGGAACAATTATAGCTTGTGAGAATTTAAAATTTAATTGTAAACAGGTTGGTTGAGAAGAAGAAAATGTTGAGTCTTTTAAATGTGATTCAAATAAAAGTGTTTTTTCCAGCATGTTTGTTGGGGAGCAGACCACAAACAAGAAGGCAGAAGAGTATCAGCCAGGTCAACATGATGAGCACCCATTGGATTGTGTCTAATGTCAGACCTTGCCTGAGAGAGTGAAGGCTCCCAGGTGAGGAGCTGTATTGACACAAAGGGATGGATGGAAGTGTTGGTCCCAGAAAAGCGAGGGACACAATGGCTGAACACCAATAAGCTAATCAAAAGCTAAATTGCCAATTAAGATCTCTGTGCTTACTGCTACCTGCAAGGAGACTTTTGTCTACAGTCTCCTTCATACACACATGCAACATGTAATACAATACAAAAGGGAGATGATGTAAAGTAGTGTAAAGGAAGAGGTGGAGAAAAAAGATGGATCTGACACTGAAAGGGCCGTACTCCTTGTTCTAGGTTCGAGATTCATGAAGCAAAACACAATGACATATGCAGTGCTGAAAACTTTAATTTTGATTATAATGGGTAAGGCATATAGAATCCTCTATCTAATGCATAAAGCATATGACTAAAAGTTCCAGTTACTTATGCAAGACAACAAGTAATGGCTATCACCCACCACCTGGAAGATGTAAGCAAACTGGCACTCATTCTTAGTGGGCATCCCGGCAGAGATAACACAGTCTCGATGATAGGATGCATGCAGCTCAGCTCAGCTCAGCCTCTAAGCCGTGCAGCTTTTATAC
Organism: Upupa epops; assembly: GCA_013397515.1. Taxonomy (NCBI): domain Eukaryota; kingdom Metazoa; phylum Chordata; class Aves; order Bucerotiformes; family Upupidae; genus Upupa; species Upupa epops. The sequence goes on from VZRI01002626.1 coordinate 437,195, forward strand.
CCATCCATGGTGTTGTCACATACGACCAGTACATGCCAAGAGATGGAGTTGGGAGATGAGAGTCCATCTTTCTCATATAACACTTCATATAACCCATATGTGTCTTTGTATATGTCTGGGGGGGGCTGGTTGGGGGTCCTATGCCCCTTCCCACTCTTATTACTAACTCCTCTTTCACAGGGTCTGTTTGCCCCCTACTTGGTGTGTTCAAGGTCATTTGCAGCTTTGCCCAGGCAGTGAGGAACTAGGCCTCAGATAATGCAGAAACTGGGTAACTCCCTGCCTTGTCATATCCTGCTATCCTTCATAGATCATCTGTTTTTCACTCTCCCTTCACACCCCTCGTCCCCGCCGGATGCCCAGGATAAGGAACCCTGATGGTAAGATTTCTGCCTCAGCTAACTTTGCCTGTGTGTCTGTGCTTTGTACGTTTGCTTGTCTGTTTAGGTAGATGGTGCTTTCTGCAAATTAATGTCTGGTTTAGGTGTAGTGCCTCCTGCAAACCTATCCATGGCAATATCAAAGAACCTGTATATAATGTTGCTTTCAGGAATAAATGATACTAGTCATAGCCTTGACTGTTTCTTATGAGCACCAACCAGACCTCCAGCATAAAGGCTGTTTATAAGTGTCTAGGTGCCAGACTGATAGCATAAATGTATTGCTATTGCTATTTGTGAAACCGACTGCTCCCTAGAACGACCAGACGAACAGCATAAAGGCTGTTTCGTGAATGTCTGGTGTCGGACCTATAGTAGATGAATACTATTTGTGGATCTGATAGCTGCTCAGTGGAATGGTGGTTTGCATATCTACTGCTCAAGCCCCCTCTAATGAAGGAGGACCTAGCTAAGAGCAGAGGAGGTTTATTCCTCAAATTATCCAGTTCCCACCCCCACACACCTTTTCACACAACATTTTTAAGTCACTCTTGCTACCAGTCAGGAGGTAAGTGTACAAGATGCAGTGTTTTTACAATGGACTGGGCAGGGAAAGATGCTCCTAACATTTGATCTTGAGAGAGCTACACCGTTTTTTTCTCCTGTGAAGATAGAGCATAGTTCAGGTAAGCAAGGGTGGTGTTTACAGGTCAGGCAGTGAATGTCTTGCCAACAGTGTACCTGGAGTGTTACAAGACCCTCTGGGATGCTTCTTTGGCTCTGATAAAAGCTAAAACCTGTTCTCTCTTTTTCCATCTTTATTAAAGGTGAAAACGTGATGATAGCTTATTAGTTGTTGGAAGTCGAACAGTCTGGGTGACCCCGAGTTTGGCCCAGCCCATAATGGTTCCACAGGGCAAAACTCTTGCATGATAACAAGGCAGACTGGCTGTAGAGAGCACAGGGAAGATGAATGGCATCAGGCAGATAAGAAAACAACAGGCTAAACCAGCAGCTTTTTTGGGGCAGTAAGAAGAAGCCCTGAGGGGAGCCCTGGTGATAGCTGTAGGTTCAAACCCAAGGAGAGGACCAACAGAAGCAGTCCCACATTCTGTGAGATGTGGGTGATATCAGGAAGCAATAGGACATCTACAGAAGTAAAGCTAAAAACAAATGAAGGGTAGCAAAATGCAGGGTGCTGGTATGGCGCAGATGGTGTGAACCAGCACCAGTGTGGCCCCTGGGCAACACTACAGACAGGAGTAACACCAGGTCACAGGGCAATCTCCCCATCCTTCAAGGATGAATTTGGCAAAACTGCAGAAATGAATTCCCCACTGTCAGCTCAAGCTCAGAAGAACCAGGGAAAAGGCTAAGGGACTAGCACATTGGAAGTGCTGTGCCCACATCTGTTATTACATCTAGGGATTTCCAGGGGAAGAAAGGGTTTCTGTGCTGGCTCTAAAGCACCACAGGTCTGCCAGGGTCCCCACACCAGGCATTAGAGACACACAGATTAAGCTGTGCACTAACCAGTTCTGACTGTGCTAAGTCAGTCGATGGTGGCACATGAAGCCGGTAAAAGTTGTTTGAAGAAAATAGTCAGCAATTTGTATCAAGCTGGGAGAGGTCTGCAGGGAGGAAATGTTTGGAGGAGGCATGGCACAATCAGCCTGTAGATACCTGGGTATGGTGTTTGCTGCAGTTGAAGTACTGTACTTGTTTTCTTACTAGGAAACCGGCTCAGCTTTACAAGTTCAGGGCTTTCTCTGTTATTTCCCCAGTGTGCCGTACAGGACATAGCAATCACCTTGGTACCTTCCTCATGCAAGTTGATGCAAATGTCCCATTACATTTCTCCTGTATTTTTCAAGTCAGTGCCAGTAATTTTTTCAGCCAGAACAGGCCTCCCCTCTATTAGTGTGAGATGAAGAGATTTCTTTTACACATACTTTTGCTAGTCCAGTTTTGAAGAGCACCCAGGCTTGAAATGAGGTAAAAGTTTTAACGAGTGCTAAAGCTGTCTGGCTGATTTTATGAGATTTGCAAAGATTTAATCCTTCAGATAGAGACTTAAAGCATACTTCTGTCATATGCTATAAGCTGTGAACTGAGTGAGCTTTGTTGAGTTTGGAAGGAGCAAAGACAACTCAAGATCCCATCACTCTGATCTGGCTTCACAAAGCCAAGAAGCCAGGGCTGGTGGGACTGTGTGCCCAATAATTAACGTCTTACTCTTTACAGGTGCTGGGGACTCATGGAATATGAAGCTGTTGCAATGACTTTACTTACAGTAGTGGGTTTACTGAAGTTACCTGTGTGTAATGCTGCTGGTGCTGACAGCTCTCTTAGTATTGATTTTTGAAAAATGTACCAAGAAGATTAAGGTTAATTTTGAACCAACCGATTGTCTGACTCAATCACCTTTTTTCTCCAGGTTTACCTCCACATTTCTGTGGTCACTTCCAACTCTGAGTGTTTCTATAACTTCTTCCCAGGGAGGGTGATGGGGCACGGGAGGGGGCTGCCCAGGGGGATTTGTGGAGTTACCTTCTCTGGGGACATTTGAATCCCGCCTGGACCTGGTCTGGGTGATCCTGCTGTGGCAGGGGGATTGGTCTATATGATCTTTCAAGGTTCTTTCCCATCCCTAATTATGATTCCATAATTCTGTTTTTCCAGAACCCTTGACTGTGCTAGTGCAGGTCTTCTTCTCCTGTAGGTTTATTTACACAACCCTTGTGCTCCCCATGACCTATTTTCTTTCTGGTTTAGCTCTGCTACTGCTGTATCATTTAAAACTCCTTTTGCTGAGACTAGGGAAGGGAAGCCTCATGCTAACAGTGCCGTAAAGCTGAGACAAACAGCTGCTAAATGCACAGAGTAAAAAAGCTGGGAAAATGGGAAAAAATTGTATTTTCTTCTGATCTTTCACTGTAAACTTTTAGGACGGGTTTATTAATAATAAGCTCCACATATGAACTGAAGGGTGTTCTTTCAGTTGCACTGGATGTACTTGGCTCTGTGAATACTAAAGTGACTTTCCAAGGCCTTACACATTTTCATGTTCCAGCCACTGCGTGGATCACTACCAAAAGGCAAATCTGCAAGCTGCACGGGAGAGCCAACTTAAGAGAACCGTAACGACAAAGACAACAGAAACAGGAGGAACAAGTAGCTGAGTATTTCAAGAACGGAAAAACCCTGAATCCCTAAAGTTTTGATTCGTTCATTTATGAACATGGGGAAGAAGCAAAGGAGGAAGGTCCAGTAATTTAAAAGTCATATTTCACACTGACAAAAATCCCCCACACTGAAGAAGGAATGAAAGAATAAAGCAAACAGGGAGTAAAAGTAACATCACTGGAAGAGAAGGGAAGGTAAGGCAGGTCATTAAGTCATGTAAATGAACCCATGTGTGTTCCGTCCTGATGCAGTTAAAATGTTTTTAGAGATCTCTCTTTTTTGTCGAGCTTCTTCTAAGAACAATGCCAGCCTTCTCCTCCAAGGAACTGGGATAGATGCTGATTTTTCATCTCCGGGCTTTTGAATCATGTAAAGATAGTTGTAGAATCAGGCCTGAAAAAAGGAAAGCAAATACAATGAAGAAAATGAGGCTTTGAGATTGCGCTATTCAGTGAAACAAGCTCTCGAATTGCACATGGGAAAGCTTAGGTTAGACATCAGGAAAAGCTTCTGCACTGAAAGGGCCATCAGCCATTGGAACAAGACTCCATATAGTTCTGCTTTTTGGGTCACTGCAATTTCATCCTATTAATGTCTTTACAACAGAGCATGCAGCCTACACTTCCTGCAGTGAGTTGTGGCTTGTCCAGTCTGCTTTCTGGAAGTTAAAAATTTGCTGAATCAAAAAAAACCCCAAAAAACAAATGAGGAAACACCCAAAAAACCCAATAAAACAACCAACAACCCGTGAAAAGACCCAAATGACATTTTTGGTCAGAGGATCTTCTGCCTGGGTTTCATGAAGGCAGCACCTATGACTAGGAATAAATGCTCTCAGAGATGACTGTGAACATGAGATACTCTCTTTCCCACTTGCTTCCCAGCCAAGTAATAGCTTTATGGCTGTAGAATCATGATTGTAGAAGATCTGAGACCTGAGTAGGATGAAGCTATATTGGTAGACATACACCTGCAGAAGCCTCTGTCCTCCAAAAAAGCACACTCTAGACACAGATGAGCTTTTGAATTGAAGACTGGTTGTACACCCTTCACAGGAACATTTTTGTTCAGCCTCCATGCTGATGGTGTAGACAAACCCAGGCAGGGATGGACACCCATCTCAGATGGGACAACCTTTGTGTTAATCCATGATCTTCAAAGCATGACTAGCTGAGAATGCTAGCTGAGAATCTGCAAAATAAAGTGTTGCTCTGCCAAACAGAGGCAGTCCATGGACTGCAGAGTCAATGACATCTGAAGTATAGTCTTTTCTTTTTGTTTCTTGAGAAAGAATTGTAGAAGAGACAGTGACCTATCTGTCCCAAGATCTATTACCTTGTACTTTTTCATCTTCAGTCCTTGGTGTCACTGGATTTGCTGCCTTAGCCTACTGGTGTGTTAGCACTGTAAATGTTCTTTCCTGTTCCTCTGTTACCTTCACAACCTCCTTCAATGAAACCATTTTTTAATCTCTTTCTTTTTTCTCTGAGTTTGTTTCCTAAGACTTTCTATTATAAGTATCTTTGGAGGATCGCATGTGGTACTCTCTCCTGACTGTCAAGATCTAATTGCAGAGTCATAGAGGTGTAGGATTGCATATGAACTCACCTCCTGCATTAGTGCCCTTAGTACCCGATGATAGCATTAATTAAGCTACGCATCTATAGTGTCTGTTTTGATGACTGCTTTCAGTATTTGTAGTTTAGAAAAGGACTAAGTAATTTTTCCTTCAAAGGAAGGAACACATAGGATTTCTACATATATTTTGGAGACATTGAAAAGATATTAAACATGCAGCACATATTTTTATGTTTTTTCATCCATCAATTTTATTCTTATCCAGTGTGAAAACTGTCAGACTGATACTTAGATTGATCTTCCATGCTGCACACATTATCCATAAATCCTCTGCTTCAATAGGAGAGCTGTTGGCTTGTGGAGCACTGGTGAGTGTTTTTTATGGGTTACTTTTTTCCTAGGTGCTATGATCTGCCTGTCTCCTCAGAGACACACTAGCATAGCTGACTTAACTAAAGCGGTTGGCCAAGCAAGGCCTGCCATGAGACAGAATGAAGGCAGGAGTAGGCATCGTGTTTGCCTACTGATGCAGGATAAGGAGATCTCAATTCTTGTTGCAATGTCATACAATGGATAAAAGCTAAAGCAAGGGAAATGATAATTCACAAACCACATGAAATGAAGAAGAGTCACAACTTAGTGACAAGCACAGCAATGTTTGCAGCTCTTTACTTTCAGAATGAAGTATTTTCATGCTTTCACAAGATTCTGTGCAACCCCTACAACTTTGACCCCCAAAGCTTTATTGCTGAGTACAGGAAAGACATCAGTATATTTAATTAATCTTTCACCAAACAGGAGTTATTCTAATCCCTTAACTTCAGGGTTTTTTTTTCTTTCACTTCCTTTGAAAAACTATTCCACCATCCTACTGCTTTCAGCTGGTGCTCACTTCTAGTGTCTTTTTGTGTCTTATTAGAAAATACATCTCACTCAAGTAGCCCACAAACAAATTCATTGCTCATGTATACTGCCTGCAGAGGTTTGTGTACCCTTTACATTCAAGCTCCTGCACCCACTTCCTAGTCAAATTTTAAGATTTCCTTATGTGACTTTGTCAATCTTCTCCTAGATCGTTGATTTACACGAGGTTTGAGCTATTCCTTTTCAGGGGAAAATGATTTCTGTGATTGTCTCGTGTGTTTGCTGCAGGATGAAATTCTGTCTCAGATTTCATACAAATTAAACTTTGTCACTAATATGGATGAGTTGATAAGTAGGTATTAACAGTGGAGGTCTCCAGGGAGACCATCCCCAAAAGCCATCTAGGCCAATTACTGATCTAACCATTCAAGTCACATTGCAAAGTCAGGAGCCCCGTCCATTGCTGGAAGTATACAGGCATGTCCTTGAGCAGTGCAGAGGGGTGTGTGATTTGGCTGGTTTTGTTCTGCTGGTTTGGGTTTGAGAGCTTGAGAAGAATTAGTGAAAATATCTAAATTTAGCATATTAGTAACATCTGGGACCAAAACTAACTAGACAAAATAATAAATTGGGAGAGGAAAGAGGTGTTGAAAGAGGGTGAAACCATCTAATATTTATTTATATGTTGAAATTTAGATCTCTTGAAGAAACCCTTGACAGAACGACACCAGAAGTGATTTTGCCCATCACTGCTCAGCCGGATGATACTTCCTTGGATGAAGTTGGTTCTTTGCCTGGGAAAAGCTGAAAATATCACATCCATTTTGCTGGTTCTTGGGCTAATGGGGTGCTGTAAGGCCCCCAGCTCATCACCCAATATATAGTGTGAATAACTAACCACTAAGAGCAAAAGCATTCTTTGACCATATCCTTCTCTTCCTTTGGAAGGTTTTGGGATTTTCCTTACTCTGAAAGGTAAGAAAATCTTTCTGCTAATACTTTCTCTTTGTTAATTAACTCAGTTCACATTGTCAAAACCAGTTAAATAACCACAGCCATTGTGCCCCTGCCTGTGATGTGAAGACAAAGAATTCTTAAGGTTAAAAGCAGTGAAAAGGTCAGAGCAGAAACTAAGTCAGCTACTGTTAGGGGTTTTTTTCTGTTAGACAGAGCCTACATCAAAGAGGCCCTTAAATTAGAATTAGAATTCATTTGCATATGTCCCTGACAGGGGGATAAATGGATGAAAGGTGAAAGGATGAGAGGGTGAAGCGCTACAGTGACAGAAACGGGACAGAACAGAAAACTGAGGGTGAGTATGAATTCAGAGATGGGAAAGTGGGACAGGAAGGAAAACAATATTTCTGCCACCTATTGTTGTTAAATAGGTGAGAGGATTTTGCAGGGTAGAGTCACCTCCATGAACCAATGTGAGATTTTACAACAAAGAGGTAGGTAGATTCTGTTACCTCTGATTGCACCTTGGTCCCTGTCCAAGGGGAAAACGTTTTTTCCACAGGTCTGCATGCAGGCTGGGGGTTCTCTGTGTTTCAAATACCCACATAAAGCAAAACAATTGGGGCACTAGAATCTAGAGAAGCATGTGTCTAGTAGAAGAGTGGATAGGATTTCCATGAAGTTGTAGAGATACCTTCAGTGGTGGAGTGAAAGAAATGCATAACAGAAGCGAGATGATCCTCTGGCCCTCACATTGTTTGAGAAGGAAAGCAGGATTCTTCATTAAACACACACTCAACATATGAAGAGTGGGATTTGATTGCTCCTGATGCTAGCAAGAGGGATTTTTTACTTAGTGATATTGCTTTAAATGGTCATGATGAACTGGAGGTCTCACAACTGAATTTATTGCTGAGTTCTGGTGAGGCAGCTAACAAGTTAGGGCTAGGAGTAAGTCAGGTCTGGTCTGCAGGGGCTGGACTCATACTTCTGCGCATGCACACACAAGTACACACATACACACGCAACCACAAAAAGCAGTGAGACTCAGCTGAGAGCAATGCAGGATCATGCAGAGGCTCCTGGGGGGTGGGAGGTGAAGTTCAGCCAAGCTGGGTTTGCTGGGGTAGGTGTGTGCTTAGAGCATACGTGCTGCCATCATGAATATTTATTGAATCAACCCCCTCACACCTAGGCGTGCTGGCAATCATCCTCTCCACATCTACAATTTCCACCCTCCTGCCACTGACTGCACATGAGCTGAGACCCTATTTGGCAAATGTCTTTTGAAATTTTGATTTATATGCTTCTAAAAAATCTTTATTACACTTCTCCCTTCCAGACAATTTACTTTGCTCAATATGTTTGCTTGTTGGGTTCTTGGTTGGTTGGTTGGTTGGGGTTTTTTTAAGTTTAATTCTTGCTTTCAATTTTTCAGTAGTTATTATGCCACATTCCCATGGGACTGTGACTGGCAGGTGGGTCACAATATACATAACTGATAGGCCCATCTGTTTTCCTTTTGCTGCACACTCCCTCCTTCTTTTTCTTTTCCCCTCTCTCTCTCTTTTTCTTTCTTTCTTTGTGTGTGTCATAAACTGACACCTTTAGGCACAGTCCCGTGTGAGGACAAGCAGACAGGTAGCAGCCACCTGAGAGAAGGGTGTCTGTACAGGAATGGGGTTTTAGTCACTTCATGGTAGGTTTTGAAAGCAAATGGTTTTATAACGCCTCATGTTATTTGTCCTCAGTGTTTATAATTCTTATCTTCTGTAACACATGGAAGCAAACAGAAACAGAAATGGTGCTTTGGAGAAAAAGGCAAGCAACATCTTCATTTGCTGTTTCTTGTTCTTGGTCTCCTTGTCCTCCAGCATAAAAGCTCCCTTCTTTCTTACACTTCCCAATAACCGATGATTCCAATGGTGGGGGAAAAATGCTAATAAGCTCTGAAAAAGCAATCAGCCTCTGTAAAACAGTCTGCCTGGCTTCTCTTTTCAGTAATGCTTCTCATCTGAGATTTTGGGAGCTCTCTGTTTCGTTATGTGCCTGGGTTTTAATTTGAGTAAAGGAAAAGTGAAAGTTCAAAGTGCTGCAGCAGCTGCTCACAATGGAATGCAAGAGAACTTGCAGAGACCAGGAGCCAGCAGGGCACCAAGAGGCCTAATCCTGCAGCTTTCCAAGCTCATGGGGAGCAATGTCACCATGGCCAAGCAGTGAGCAGACTCCCCATAAGGGAAGTACCACAGACTACCCCCAGATACTGACGGGGGTGTGAGAGCAGAATGGCACACAAAGCAGTGGCTACCAGCATCGGTATGAGAAATGGAGGTATGGCAAGTGGTAAGAATTTGGCCTTTGAGGCTCTGGGCCTTCATTTAACACTCCTTAAAGGCACCGGCTCCATGAAATGATGCTTAAACCCTGCCGGCAAGTTCGGTGCTGTGGGCAACAGTTACCAACACCAGCTGAGTGGCAGTGAGACATTTCTCACACCCTCCTTTTTTCTCTGTGCGTTAAGCTTTATGGCACACTACACCTTTTGGGTTTTAGTCTGCTATTGCTTTTAGCTTTCATCATTTATTCTCCTTTGACTCAGCATCCCCCCAAAACTGAAAATGGAGAGAGTCATCCTGCATTTTTTCAGTTCATGCTAAAAAAAAGAAAAGGGCAATGAAAAAATCCAGCGGTCTGTCTTTAACCTTTGGTAACCCTGACATTCTTTGCACTAAAGTGTCTGATATTAAAGCAGATTGCTTTCATGCCGACATAAGTAATATCATATGCTTCACATCAGCCTATGCTCAGGCTAGCTGAATTCCCACTGTATTATTGCCTGTGAATGTACACTCTGTGCATACTAATAATGGCCTATCTGAGCCAGCTTGCCTCTCAACTTTTTGAAAAGAGTTTTATTGGTTTGTGGCTGGCTGTGGTGTAGGAATATAGTTTAATGGATGATGATAATGCTTGTGTCTGTTAGTGCTTGGCAAGTCACACCAGAGAAACAGCTAAGAGAAACAGCCTTAAAAGCCTGTTAGAATTACTGGAGAAATGGTGTCCTCCATCCCCTCCATAACTGCTAACTAAAATCCTTCAGTTAAAGATGATTTCTAAATTTTCTTTCATGAGCAATGTGTTTGAACATTTTCCTTTCTTTCTTTTTTCTTCTTTAGGCAGTAGGTGTTAAAGGGAAACCCATCAGAAGGAGAACTCTAATACTGCTGATTTATTGGAATTGTCAGGTGTTCCGTATTTGTGTGGGAGAATTTTTCAATCCTGCTGGCATTTCCTCTCAGCTCTTCATCCTGCCCCGAATGCACCTCCATGAGATCTTTCTTTGCTTCAGTCTTGCTGTGATACACCCGTTCCAGTCTTAGATTCTGCTCTCTTTCACAGGGGACGCAGCCCAGGTTTCTGCGCTGGGGAGTGATAGTCTACATAAAAACAGAATCTGGCCCTGTGCCTACTTTCTAAAAGTCTGTGCGTGCTGATCTAGCTTTTGGGGAGATTGATGGTGGGTTTATTGTTGTTCCAGTATCTAAAACCAAGCAATTTTCTCACATTAGACGTGCATTACCAAGTAAAATGAGGCACTATGCCCCACCCAGCACATTAGAAATTCACCTGTATGAGAGGTGATGTGTGAAGATGTCTCATATTTAACCTTCTTTTTATACACAGGGGTTATGTTAATATCCATAGCTCATTATTAATTTGGCAGGCTGCATCTACACTGCATAAAAATATATATGTGTATAGTACACAAAAGATTATATGCATCCTGGCAAGAAAAATATTTCCTGATGAAGATGCAAACTCCCCTGTTTAGAACTAGGGAAGTATAAGGGGTTGGACCAAATCTATCTTCTGTAAACTGCCTAAGTTCTTTTTTTAACCCATTCACCTAGGGATAATGTTAAGCCTACTTTATTATCACAATCCATAAATAAGGGCAAAAGAAACCACTCAAGAACGAAACATGCTCATAGTATAGTACAGGGCAGCTTCTGGTCACTCCCAGAATATGGATGTATTGACCAAAAGCAATTGTGTTCTGTTTTGATGCCAAGTATAAACCAGAGGTATAGCAGCTCAAGTGAGAATCAGTGTGTTTTCTTGTCTTCCTTTCACTACTGTCAAAGATGTGGCATGAGGGGTAGGATATTTTCTTTGTTTGACAAATCTCAGGTCCAATACTGTTTGCTGCAGTGGCCTTTTAAGAATTTATAGACTTTGGCAAGGGAGGGGAAGAGGTGGTAGATGAATGAGCCATGAGATTGCTTTCTCATGTTAAAAAAGGAGTGCAATTTTTTGTTTTGTTTCCTCTACATGAGCCAAATGCTAGCTGCTCCTCTTTCTGTGCTGAGGATTCTATTGTGCAAGTAATCATATGGGCATATTTAAGCACTGGGCTTTTTTGAGTTAAATCCCATTCAGACTGTTATGACTGTGTTTAATCTTTGAAAGATGGGTGGGAAGGGAGAAATCTGTTCTTCAGAAAGGAATCCTTTTTATATAGAAATCTATAGAGTTCTTATCTTTGATCTGAGTAAGCACAACTGTACCATGTCAGCAGCATATTAGTGCCAACGCATGTGTGTTGTACTTTTTAAATGCTGTTTCAACATGTGTCATTGGATCTCTGTTCCTACAGGCTCACAACAACCTGCACCCTGGTAACTACATGTTGATTGAAGCACCCTTATGAAAAAAAGATATAAATGTTTGTGGTTAAGGTGATAACCCTTTTGTTTTCTCTGTAATCCATCACAGGGCTTGTCAGCTCTGACAGCTCGAGTGGATTTTTTGAACACCTCTTTATCTGACAGCTTCATGCATCATAAAGCAGCAAATAGAATTAGATCAAAGTCTAAGAGTCACTGTAGGCTTGGTAAGGTATGCAATCCTGTTTGTATCTTTATCCGGGCTCTGACAGTTCATTTTAACTGGCAACATGGAGAAGGAGGGAGAAGGAGGGAACTTTCTTTTTCTTTTAAGGTACAGTAGTGCTGCATTTTTAAACGTACACTGCTTTCACATATCATTTCCCCTTGACATCTGTGATTCCCTGCTTACTGTAGCATACTTATATCTATTTTCAGAGTGTTCAGCCACAACAGTCACAACCTCAAAGCAAAGGCTTAACCAATGTATCAGGCCATTAGACCAAATGCTCTAATAATGCTGACTTTTGTTTAATATCAACAGCAAAGATCGACAGAGTGCACTTCATACAATGGAATATTGTCCATCTGGTGCCTGCCAGGTTCTGTGAATTCCTGTGATGGATAACAGGTTCACCAACAGTCCAGTCTAAACTCCCAGGATATGGCCAGCATTCCATTCACTTATTGAAGAACAAGCAAAAGGGATAGCAAAGCAAACAGAGTGGGGAAGGGAAGGGAGGGGAAAAAGGAAAAAGGAAAAAGGAAAAAGGAAAAAGTCTAGTTTATTAAAAATCTCAACAGGACAAAATGAAGACAGATTTAAAAAACTAGGGATGTAAAGTTATCTACCTTGGCCTGTGTTAGCGTTGAATAAATGGTGCCTATGTTAATAATGAGCAAACTCAAGGATTTATGCCAAAGCATATTCCTTAGGAGCCTGTAGAGGAAAAGAGGGGGGGAGTTTCCAGGTCTTTTTACTCTCAAGCATATGGTGCATAAATGTGAAATTGGGTAGCCTCCTTTGCTTCCACCTGAGACCTGCACCTGAATGCTACTTTTTTCCTTCATCATACCATTTGTTGAAATGCCACATTAAGATGGAAATGATAAGCTGTGTCTGATGGAACATGTAAGCCATCTCCAGACCAAAAGATCCCATGAGGAGAGGAGCAGGACCAGACAGACACTGCCTTTGGCACAGTGAGGATGTGCCAGCTCTGTAATACTCCAATGCAGAAACTCCTTTGAGGGTACTTTATAGCAGGGCAAAGTGTCAGGGGCAGATTGCTCCTCCTGTCTCTATCCTCTCAAAGGCAATGGCTTTCAGATAGGATGTTCATGCTGCCACTGTAGATGGACAACTTCCTGACTTGCTCCTCCAGGCTGGCTGTGTGCCAGCAGTGTGGTCCTGCAGAGGTGTAGGGTAACTTCCTACTGCTTTTGCAAGACCTGTGTCACCAGCATGCACAGCAGAATAGCTGGAGCTGGATACAAAAAGAAACCAGCCATCTGCCAGTGCTTTGCTCCTCCCAGTGAGGTGCACCACCTCAACACATCTCAGTGTATCCCAGCAAGTTCTCTCAGATGTCTCAGCGCTGCATCCCTTGTGTGTTCCAGCCCTTCCTTCTGGCAAGAGCTGAAAGAAATGTTGAGGTCACCACCTGGCCTCACTGAACCAAATGTTGTCATGAAGCTGCCCCAAGGAGGAGTGAACTTTTGTCTGTCTGCTTTTCCATCAACTGCTCTTTCTTTAAACTGTTTTAGCAAACATTTTAGTAGAGAAGTCTGGACTCCAGAAAAGTGAGGAAGCCTCTTACAAAGAGATGCAGCCGAGTGCTTTCTTCTCTAAACTAACATGAATTCATGAGTGAAGCAAAATGTCCTCTGGGTTTTTTATACGTACATGTTTGTCCAGTATTGGCACAGTGGTTTCTGCCAGTGGTTAGAGTCCTAAGAAATTTCACTCATGACCAGACCGGTATAAATGGGTAAGCTTTCATTTTGAGAACACACAACTATTTCTACCTTAATGTGGAATACCATGAACACTTATTCTGTACAGACCCAGAAGCATTGTGCCCTAAGGACACTTCAAATTTTTTCTACGTAAAATTCTTATATCTCTGCATTATTTCAGTGACCTTCATGTAGGTGCCTTACTCCTTCAGATGTTGTACTGCTGCACAGGGGAAGCAGGACAAAAATGTTATGGCACCTAGAACTTCGGAAGTGGTGCTTTCTCTGGTGGCAGGGACTCTGACTCTTTGCAATGCCCAACTGGACAATATTGCCCAAACTTCCTCCTGTTAGTCCAGTAGAGCCGCATCATTCTAGTCTGACAAGAGGCTTGACTAGTTTTAAATTGCCTTGCATGAATTTGAAGTTTAACTCAAGCATCTGAGAGCAACATGCATTACAGCTACTGCCATAGCTCCTTAGCAGAAGGCCACCAACAGCAGCTCCTGCCAAGATTTTTCACTACTGGCACTATTAGCATGCGTCCACTTGAGGTGACTTCACCACGATGATGTGGCCAGCAGGAGCAAGAGGCTACTCAGATCCACTGGACCTAGTGTCAGTTCATCTATGAGCAAGTTGTCTGAAAACTCTTCTCTCTTGTGTGTTGTGCCCTTTCTGTCTTGACCCAACTGACCTACACCCAGTTTGCAAGGCAAGGTGGCCATTGGACTTGCTTTTGCTGTCACTATGACCATAGCAAAAACTCATTAACTGAACTGCTTCTGGCTTTAATCATAAACAACAACTGCACACAAACCTTGTCAGTACAGTCTCATTTCTCCAAATGGACCGTTATGCCTTGAGTTCATGCTGAAACATTTTCAGCATGTTATATCAGCTGGGAGGTTTGCTGCTCTCCACAGATTAGGTAAAACAGACTTTACAAACATGAGGTATGCTGAAAGGGGGAATTATTCATTGTTCCTGAGTTTTTAAAATAATTTTAACTCAAATGAATTAACAGATTTGTCTTTGCCTTAGAAAAAATGGGGTTTACTCATAGAGTAAGCATTGTAGCAATGGGAAAGATGCTCTTAGTATTAACAAGACATGGCCAATCACACTTTCAGCCTATGACTTTTGGAAAGACCTTCCAAAATCCTTCCAATCCTATGAAATACTTAGACTTTTTTCTTAGTGAGTAGGTCCCAGTGGAAATATTTGGGCATAGTGGGGAAAAACATAAAAATAAATACTATTTCTGTACAGTTTTAGACTTCAGCTTTTTCCCCTCAGAGTCTGTTAAAATACAAGCTGTTCCATGCCTCTTCTACCTCCTGCAAAATCTCTTTTAACTTTTATTTGTTATTTAAAAAGCCACAGGGTATATTCTCTTCTGAATACATAGGGATTTACGTGTGAAACTCCCTGTGCATCGAGGTGATAATATGCCCCTTAATTGGAAGCTGTTTAATGCTCCCGATTTAACATTTTAATAGAAAAGTTACAAGCAGTCTGGCTGTGAGTGCAGAACTATTAAAATTCCCAGCCAGGACAGTAGTGTTTCTTTTCTCTAAGTGGCTTTTTATTTGCTAAAATTCGTTGCAGCTTTCATTACAAGTTGGAGCCACTTTTAGGTTTCAATTCTACATTATGAAAAAGAAAATGAAGAACTTTAAAGCAATCCTAAGTCTCAAATAAAAGGAGAACTTAAAAGCATCTTTGCCATGTGTGTCCCTCTATAGGTCATTCTTGCTCAGGTCATTCAGCACTGAGGCAACTTTATTGAGTGTCTTATATGTGCCAACACAGTAGGAGGAACATTACCTTCTAAGCTCTCCAGGACCACTTATGTGGCTTGAGTTTATTTAGTTGAATGTTTTCAAACCCTTATACAAGAATAGAGACAATATGAGACCTTTACAGTTTGGATCTTCCAGCCACTACTCCTGTCAAAGCAAGCTGTGCAGAAATGGAGTCCAAAGCTTGACCCCTGTGAATAGGATGAACTTCTGGGTTGTTCTTTTTGAAAAAATATAGTGCTGGAAGGCAGGAAGGTGCCTTCAGTATCACGTCAAAGACATAGGAAGATATATAGCCATATTCATAAAAGGATCAAAAGCCTCCAGTACCACTCAGTAGCACCTGAATTCTGCCCTAAAACCACAGAATGTAACCCTAAACTCTGTTCTCTCCTCCAAGCTTTAGAAGTTCCCCATGACCTCAGGGATCCGTGTTTTTTACAGCAAATTTCTTGAGGTGCTAAAGCTTTCTTCTGCCAATGCCCTCAGTCCTCTGTAAGCTGAGCAGCTCTTCACAAGCCTCCCATCTAAGTCCAATTTGCTTTGTTAGAAGGATGTGTCTGTAGCTGTGAATCTTATGATATGTTCTCTGGAAACCCTATGGGTATTCTGGCATCAAAACATCAGTCTACCCGAGCAGGTTAGCGATACAGACAAGCAGGAGTAAATTTTCAGTGGCTAAAAGGCTGAGTGTATTCCCTGTGGGTAAATGATGTCTGAGTTTGTTGCATTATCTGTTTTAATTTGATATATGTGAAAGTTTCAGCAAACAAGTCTGTGTGTATGCATGAAAACATACTTTGTGTTCTTGTGTTCCCAATTACTGCTGTATCCCAGCTTGCACACAAAGAGATGTGTGGATAAACCAGAGTCTACTGAACATTTACTCCTTTAAGGAAAAATCCTGCCTCCTCTTCTGTTATCACATAAAAGCCTTAGCTGCAACAGGGAAGCACGTGCTGATGTTGAGGAAGAGGGTTTCCATAGAGGTGTGGGTATCTTTAGTGGAAGGCTGGCTATGGTGTGTGTAAGGAGTGACTGGCTTAGGTGATGTACCTCCCCTGGCCTTTTCTTCCTGAGAGAAACACAGGCTTATGCAGAGTAACTTTCAGTCTGCTGGTGCTGCTGTGCCCACCTTGCTAGGATGCAGCAATAGTCACACCTACAGCTGGTATCTATGTGGGTAGAATGGCCCATATGCCTACTGCAAGTCTAGCTACCATTTCTTTTATGGTAGAGTCTGGATTTCTAAACCTCTCCGTTAATGGGTTTACACTTGTTAACCCATAAGAGCAGTCTTATGAGGGGGACCAACTACATATATCAATATATTCATGAATTTTAGCTTACCAGCACATCATGCCAGACTGTGATAGTCTCTGGGCCAATTTGTTTGCAGTTTTCATAATCTGCTTAAAAATGTGACTGGTCCTCATGACCATTTACACCTTGTCATCTTGCTGAGAAACTAGCAAGAAAGAAGCTTGTTAGTGTGCTTTTGTGTTGTGGCTACTGGGATGTAGTTAGGCAGCTACTCACTTTACAAAGGCTTAATGGTCTTTAGATGGCTCCAGCTTCTGGTTGTTCCTCATCTGGGCTGGAGCTGAACCAACATCCTGTTGGCTGAAAGACTTCATATCCCCATTAAAAAGTATTTTACTGGCCTTCTATCCTTAAAATACATCAAACAATTTTGATGTTTGGTTTTCTGCTGAAATATGGAAGCTAAACTGCTCCTGGTAGTGTAGCTTAAACTCAAAAATACAGAGACACAAAGCAGGAGGTTGTTGAGTGCTTTTCAGAGGCGGGATAGGGAGCGTGAAGCACAGCAAGAGCTCAAAGCCTGAAAAACAGAAACACCTATAGAGGCTTAAGGTCCTCCAGTCTACAGCTTAGTTGAAAAGTCTCATTAACATTTGTGGAGAAAGAAGTGCTTTCTCTTCCCTTCCCTCCCTTCACTCCACATTTATGGCAAAAGGCACAGAGTTATTATCTAAATGAGGGGATCAGAGAAATGTGCACTTTTTGGTGAGAGTTTAACTCTCAGTACGGCATTCCTGAAAAGGTCCATTTTGTTAGGAGATCTGAACAATCAAAATCTATGCAAAAATTAGAGTTTTCCTGTAGATTAACTCCATGGTGCTTCTCCTTTCCCCCTATTTTTTAGAGAAAGCTATGATCTTAGGGCAAATAGATTTTTTTGCGATATATATATATTGTCTTTCAGTACAGCTTCCGACTAAAATTTATCTCTTGCTAAATGCAGACTAAATGAATAGTGTAGAACTAATACATTTTGTGCCAAGAAAATAAATGGGCACAGTGCTAGATGCTTAAGAGTGTCACTAATTATTCATGTGATTTGTGGCATCCCTTCTGAGCCAGGGTATGGGGGATATAACTGGAAAACTCTTTCACATTTCTCTCATAGAGAATATACAGCAAGCTACTCAGCAAACTCACAAACATGCCCAACCCCCTTAATCTTGCTCTACCCAGAATGCTATTCCAGCTCCCAGAAATACTCTAGTCTGTGTAGTGTTAGCGCACTGAGGACAAACCAGAAGGCTTGGGTGTTCTCATATGGGAACCAAGGTATTTTTTTTCCTTTCTTTTCTTTTTTTTTCTCTCTTGGTGCACTTTGCAAGCTGGAATTGTGGAAGGCCGGTCCCACTTTTAGCTTCCATACCTTGAATGCAAGGGCGTACCCAGAAGAGTATTTTGGCGGACCGCAAATATTTTCCAACCACACAATGCTCAGTCCGGCACAACATGTCTGCAGCTTCCGAGCAGCGCAGATGGAGCTGTGGAGGCTTCCTTGGTTTTGCAAAGCAATGAGGCTTCTCTTTTGCTTTTTTTAAACTCCTTTCTTTTTGGTTATTCCTGGGCAACAATCTAAGTGCACAAAGGAGAAAGAAGAAAGAGGAGGTAGAGACATTGAGAAACGCATCGTGTTTGGCGAGAGGTGCTTTATAGCATTCCGAGGTTATTGACAAGCATAAAAATTACTCCACGGCATACGCTGAGATAAAAGTGGAAAACACCCTGCCTCTGTGACTGCTCCTAAAGGCGGATTGTTGTATACACAGACGAAGACACTGGCACACCGGCAACTCAACAGTGATGATTCCAGGAACAAAAACCAGTGTAAAACTTTGTGATTAAACAGCCACCTTGCTTAGCCCTGAGGTGGCTTTTTCCTTTTCTGGGCAAGTGGCAATTTCAATTTGGCTTTGTGACAGAGCGGGGTGAACATATCTGGTTTCCTCATTGTTAGCATCACCATTTTTTTTCAAAAGGAAAGAATTGTCCTGGCCAGCCTATATTTTAGAATTCGTTTTCTCTTGAGGTAGTTGTTTTGGTTTTGTGACAGTTTGTCGATTTCTTCCACGTTCTGTTACCAGCATGGTCTCCAAAATTAAAGTCTGGGTGGCCAGAACTGGCCGAGTGATAGCAACGTAGGGTATTTTTGCCCTTTTCATAAGTGTGTCTGGGCAGTGTAAATTCCTATTTTTTAAGGAGGGGGCAGTGTTCTTTTCTTTTTCTGTGTTCCCACTGCAAGGACAGGAAGTCAGCAGCTACTGTCAAAAGAAACCAGAATTAGTGGGAATGCAGTCATTATGCTTTTGTCTTTTATTAGACAAAAAAATATGTTTGGCACCAAGATAAACAGATGGAGCGTGTTCATTTCTGTAAAGCATTTAAAGCGTATTACCAGAAAAATAACTGAAGGGAGTGGAAATGCAACACATATTTAGATATTTAGCATGCTGAAAGGCAGAGATGAAACTCCGCCTTTAGGACCCAGCCTGCCGAGCAAAGCCCTTAAGAAAGTTCCTGCACTGCAGCCAGAGCGAAGCAGCTCAGGCAGTGAGGGGGGCCAGAATTGGGCCCCAGAGGGGTATGAGCGCAGAAGGAGTAAGTAGGCTGAACAATATTATATCAAAGGTCCTGGAAATGATCCACTTTTTGCAAGCTCTTGTTGGGGAAAAGTCCAAGTTAAACTGAGAATGCTTAAATGAGCAGCGTTAAGATTAATTTGGACCCGGAGTCACCAATTAGAAAACCTTTCTCTTGTAAACATCAACCTCTTAATTAGACAATCTTGCCTTTTTGTTTTCTAACATCAACAAAATGGATGCATTAGTGCCATATGAAGCCGCCTTAGGAGGATTAGCTGAAGGAAACTGCATATTGAACTTCACCTTTTAATTAACTTTTAATGAATTGCTCTCACAGCAGAAAGCAGTCACAGAGGGACTCCAAGATTCAGGAGTTACCTAAGGTCTGTAATGGTTTTTAGGGGGAATAAAAAGAAGACGGATTTCTTTGCTTCACGTCTATTTCAACTTCACTGAAGCAGCCTGGGCTGCAGAGTTGTTGTGGGGTATTTGAAAGGAAGAAAAGCTGAATAAAGTTAGATGTGTAACTAATTGCATAAACATGTCATCTTTGTTTTAGTCAGTTTGGGTTACTGGGAAGCATATTTTCCTTATTTAGTGTTGCTTTTGTGCAGTTATATTATTGAGCCAAAGGGGAAAAAAAAAGGAGAAGCGGTGAGGGAGGGAGCAAGGAGAGCGCAGGGGTTGGTGGGATGCTCTGGCTGCCAGCAGACCAGCCAGGCTGTCCCTGCAGCGATGGCATTCCCTGAGCACAACCATCGCATGAAGGTGAATAATCACACTTGGCACGCGCTGTCAGGAAGACAACTTTGGTACTGAGCCTAGAGATCATTAGGAATGAAACATCAAATGCTGGAAAACAAATGGAGGATTAATCTTCAATGAAAGACAACATCAGCCAAACGTGGCTTTCGTGGGTTTGGGTATCTGACATGCTGGGAAGCAGCACATTTGCACCTATGCTGCACTCCCTGTCTCTCAGACCCACAGCACTCTGGAGCTGCTCTAAAAGACAAGAAGTCTCTCTTCCTGTGCAAGGAGCAAGGGGGTGGCAGGGCCAAATCTGGCACAAATGTATGTGTATCCAGCTTTGCTTGAAATCAGAGGCAGACATAGACAATCGGAGGCAGGGTTTGGCCCATTACTTTTAATTTAAGGAGCCTGGCAAAGGGACACAGGATGGTAATGCATCCCTTCCATCCTGTAGACTGCACATCCAACACCATGCCCCAGGGCTTGTGAGGCTGGGGCCACCCTCTTGCCACCTGCACGCAGAGTCTCTAGAGAGCAGTGGCTTCACATCTGGGCAGCGTGTAGCCATACCACCCTACAAGAACTGGTTCAGTGCAGTAAAATCAGAAACAAGCAAACTCACAGGAAACAGTGGTGTTCCTGAAAACCCTCCCGAATCCAGGGGACTATTCCCTTAGCTGTCTGCCTGCCCTCCTCTAGTTGCATTGTGTAAACATTTGCTCACACACATTTTTGTCAGGACAATAGCCTTTCTTACACTGAACTTCCATGTTAGCAGCCAAGACAAAGGCATCTGTGAGCAAACTGAAATATTCATTGTTGTCTTTTTCTTGGCTGAGTGTTCGCCTTCCAACATTTGTCTTTGTGACACTCTGGGACTGCCCAGAGCTGTGGGATGTCCTTCTGCAGTCTGCCCCAGGCTGGGTGATGTCCACCAAAGGGATCTCCTACCCAGCCTGTTGGCCACCACCTTGGCAGCAGACCTCCAAGCTGCCCTGTTTTGGGGTCCCCTGGCAAGCCCGCACACATGGCTAAAGTTGTGTGCTGTGCTTGGCAGCTGTGTCCTGATGTTCTTCACCCACCACAGCCAGACCAACTGAGAGTCTGGCAAGTGAGACCCCAGGAAAGTGTTGCCCACCAACTTGCATGGGCTACCCAGTGAGTGGATTAATGCTGGGTCCTAGGAGAGGGGTTCTGCTGTGCCCCACCAGTGCCAGCAGGTATTACAGCCCAGCAGGGATGGCTGGAGGCAGAGACATTCTGAATGCCCACAAGCTCTGTAGTTCTCTAAAGTCTGGACCCTAACATCCTCCTTCTCCCCATTCTCATATCCTTATTTATGGGGTTGAGGGTTTAGTTATGTGGTCACTTCATCTAGAGCCTTGGGCGTAATGGGCTCTGGCTAAGTAGCCAATAAGTCTGTGACCTCTAAAACCTGCGTCACCTTTTTGAGGGACTCAGCACCCAGGGCCCTGCTGGGCTAGGTTCTTTTTGATCAGAATGCACTTGCTCTGAAGGGTCCTCGTCCCATCTTAATTGTTCATTTCATCCCCCTCATCCCCAGGTGGGGCTCCTCATTCACTCCTTGAAGATTTTATAAGCTATTAATTATACATTGAGCCTGTTAAGCTCATGATCCCTGTCGCATTATCAGCTTTCTAGGGAGACTGTACATGACACACCGTGAACACAGATGACAGGCTGAGTAAGAAATGATGAAGGTGTAGATTTGAGAGAGATACCTTCACGCTTTTGCAACACGTAACACACACCCCAAATCCTTGGGACCCTCTTCCAACTCAGCAACCACTAGATGAGAACCAGGCCTATGTGACTGACATGTTCATGTCTCACAAATAATTATATGTAGTCAATCTGTGAACATTCTAAACAATATCCTTCCTTCCTTGTTCAAAAAACACCCAGGAAGGAAAATATTCAGAAAAGGCAAGATGACTCATAAACAAGTCACAAGCAAAGAAGCAGTCTGTATTTGTCAGATAATTTATCCTCAATGAATAATTCAGTCAATTCTAGTAATAATTATTCATTATTTATGATATACACACTGACATAGGTGTACATGGTGCTTCGGTAGAAACAATTAAAATAATTTTGCATGAAGTTATTGGATTAATGGAATAAGAATAAAATATTTCTGGTTTTACAGAACTTGGCAACATACAGTGAGTTAAGAAGTAGCTATCTGATGTTTTAGAGGGGTTGTCTACAGCTCTCAATGTAATACAGATTAAAATGATTTTTTTATAAAACCATCCTTGAGACTTCTTGGATATCAATTCTAATATTTGGCTTCTTTAAGTGAGTTTGTGCAGAACAATTCGATTTGATATTTCCATCTTTCCATACGTTGTGTATGTTAATCACAAGGTTTTGGCTGCTAGTGATAAAGGCACATTTTAGACCTACTTTACAAATTCCTTCTGCAGGTTCCAGTAGTAGTTCTGATTAAATCAGTGAACAGGTAGTGCAGGTGCAAAATGGAGGTTTCATGGGAACTAAAATAGGAAGGTTTTTATTTAGAGAATCAAATCTAAAAAAAGAAACTCAAAACTTCCAGTGTAGAGATGTTCAAAATTTATCCAAAGGGTGGTTAAAGTAAGGTTCACTAAGTAAGGTTTCCAAAATAGAACTAGTTCTCGCATAAAGCACGGTTTATTTGTAAATGGGGTACTCCATGAGGTGACCTCCGTAAATGGTACAATCCCTAGCGATGCTCCGAGCAGGAGGAGCCCTAACTTTGCTTCTTGCTCCACTGAACTCCACAGCTTGTGCTCGCTTTCAGAATGAAAACAGGCACATTGACATTGCTGAGATAACTCATGTGCTTGACATTTCATGCATGCTTACATACTGTAGTGAATCAGCTTTGGCAATAAAATATGCCCACAGCAACTGTTAAAGAATTGCTCAACCAAGCTCTTCAAAAAACCTTTTTTTGTTGGTTTTCATTTTGTTTCCTGATTGCAGAGTGTTATTTGTTTGGCTGGACTTTTTTCAACTACATTAGTAAGAAATAATTACTTTTCAGTTGGAAATGCTCTTATGTTTTTGACTTGGCTTCAGCAATCCCAAAAGTGACAACAAACCCACAAATTTTTAGTTCTTATTAATTATGGGGAGGGAAAATTTAATTTCCTGACTGTGTTTCCCGTGTACACATGAGCCTCGGGAGTTTGTGGCAATCCTGCAGCTGCTCGGGGGAAGCTGTCAGCTAAGCACACAGCATCAGCCCAGATCTGCCAGCCTGGGTTGCTGAGAGAGTACTGTTAGAGGCTGACTGAGGCTAAGTTCCACAAGGCAGCTTTTATAGCTAAAATCTCATGGGCACAAAGCATAGAGATTTATTTAATTGGTTCTGTAGTACTTAGGAATGGGTAAATTTCCAGGAATCAAGGAGGCACCAGACTGTGAAACTTGCAGTCATGGTGGGGAAAAGACACCCTCCTGTCGGTGAAGACATCAGCTGTTCCAAAAGCCCCAAGTCCTCTGCTGAACTTCTTGAATCTTGTGAGAAACATGGTATCTGGGATGCGCCAGGAAGGGTAGGAGGTGATGACAGGTTCAGTGTGAATTTTCTACCTTCTTTTCTTCTGGAAGCAATTTCTGTATATTTTTTTTCCAAGAGCAGATTTAAATAGCAAAAACAAATATATAAATTAAAGAACAGTTGTTTATATGCATTTCTGTTTTTAGTCTTTTTTCCTAGTGACATGTGGCCTGCAGTGCAAAGACTGCTTCTGAAATTAATGATGAACCAGCGTTTAACTTGCTCATGTTCCCGCTGCTCTTTGCCAAACAAACACATTTACATTAGAAAAGCTGCTGTGCTGTCTATTAAATTATTTTACATCCAGCTGGCGGTATTGATGCAAATCCCTTACGTAGGCATTGGTAACCCGGTGTAAACCTTGCTTAAAGGAGTTTATCTTGATTTGTTAAAGTACAAGATACATCTACGCAAATTTTACTCTGAGGTCTTAGGTCCTTGGGCAGCTCTTCCCGCACAGCAAGTGAGACTTTCAGCTGTACTTTGTAAACTCCACAGACGACCCAAACGAAACTGTTCTGCTTTGTGTTTTCCCTGTTTGTTACTCCGATTGCCTGCAGTACTTAACTTCCCAAACAGGCAGCGTTCAAAACTATTCCTTGTCCCTACAACAGGGATCCCCAAAGAGAATTTCTAGATATGACTTCTAAAAAGTACGTCTAGATCTAAAGGCTCGTGCAGGTTTGCAGATCCCTATATGTGGTGTAACAGAAAATTAAATGGGAGGTGGGAGGAGTGACAAGGAGAAAGGGAAGGGGAAAAGAAGGAGGGAGAAATCAAAGAGAGGAGAGAACCTGTTACTGCCTGATACTGGAATACCAGGGAATTAAAGAACCTACCCAAGAGAATATCTGCAGAACTTATTGCTCCTCTATTGTTTCTGGAAATGCCACTCAGAATGAGTTACTTTTCTGTTGGGACATCTCCTAAATTTGCTTCACTTCGTGCATCAATGTCTCCAGCCTCTGACAGATTTTGAAGTGCTTATTTCAGTTTCCAAAACATCATCTATCGTGCTTCCTCACTTAAAAAGCTATTCATATTGAGGAGATGAAAATTATCTCCATATTTTTACTGGCAGTAGGCATGCTGCTGTTGTGGGAGTGGCATTCACATAAACCGTGTTGTGTGCGGTACTGCAGCACAAGGGAAATTAACTGCATCTTGGAAAAAGAAAAAAAAATCCTCACCACAGAGTGCCTATCATCCCAAAGACTTGGGGAGTTAGAGTCCTTTAAAAATTATTCAAAGAAGTGAAAATGCATGACATTAAGAATGGGTATATCTTGTCCTGAAGAAAAATATTCTACACAAATGGAGAGACAGCCTGCTTCTGCTACACTCGGACCATTTCATTGCTGCTAAAGTTAATGTAGTGTAGAATAACCCTAAACTAATGTTGTTCTTTTCTTGTTAGATTTTTGGATGTGTAACATTCTCATGTCAAAACACAAATCCCCTTAGGACTCAGGCTGATTTACACTCTGTGGCCACAGGGATACCTCAGAAATAACTTCCACGCTCCCTCAGCAGCAGCTAGTCCAAGCTGAGGGGACTGTTAGGCCACCATCTCATTCTTGTAATTTTCGGGCAATTCCCCCTCATCTGTGTACCTGTATCACATCACACCTGGAGGAGTTTTTATGGGCCTGGATGAGGAAGAAAGTAGGACCAAGATTGTGAGTGCCCTGTTGACCATTTCTGAGCCATCGCATCTGCATGTCCTCTATCTGCTGACTTTGGAGGGACCACAACTTGACTGCTGGTGGGCACCCTGAGATCATTAGCAAACTGACACTCAAAATGTACTGTCTGCTTTCCTCAGCATTCTGTTTGGGATCTGCTGGCACTCAAGAGCCCTCCAAACCCTCAAGGCACCATGAGATCTACACATGCTCTTCTAAACTTCTCCAGAGATGGTGGGCCTTCTGCTTGACGTGTCCCCTGGTTGGAGAACATGGCTAATGGTGGAGTCTGGGATCCCAAATACTGTGCAGGAATATGCTTGCAAGAAATCAAATGGCCAAAAAGCCCTGCAGTTCAATTAATGCCAGTCAGTAATGCCATGCCAGTTCTCAATTAATAGTGGATCAAAAAGAGGGCTCAACAAAACATCTAAACTGGATTTCCTCAGGGCAGATTTCAGTTTATTTAAGGAATTGATTAGGAAAGTTCCTTGGGAGGCAGCTCTTTAAAAGAAGGGGTTCAGGAGAGCTGGGTATACTTCAGGAATGAATTATTGAAGGCACAAAACCAGGTGGTCCCTGTGTGTCGTGAGATGAGCCGCAGAGGAAAAAGTCCAGCCTGGAT
>VZRI01002627.1:0-39064 GCA_013397515.1 Upupa epops
TTCACAGTCTTTGAAGCCTTTAGTTCTCTACATCACCAATGTTAATATAAAATCTTCTCAGTAATTTGAATTTTTATAAAAATTCACCTCGATTAGCACATGGAAAAAGCTGAGCATAGACAATGATCTCATTGGAAAGTACTTCAAGAAAAGACTGGTTTAATTTCCTAATCAAGAGACGCACATTGCACAGGATACCCAAGGCTCTATCTAGTTGTCTTTTGAATATCCAAAAGGATAGGGAATCTTCAAAATTTCTGGTCCAGCGATTGACATGCAGAACAAGATACAGCCATCCAGATGTCTCTCACTAGGGCTGTGCAGAGCGGAAAGATCATCTTCCTCCAGCTGCTGGCAATGCTCCTTCTAGTACCTCCAAGGAAACTCTTAGCTCTCTTGGTATCTGTCAGTACCATGTGGTCCACTTCTGCTAAATGCTGTTCTCCAGCCACTCAGATCCAAACATGTCTTGATGCCTAGTGTTAGTTCATCCCAAGCATAGTATTTGACATTTTCTTTTGTTGACTTTCATGATAAAAAATGACCCTAATATTCACCTCTGGGGTTCACTGACAGTGACTGGGCTCTTGTTCATTTCCCTCTATGTCAAGTAATTCATCCAAATTTAAGTGACTGTTTTTCTAGGCTGTATGTCCTCAGTTTGTCCATTAAGATGTTGTAGGAGACAAGGTAGAATACCCCACTAAATTAAGAAGAAACATTATGCAATGCTTTCCCCTTATCTTCTGAGCCAGCCATCCCATCAAAGGAGGCTATCAGCTTGTCCAGCCAGGATTTCTCCTTCACGCGAAGGAGTTGGTTGTTTGCACCTCAGCCCCTCACAAAAGGAAAACTTCTATAATTGTAAAAGAACTTAAAAGAGTAATAATGAAAAAAACAAAGGAAAATATCCAAGCTGAAATAAAAAATTAATAAGAAAGTTCCAGAAAATGCCAATATAATGGGGAAATTTTGAAATCAAAGTACAGGAAATGAGCCAAAAAAACCCCATAAGGATTTCATACCAGGCTAAGTACATGCACAGCCTACAGCACAACAGCCCACAGCTAGTCATTTATTCGTGCCACAAAGAAGCAATTCTCATCTATTAACTTTCTTTTTTTTTCCAAGCAATGAGAACTTGTGTTTGATTGTGCATCACATGCGTACAAACATGTTTAAATGATTTAACTCTACATTGATCATTTCTCAGTTATTTCTTAGTATAATCTACTTGAACTTTCACATCAAACTTTAATGAGTTGATAATGCTAGATTAGAGCATTTGTCTACATCACATGTTGATAACTCCCTGCATAAGGTCTACTTTTCACCTGGCAAACTTTCACCTGGAAGGGAGAATGGACATAGAAATGTGACTTCTACCAAATACATAGCATACAAGGGACTCTAGTGATAGAAGGGAGAATGGATTCAGACTAAAAGAGGGTAGATTTAGATTAGATCTTAGGAAGAATTTCTTCAGTATGACGGTGGTGAGGCACAAAAACAGGATGCCCAAGAAGATTGTGGATATTCCATCCCTGGAAGTGTTCAGGTTGGTTGGGGCTCTGGACAACCTGGTCCAGTAAGATGCCTTTGCCAGGTGCATTGGAACTAGGTGATCTCTGAGGTTACTTCCAACATAAACCATTCAATCATTCTATGATAATGTAACACCTCATAGAGTATGAGTAGGTAATGCTTATGGGAGACAGCTAGAATGGGAGGTTTTGTTTCAAATCTGAGACTACATACTGTCTGGAATGTACCTACTTTCTCCTATATTTTCATGGACTGGGATGCAGCACACCTTGTTTGCACCTAAAATAGGATTTAAACACCTAAGATTTAGACAACAGTCACCAAACGATCCAGTTCACTCACTTTCTAGCACTACCTAATTACAACATAGTTTATCTGAGTGCTTCAAAAAGCCTGCAGGGCTGCTGCAATGCCATTTTGCTCGGGCAAGTCCTATTCATGACACTAAAAAAGCTTATAAGGCTTATTGTGCAAGTCCTGTGTATTCTATGGTATAACGCTTCATAGATTCGTAGAACATTTTTAATTGGAAGGGACCTTCAAAGGTCACGTGTTCCAACCACCCCCACTCTGCAATGAGCAGACGCATTTTCAATTAGATCAAAATTCCCATTTGAGTGACTCACAGCAGAATTGTATTCTAGACATTACCTCACCTGATGTGATTACCTCATATCCCTCATTTTTCAAAGGAAATTGCCTTGAGCTTCAACTTCAAGGGTGTTTCCAAAACATAGCTTTGTTGCCCAGCCTCAACTGCGCAGGCATTGTAGCCTCTCTTTACCACAGTTATCCCTTGCTATGTGATCCTTTACAAACAAACAAGAATTGCTACAGCATTTGGGACCTCTATTATATTTGAGCCTCTTCTAGTCGTTTGAAGCCAAAATGTGGTATCAAGCACACATGCATTCCTGTTGCTTTATGGTACAGAATATTTCTTCTTTAGTGCACTTGTGGCTATGAGGAGTCACTGTTTAGTAGCCCTATTAGCATCTCAGAAGGTTGTCATTGATGCCCATAATATACTGGGTATAACTGTAATTTTCAAGATTCACTTCATCACTTTCCTTAACACAAAGCAGCTGGGATTCAAGATAGGATAAAACAGAGATGCTTGAAGTACAGAAGAGTTTTTGTTAAAAGGAGTAGATCAAATTTGGGGAACGGTTGTTGCATTTGTGATTCCGTAAGGGTTTCATTGCCTCTTCTGACTACTTCATTACCTGTGAGTCATAAATCTAGGAAAAAAATGAAAACCACTAATCCCTAAAGACACAACTTGAAATAAAACTTCTAGAGCCCTAGCCCATGGTATATCTTTAAGCAGTTTCTTAAAGATATCAAAGTTAACTCTACTAACAGGATTGTGATCTTGCTTGTTACCCTCTGTTTACTATACTTGATTTTAAACTCTATCTTCTCATGGTCACTGCAACCCAGTGTGCAGCCAAGCATAATGTCCTCTACTAGTTCCTATTTATTTATCAGTGTTAGGTCTAGTAGAACACCACTCCTTGTTGGTTTCTCCACCACCTGAGTTAAAAAATTATCATCGATATGCTGGAGAAACTTCCTGGACCAATGCCTGAGATTGCAAGGCTACTTTGAGCTGCCTGTAGAAGACTTATCAGCTTCCCCATCTTGATCAAGTGGCTGAATATAAAGACCTACAACAGCATTTCCCAGGTTTGCCTGCCCCTTACCCAAAAACTCAAGCTGCTCTTTGTCCTCACCTAGGGTGAGCCTCATCCATTCTGTTTGCAATGTGTCATAGAGCTATGGACCTACAAGAAATTTTAAGCACCATCCCTGCCTTCCACAGTGCAGACCTGTCCATACTAAAGGTGCTATATTCCTATGAAGCTGCTATCCTTCCCTGACTACCTTCTCAGAGCAAGCTGTGCATTACCCTAAACCCCTTCCAAAACTACTGGTGACTGACAGATCACACTTCTGCTTTGTGCCAGATGGGTAGCAAATCTATTCCCTGGAATAGCTATTAGGGGTGAGAGGATGTGGGTTGGCATCACCACAGGCTGTAGATTATGGTTTCAGCCTTTTCAAATACCCAGAGAAGCCTCATAATGAGCTACCTAAGAACTGGTAGCTTCTGCAGGGGTGATGACCACTCTTTTGCTGTTTACCTACCTGAGGAAGCAAATCTGGATACACCCAGATGCTGAGATTTGCCACAGACAGTGATGAGATCCAGTCTGCTGCAGCTTCTCTTAGCAACTTATTGCCCTTAATTATGTATATTTTTAAAATTATGCTCGTCTCAATCTCTCCGGGTACACATGTAAATTATTAAGAACAATGAACAATGCTTGACTGATGTAAAATTAAATTGAAAGAGACTCTGCTGCAGAGTACAGGATAACACTTGCCCAATCTCCTGCTTCTCTCCTAAGGCAAAAGCCTCAGCAAAGGTTTTTTAGTGTGCCTAGAGGGTCAACAGCCTTAGCTTATACTGACTTTTACAGGGAAAAACAAAAAAAAAGTAGAAGTTTATAACTTCAGAAAATTGTGTCGGCTATATAAGAAATGTGAAAGAAAATTTCATCTTTGGTTCAACAGTAGATTTGCCTGCAGACAAAGTAGGTGTCTAAGAACCCATTAAAGTCACAGAAAATCTAGTCAGTTGACCCCAGAGAGCAGTTTCTCTCTTCATAAATTAAACATCAAATCTTCAGGTTTGTTGCTTAAGTATAGGCACTTGATGATATCCTTGGCTCTTAAAGGCATCTAGAGAGGTGACAGACATGATGTAGAACTTAGAGGAGATCTTGACTTTCTGGATTTGCAGTTGGAGGTCAGATGGAACAGCAAAGGCATCTCAAAAGGTACCGTGCTTGTGATAAGGCAACCAAATAAAATCCCTGCTAGTAGGTTAGTTGAATCCCCCTATGGACTCACATATATTCTATTGATTATCTCACTGATTAAAATGTGGAACCAGCTGTTATGGATTTAGGGATTGATTTATAGACAATTGAGCTTTATTGACAAGTGAGATCAACATTTTAAACAAAAGCAGTTATATTTGGACTTGATGTGAAGGGACTGGAAGCAATAGTGACTGT
The DNA here is from genome assembly GCA_013397515.1 of Upupa epops. NCBI lineage: Eukaryota > Metazoa > Chordata > Aves > Bucerotiformes > Upupidae > Upupa > Upupa epops. The sequence continues at coordinate 4,632 of VZRI01002627.1, forward strand.
GTCATTCTCAACAGGGAAATAGATTTTTTCAGTCATGGTTGAGCTTGAGATGATGAAGTATTTACAACTCCTTGAAAAGACATAGAATTAAACTAGCAATAAGGATGAGTAACTATCTGACTTAGATGTCTACTTCATTTGACTCCATTGCATCTTTTTTCTTAAATAAGTATGTGGAATATTTTATTATCTCTTTTTCTATGGAGACTTTAAGGTATATGAAGATTGCTAGACTGTTTCCATGTTTTCTTTATGTAGACTCAATGCTGATTTTTTGAGATTTTCATTATAAGTCAAGTTTTACCTCTTCAATTTGTTTTTCACTTGTCTAAATGCTTTAGAATCCTATTGGAACAGAGCACACAAAACAGAGTGTAACAGATGAGTGCAATTTAAGACACTGGATTGGAACTGTAGATTGTTTCATGTTGTTCACCACTCCTATTTATGAATTTGGACTGAAGTTACTTGTGTGTGCGTGTGTGTGTGTGTGTGTGTGCGTATGCCAGCATATTGTTGTATTTACCAGTCCTTCTAATCTGCAGTTTCATTTTTGGTAAGCTGCAGTCCACCCAAAATTTTTCCAATCCATATGTGGGCATGTGGTATGTAAAGGAGAGCGCACTGTAGATATTTAGTTAGTTAAAACTCCAAACACTAGAAGAATAAAACAAATAAAAAACAAAGGGATTTTCAGTCCTAGTATATATTCTGAGACATAAAAGAAGATAAGTACTGTGACCAAACTACTTATCAACAATGCATACTTCTGTATCTTTAATACAAATAGTCCTTTTCCAAAATTAGAAACTTTTATTCTTGCTTTTCTCATTTATCTGATTTATTTCAGGAATATTTCAAATATATTCTTGTTCTTCCATTATTTCTTTTCATTTTCTAAATATCCAAATATGCGTTCGTGGTTAGAATTTATACAGTCAATGTAATTATGGGTACTTCATGCTCCCTTTCAATGTATATTTGCTTTCTTCTTTCCTTGCTTTTTAATTATTTCAAACAAAAAATATGCATAAAAAGGTAGGGTTTCACAGAAATATATAACAATAAAGCAGCTCTTAGTTCTCTTACATGAGCTCATCAGTCCTCCTCTTTAATATAAATACTCATCATAAAGGGGCTCTATCACTTTCATGCTCTCAGAAGGAGAATTTTTTTAAAACTTTGGTAATTCTATCATCACTATCAGAATAAAATTTCTAAACCCCTCAATTCCTGAGCATTTCAATTTTCTCTTGCTCTTATTTGTTTATTTAATAGATGGGATATCATATTTCAAATAAATTCTAATAGTTTTAGAGGTCATTGTCAGTCTTGGAATTTTTAAATGTCATAATGTGCTAATGACACTACTTGCAATTCTTCTAGGTCTAATTAATGTAGTCATGAGCATGTAGAGCTGCCAGTGCTGCTTACTGAAAAAGAAGCTATTACTACAAGTCTATAATCCCCGGGTTTCAGTCACTAATTTAAAAAAAAAAAAATGACATACATTTTTTCTTCTTTTTCTTTTTTTAATTTGGACAACTAGTGTTGTCTACTCAGCTATATTTTTTATTATTCTCACAATACATTGCCATAAGAAACTGATTGTCAAAAATCTTCCCTATCCTGAAAGCACAGGTTTTTTTGAACACTAGGCTTGCTGAGTTAAAAACAAGTTCCAATATCCCTTTGTCAACAAATATTTTTCTTTGCTTACTCAGTAGCATTGGCAGTACTAAAGGAGCTGTAGTTAAAAATGTCCCATTAATACTTATGAACTTTTCAATACCACAAATGGACAAGAAAATATCAGTACGGATCAATACAAGTTATTTGAGGGACCTCTGGCCAACTTTTGCGTGTAGGTGAATTATACATAGAATTGTGTGTACGAATTGAGCGTTAAACTGTAACTTCTGGAATGGCTGTGGCATAGGGTTCTTCCTAGCAAATATTTTTCTTGACTTTGACTAACAAATGTAATTCTAAAAATAATACATTTTTTACTAAACAAAAACACTTAGAGGAATTTCAAAGGTACCAAATATCATTTTTCAAATAGCATAGCAGAAGATGCCTTGATTAAGGGTGGAATTTGCCCCCTGCAGCTCTGAATGCATGCACACCACTCCAGTCCCATTTAAACCCTCCAAATGGAAGTTAAGTGGTGAACTCCCCTCCAAGTGTTTGTTTTACATATTCTTCATTACATAAAACCTCTAGTTCTTCAACTTTGCTTTTAAAAAGTATTAGCAATCTTCAGGGTGGTACATTTTTCATTGTGTCTAAATATTATCTTCAAGCCTTTATCTCCAATGGATTTTTATAATAAAAAAAAATAGCAGAGCCCCAGGAAGTGGTGATGTGACTATAATAGACTTGGTTCAGGAAAGCTTCTCCTGTTAATTAAGAAACTTTCATCTTTGAAGTGCAGCATAATAAAATCTTATTAGCAAAGGTATGTTAGGTCAGTAATAAAGTAGATCTCCCTTTGAACACTATATCTAATCAATCCAGAGAGGATTAAGACAATTATATTTTATCAGAAACATGTAGAAGCAAGGATCAACAAGGGGGATGGTGTGTGACATTGCTATTAATTACAAAACTGTTTTAGGAAATAATCAATCCTTTGTTAATCAGAGCAGGTATATGAAACGACAGAGAAATTATTTGTCAAGCCACAAGGGTGAAGATCATAGACAAAGGATTATATGGATAAGTTTCTGAATGTTAAAACATTCGTATAGGCATTTCTTTGCATTTTAGGTTGTGTTTCTAATTATATTCATTCCAAATATCACTAATTAATTTAGAAGAGAAACATTTAATGCTATAAACCATAACAGACACATGAATTAGGTCATTTCGTTTCTCAGTGTTCCGGTTTGACTCTCAGAAGATATTTATGTTTTTTTCAGTCTTAATTTCTGAACATACTTAACTTGATCTGAGAGACAGAATACATTTAGTCTTCTCAGTCATTCTTGCAGTAAATCCAAACTGCATTGTTGAAACGAGACATCTGAAAATTTATTTTAGATCTCATTATAAAAGACCAAACGAAAAAGATCATACACAAAACTGAAGCTGGATTATGGTATTTGTTCACAGTCATCTGAATAGTTCATTTTTCATTTCAGTGGATTTTTGTGATGCCTTCAGGTCCTTGACTAACAAAAAAAGAACACAGTGATAAAAAACAGAAGAATTAGGGATATCAATACAGATTGTAATTATTCCTCCTTAAATGGGACGCTCTTCTCTTCAAAGCTGAGAAATTCCTGAGACCTAACTCTTCTTCCCAGCAAGTAAATTTTAAACTGAAAGTAAATATTGATTTAACTCAGTTTTTGGGAATAACTAAGCAGCAAATTAGGCACCAGGTCTGCAGTCCAGTTTCAGGAATAGCTGAGAGAACACGTTTGTCCCATTGTCTATTGTATTTATATTTTATATGTATTGATATATGTAGCTACACCCTACATTTTTATGCTCATTTAAATGTCTTATGAGAAGATTCTAGAAGTGTCCGAAGCATTGTGTTTTTCCCATTTATTTTCAGGTAGTTCTCTGACATATATGGTTTTCAGATAGTGCATTTGAAATCACTACATGAATGTGTGATAGAAGAAGTTTAAGTATTAATTATTTTTAAATTCCATGTCAAGCTTGCAACTTTTTACACAGCTCTTGAAATTTGCATGTCACTGCTCTTCAGTATTACCTGTTTCTCATTTCTCTCTCTCTGGTATGTGGTAGCTCAGTGACCAATCTTTACACTGTAGTCCAGTGACTCCAGTTGTATTATCCACCAAACACACATGTAGCAAGGGATTTTGTTACAGGAAGTTTTTAGTACACATAGCCCTGTTACATAAAGTACCAGAGGAGAGAGTGAAGATTGTGAAGAGGAAAAACTTACCTAAAAGAATCACAGGAGTCTTTAGCCAACTTCAGTTTCCTTCCAAATCCTTTTAAACCCAATGTCCTGTGATAGCTTTTTTATAGTTGTCAGTTTTTAAATTGAGATTGTAAGCTCCTGGCAGCAGGGTCCTGCTGTTTTGCTCAGCGTCTGTCCATGACCATAAGGCAGGACAGTTTGTACTGTCCACAGAATAAATAGAAAGTATGACTCCAGTGCTTCCATCACCAAGTGAAGGGGTTTGTGCTGGCTAAAGTGAACCTGCCTGTTTGATCTACTGCATGAAATCAAAGATCAGTTGAACAAGCATTTGTGTCCTAGTAATCTTGAAACTAAAAAGCAGTCTTCAAACCAGCTGTTATTCCCATTCAGTTCTTTTAGTATCCATCACAATGCTGGTTTATGTTGGAAAAAGACCTTCAACATTTTATGTTTAATTTTTAGAAATCTGGTTTAGTGTGGCTCTTAAGTACTAACTCAATGAAGAAAACTAATCCTCTTTAGTGAAAAAAAAAGTTTCTCTTTTTTTTCTGTCAGATAATTGTTCAACCCTGTCTTTTTTCCTTATTTTCCAGGCTTTTTTAATTAACTAAATACCTGTTTATTTCAAAAACTTTTCTCTCATTTGCATTGGTCTCAAGGGGTCAGTTGCACAAAGCCAATGTGAAGTAGCACCCAATAAATCTTCACAACTATCTAAAATTTTAATAGCTAAACAGATCTTTTCTTTATGCAGATCGTCACAATGCCATCTCTCACTAGGTACTGACATATTGAGAAGCCTGATTCTGAATGCTAGCAATAAGCTGTGACAGGTATACCTGATGTTAACTGAACACATTTCCATTATTCAAAATATACCTTCATTTTTCCCCCTCCAGACCTTAATTCACCAGAATGTCTCTAGGCTATCTTTGTCAAGGTTTGACAAATGGCTTTGTGTGAGTTTTTGATGTGAGTTAATACAGTGATAAGCACTAAATTCTCCAGGAATAGCAAATCATTTATTTAGTTCAGAAAATAAGACTTCAGTGATAAATAAACCACATAAGGATTCTATAGTTTAGAGCAGCTTCACTGGCAATGAATATCTGAACTGTCTGGAAGAGAAGTAAAACATGATACTAAAACATGCAGTTGATCAGCAAATAAACTTTGGATGGAGGCTGCTTGACAAAGTAGTTTGAGATTAGACTTCACTAAAATGGATTATATTTAAACACTTTATACCACATAATTATAGGAGCAAATAACTGGAAGATAGAGCTAAAGAAAGTGGAGAAAACGTTATTCTGTCATGGTTAAATCATTCTTAAAAGTCTATTTCATTTGATAACATTCAGATCTTGCTGATGCAACCCCTACTAAGAGAGACAATAGATGCTTAAAAAAAGGCAAAAGCCCTGTTAGAAATCAATCTGGTCACTGCAGTAAGGGACAACACAAAATGTTGTGGGCACCACAGTGTAAGAAAGACATTCATGTGCTGAAGCGAGTACAGAGAAAGGCAACAGAGCTGGTTAAGGGATTGGAGAACACGTCTTATGAGGAGACACTGAGACAGTTGTGATTGTTTAGCCTAAAGAAGAGGAAGCTGAGAGGAGACCTTATTGCCCTTCCTCTGTGCAAACTCTCTTGAAGAATCAGGTACCAGAATTTTACTGAAAAAAAGTGAATTATATCATCCTTTGGCCCGTGGGTTATGTTAGACTTATGTATTGAGTAGAATATAATTATTTTTTAATTCCTCTAACATTTGAATTTCAAAACTGATAGTTCATGAAGATCAAAATCATCAGATTTTGAGGTATTTATAAAATAAAATGAGAAAATATGAACTATTTGTCCTCATTGTTCTTCAAATCATGTTATCCCATTAAAAATATCAAAATTCTGTGCTGATTTCTATGAGGCAAAATCAAACTCTTCCTGGCAAAAGATAAGTCCTTGTGGATTTTCGTTTACACAGAACTGGTACAGGATGATGAACAATAATACTGCTCTTGTGCAAAAGAGCTCATCCTGGATGACTTCCCCAGGACTCTACCATGACCTAGAAATAGCACTGAATCAAAGAACTTTAAGGTTCTGGTAGTTAAAAAGAGAGTTAAACTCCACCTAAATGTTCGTACATAGCCATGGAAGCATTGCACACATAACCTCATGCACAAGAAGAGAGAAAAACCCCTTATAAGGCAGTTTTAGAAAGACAAAAATCCTCTATGCAGTGTGATGCATCTTCCTAGCATGCTGTTTTAAAGGATGAAAAGCTTAATACATCCTTGTCTCTAAAACAAGAAATGCAAGGTAAATAATCATGACAGTAAAGGAAATCCCATCTGCCCAATGGAGACATTCCCTGATGCACTACTGTAAGGGTATGAAATAAAGATCAATAAAATATGTAAGTTCCTTAGTGTGAAAACCTCTATCTATCTTTTCTTAACCATACTTATTTCTTAAAGTAGGTCTAGAGAAACAATGTGTAAGAAGCAAAATGAGTCCTGACCTTTTCTTTTTTCATGCACAACATTAAAAATAATTCAAAAAATAAACCTTAAATGAAAGCCCCAGAGCAAAACTTTGAATTTCAGTGCTGTATTTTCTAATAGAGTCAGTTGGCAATTAATTAATTAGAATAATAATTTTCTGAATTGCAAATCACTTGCATCTTAACCAGAGGGTCTGAAAGTAACAGGAACACTAAAATGTCTTGGCCATGAAACAAATAAGAAGATCTAGCCAGGCAAACTGTAATACATAACAGATTGTGCGATTCTTGTTTCATGAATGAATCAGAGCCATGACACCCTTTTGGAGACAGCCTACTAGCTCTAAGATGGTGAATTTAGTCCTGCTCTTCACAGCTTAATGCCAACCTTACAAACACAATTCCACGATTTAAAAAATAACCAACAGTACTCATGGAATATAATACGGAGGTCACTGAGCTTAGTGGAAAAATCTCATTCCCAGTGATGTCAGTGATCTTTGAATGAAAGTTCTTTAAGGGGTCTTCTGAAAATATTAATGTGGAATGCTGTGTTGATAATTGTAAATTGTTCCATAGTCAATCTAACAGGTTATGAGTACCAAATATTCACATAGGAACAGACAATCATCATTTATTTGTAGAAAAAAATGGGCAGGTTTCTTCTTTGCTTTCAGCCCCAATGAGGGACTTTTAAGACATGAGATTCTTCCAAACCTCCTCAGCAAATATGTACAATTATATCTTTTGTTGTCATATTTTGTTCACCAGCTGTGCCTTTGGCTCCAAACTAGCCCACTGAATCTTCATCTGTTGTTAAGATGCAAGATAAATACAGAAATTCATTTGCTTTCCAAGTCTTATGCTGTTAGTAGGATTCTGAAATTATTTTTACTGAGAAATTGAGTGATTTTGATATAAAATAGTTGAACTTTCAGATACAGCTATCACTCAGGCACCCATTCAGATCTGATACCTGGCATGACAGAGGCTTTAAGCTTTGATAACACTTTGGGCTCTCTTGCTGTGTGCCTACTCACACCTTATTCATGAGAACAGGAACTCCAGGCTTCACATGCCAAACTGATGTGACTCTTTTGCCATCTCCAGAAATGGGACTGCCACCATATGCCAGATTTTTGTTGTCTGATTTTTCACTTTGGAATCACCTTGAGTTCACTGCATGTACACTGGTTTTGAGACTTGTCTTAGAATGTCTGCCCTGTGTTGCATGTCATGTCACAGTTAAAATTTGATTTGGACTCTCCATGCTATCCCACATTTTATAATGTTGACTTACTTGCTGTAATGAGAGTCTTCGGGTCTCTGAGTGTAATTTGCCAAATGCGTGAACTAGGGACTTAATGACCTTCAATCCTGTGGAATGAATAAGCAATTATTCTCATATTTATTTCTGCATAACCTGCAAATGATAAGATTAAAATATTAATCATAGAAGCAGAGATATAAATGGTCACAAAAGCATTATATGTAATGGACTAGTCCAGATTTCATATATTTATAATGGTTAATAAACATGAAATAGAGATTATTTCTAAGTTTCTCGGACACTAACAAATCTTTCTACTTGTAGTTAGCTTTTAAAAAGTTATTTATGTAGTTGTATATTTGGAAAGCAAAACTTTCAAAACACTGCAAAACAAAAATAAGACTGAAGCTGTTTTCTATTCAGATGAGGTCAACACCTTAAACACAAGGTACCTTCACCTTTTGTAAAAAGCAATTTCCACCTTTTCTTGGTGTTGCACTGAAGTCAATTATTTTTGAATCACTAACAGCATAAGAAAAGGAATGTTGAGATTGAAGAATTTTGGGGGGCCAATGACAACAAAAAAATGCAAATCAAATGGAAGGAAATGTGCACATTGAAGGAAAACTGGACTCAAAGGATACTGAAGGAAAATAACCTGATTTTTCATTTGGATAACTGAGAGAGGCTGTCAAATGTTTTCACCTCCAGGGCTTTTTTTGAATTAGCACTAGTTTGACAGTTGCTGCTGTGAGGTGCCTCAGGATTAAAAGTGTGGAGAATAGAGATGTCATTCTGACTCCAAGAGAAGATGACATTCAGTAGATTTGTATTGGATTGCATCTTTATCACAGCAAAGAGCATGCCTCACTTGTTCTAGGAGGTGTCTTGCTTGCTTTTCATTTTCTGGACTCCTAAAAATGCAGGCTGACAGTCTGATTAGCTCTCTTAACTTCCATTAATGATTCTTCATTCAAGCACATTTTAAGGGACATTCTTCAAGATCAAGTATGGAAGGACAAGGTAATAATGCCATACCAATACTGTCTTCTATCAGTTTTCCCTATGAAATACTGAAATTATCATGTTATTCAATGAAAATTAGAAAATGTTTATCAGACTCATCACTTAATCTAAATGAACAAATGTAAACTCCCAGGAAAGTTGTACCTGAAATTGAACATATATAAAATAGCATGGGTAGTTAGTTACATTACCAATGTCTTGAGAATCCACAATTTCAAATAAGTCTGAGGACTCACTGAAATATAAAAAAAAAAATATGTTGAGAATTATTTTTAGGAGTTACTACCGATGTTTCACTAAAGAAAAGAAATAAAGAATTGTCCTCCTCTGGGTTTTTGAAAGATGAGGATGGAAAGGAATGGATTAACTTCATTTGCAGGGAAATCTTTATGCCTCCAAACATCCCTTGTCTGGGATTTTACATCTGAAAATAGGATCATCTTAGGTGACTACTCCCTTGTGAAATCATGGCATCCCAATTTTTTCTCAGTTTTTTTAGGTTTTTTTTGAGTATTTTAGATTTGTTCTTAAGCATAAAATGGTAGTGAGCTAGGTTTCTTTTTAAATTTGGTGTTTTAATTAAGTGGTATCTAGATAGTGGGAAATAAAGAGAATCTGAAAATGGTATGGGTGTACAGTTCAGTGGCAGATTTAGCAAGAGATTTTACATCTGCTACAGAGATATTCGTAAAATTTGTACCCAGTAGCATCATTTCTGTAAGCATTACCAAATGATCATAGAAAACCAAGTAGATTAAATTTAAAAAAAATTAAAACAGTGGCGGGGGAAGAACTGAACTCATCCAACTTTGTGGGCAACTTATTTTGTCTTTAGCCACCTTTACTCTTCAGCTGAGATAATTGTTTCATTCATAATGCCCTTACAAAAAGAAATCTTATTCCCTTCTCAGACTTCACTTAGCCTGAAGAAACAAGTCAAGCTCTTTTGTCTCCTATGGTTAAATAATCTGTCCTTTTATTTAAGCCACTCTATTTTCCCTGAATTTACTTCCTGATTTCTATGAAAAATGTGATGCTTAATGCACTTCAGTTCCTTTTGCCTTCTTCTTGATAGCCTTATAGTGACATCGTTCAGATATCTTATGATGAAATAAGATCTTCTTCCTATGCCATTTCCGAGGAAAAAAGCTTCTAACTCATTTGTGAATTGATTACTTATTCCTGACTACTTGACCTCCTGAATCTCTTTTCATTTCTATTTTTTTCCTCCTTTAAGATACCAATTCTTCCATGATAGTTAGATTTTCTTCCTGCAGGGCAGCTTTGAATCATCAGTAAAATGTATTGATTCACATTAAACCTCTGATGCTAAGATCATTAACAAAGCTTTCAGAAGATTCTTACACAGATCAGTTTCTAACAGTCCTGTTTTCTGTACTGTATTCAAGCACTTTTTTTACCTTCGGGTTTGGGGTTTTTTTACCATCTTTTATTCATTTCAAGTGCTGTATTAATTATACATATGGCAGTTTATGACTTACATCAGTAAAGACTTGTTTAGACCTATTGGACCTTTTTTGTTAAGAAAGTCAAGTATCTTGCAAAACCAGATCAGACAGGACACTTTGTGGTTTACCACCCTATTTAGGAATTTTTTTCATGTGAGGCAAACTGAGCCAGCCGAACAAAACAATATTGCTATATAAGTTTGAAAAAGTTACTGTTATTGCAGTTGGGGCACTCAGTTCAACATTCCTGTGCCTTTACTTAGTGAGAAAATCACCAATGGAAATAATTCCCCAGCTGAGATGTGTATTCTGAAAATGCAAAGCAGACTGTGATAAAAGGAGAACGCAAAAGCAAGATTGTTGTTAAAAAGGTAATATTTGTTACCTAGATTGTTGCCACGTAGAATCATAGAATCATTAGGGATCAGAATGGATCTTGAAAGTTTGTCTGGTCCAGNGTACTGTATTCAAGCACTTTTTTTACCTTCGGGTTTGGGGTTTTTTTACCATCTTTTATTCATTTCAAGTGCTGTATTAATTATACATACGGCAGTTTACATCAGTGAAGACTTGTCTAGACCTATTGGACTTTTTTTGTTGAGAAAGTCAGGTATCTTGCAAAACCAGATCAGACAGGACACTTTGTGGTTTACCACCCTATTTAGGAATTTTTTTCATGTGAGGCAAACTGAGCCAGCCGAACAAAACAATATTGCTATATTGTTCAGAACGGATCTTGAAAGATCGTCTGGTCCAGTCCCCCTGTCACAGCAGGATCACCCAGACCAAGTTGCACCGGAACGCATCCAGGTGGGTCTTGAATGTCTCCAGAGAAGGAGACTCCAGGACCCTCCTGGGCAGCCTGTTCCAATGCTCCATGAGGATCTTCCAACGATAATTTGAAAATATTTCCCAGAAAAATATTTATACTATGTTCTGAACTCCACAATGTCAAGCTGCAATGTTAAAGTTATGATGACAAGGGTTTTTTGAAGCATATTAAATTTCTGCTGAAAATAAACTCAACCTGTATCAGAGATCCAATACTTGCTAAATCTTTGGAATTCCAGACCATGGTTTATTTTGTCCAGGACAGTGTCAAAATTCCATGTTTAAAAATAGAGTTAAAACATCTACAAAGATAACTTTTTTAACAGTAAAATGAAGCAACACTTCATGCATTGGTTTACCTGCTGTTTTCCTTCAGATATTTTCCTTGTGAAATGTTTAAGTAGCTTCACATGCAGGATGAAAACTGAGCTCCTCAAAGAAGGAGCTTAAGCATGGTTGGGCAGGAGACAGTGGTTTTACTCTGCTCTGGAGTTTGCCCCATGCCTGGGGAGCTTGCTAAAGGAAGTGAAGGAGTTAGTCATTCCTCATGTTAGTCCATTCATACTTGTGTCTCCTGAATGTGAAAACAGTTGATGTTCACTGTAACTGTATTCCCACTCAACCGATAGGAACTGTCTCAGGACCACTATCTTGCTTTATTCATACCAAAGCTATTAGAAAATGATGACAACGTTCAACGTTCCTTCACTATTGAACCAACATGCATTTGAACTGATGTAGCAGAGGGAAAAGGTTGTTAATCCCATCATGACAGTGCACCTCTTGGCATAGTCAATCTGCAGACTTGCTGCAGAGTTTGGAGGGGTGTTAGGATTGAAAACTAGAGAGACATAAACAACCAATGCAATGAAAAAAAAAACCCAACAAACTACTTTGAATACAATGAAATAAATGCAATGAAAAAATACATAAAAGAAAGGCATGAAAACTTCACCTGTGAGTACATCAGAGGATTTACTCTTTTGCAGTTGTCCCACTGTTTACCACCAATGTATGTTTTTTCCAAAGGGCTCCACTGACCAGAAAAGAATTTATCCTTCTTTTCAGATTGGGAATTACACTTCTAAAACAAGTGTTTGTTTTCAAAAATACGCATACAATGAATATTAATTATCTTCCCCTAGGCAATGATAAAAAGGAGTAAAGTGTTGCTACTGTTTTTGTATAATTTTTCCTACAGAACAACTGCTTGAGCAACCATTTATATATGTATATTAATATATATATATATGTGTGTGTGTGTCTGGGGGGTGGGCATATATTATCATTGTATATGTATATCTACATATACACATCTCCACTGTCTGGACACTGAGAAGACACAATAATTTACAATCATACCCTAAACTACTTACAATCTAAACAGAAGAGGAGCAAAAGATTGATGGGAAATATGGAATATTAGCTGGTATAAGTATGGGAAATGTTTTGAAAACTACTGCATTAATTCTACACCTATTTAGGAAAAGCAAACACAAAATGAAATACAAAGGAATGGCAGTGTTATAAAGTCAGAGCGAGGAAACAGTGAGGCAGAAGGGCAGGAATGAAAAGATAAAGTGACCCAGTGAGAAGATAACCAAAAAAATTTGTGGAAACTATGAAGACAAGATCAGTAGGAAGATAAAATCTTCCAGGATGGAACTTAATGAAATACAACAAGGATAAGTATGGGGTTTAGCAGCTGAGAAGGAATAACTGCCTGCATCAGTACTGACTGGGGAGTTGACCTGCTGGAAAACAGATTTGTGGAAAAGGACCTAGGAGACCTGGTGGACAAGTCAGCCATAAGCTAGAGTGTGGTCCTTTGACCAAAAAGGCCAATGGTGTCTTGAGGTGCACTGAGAATTGTGTGGTAAGCAAGACAAGGAAGATTCTCTTCCCCATCTACTCTGCCCTGGTGACACCAGATTTATACACTGGGTCCAGTATTGGAGTTCTCAGTTCAAGAAATACAAGACACTATTGGAGAGGGTACAGTGAAGGACTACAAAGATGATTCAGAGACTGGAGCACCTCTTTTTGTGAGGAAAGGCTGAAGCACTTGTGTCTGTCTGTCTTCACTTGTGACCAGAGAAGTGAAAGCTGAAAGGAAATCTCGTTGATGCAGACAAATATAAAGGCATCAAGAGAATGGGACCAGACTCTTCTTTATGGTAGCCAGTGGCAGGATAAGGGACAACAGACACAAGCTAGAAGCCAGGAAGTTCCAGAACTTGAGTTCTCTGGACCTGAGGAAGATCTTTTTTGCTGTGAGGGTAATGGAGTACTGGAATTAGATGCGCAGAGAGGTTGTGGAGTCTCCCTCTCTGGAGACATTCAAAACCTGCCCCGACATGGTTTTGTGCAACCTGCTAAAGTAGATGACCCCGCTTTAGCAGAGGGATTGGACCATCCTAACCCCTACCATTTTGCAATTCTATGAATCCTACTAACAAACCAACATAATTACTGCATACTGTATTTCCTGTTGTTCATGTCTAGTTACAATGGGGAGTTTAAGGTAATAGCTTGGAGAGGTACAAGTAGATACCAGCAAGGAAAGGATTTCTGTTCACTAGGAAGATGTCAGGATGTCAAAATCTTTCATCTTTATTACATTAGTTTAATAATATTTTTCTGATATTTTATAATTTTGCTGTTTCTTCACCTGTTATATAATATTCCTCTTGAAACAAAAGTGATTCAAAATCATGAAAGTTTTGTTACAAGAAATGAGAAAGGAAAGTATAACATTTTTGAAGTGTTTTACTTTATGTACCATACCATAAGATGTGTTTTTTTTTCCAAGCTGATATTATTTCACATTAAAAAAAAAAAAAGGAGCTGATTTTGAGGAGGAATCATAGAATCATAGAATCATCAGGGATCGGAAAGGATCTCTAAAGATCATCCAGTCCAATCCCTCCTGACACAGCAGGATACCCCAAACAGGTCCAGGCAGGTCTCAAATGTCTCTAGAAAAGAAGACTCCACAAACTCCCCCAGGTAGCCTCCTGCAGAGCCCCATCTTCCTCCCTGAGAAGAAGTTATAGTATTGGTCAGGGTTGGAAGGGACCACAGGATTATCCAGTTCTGACACCCCCCCCGCCATGAGCAGGGACACCCCACCCTATATCAGTCATGAATGAGAAAAAACTATTTCCATGATATTTTTCCAACCAGTGCTTTTATTAACACCTTCAATTTCCTGTCCTAGAATTATAAATTTAGTTATTTTTATAAATGGATCTTTAACATAAAAATGCAAGCCATGTTGTTAAAATGGCAGGAGGGGTACTCGTCACTTCTGCAAGCTGGAATTTGTATGCTGTCAGGAGTAACACTAATGTAGATGCTATAGCCTCACTTGTCCCTAAGCAACTTACTGACTAGGGACAAGAATTTGATGCATGAAAATAATTTTACTGAGCACAGAGCTGGGTAAAAGGATATGAACCCTGAAGAGGTGGAAAAACACACACATACAAAAGTGATCCATTAGCTTTACCTCTGCAATTGGAAGACAAAGCCCACAGCTGCCTGTTTTGCTAAATATTTACTTGGTGTGCTCCATTTCTATGAGCATGAGATGGCTCATTCCCACACCCTATCCCAGGAGTGTCAGGTTGGTTTTAGATCAGTAGGTAGAAAAATTCTTTCTTTCTCCTTCTGCAAGAGAAGGTGACTCAGATCTCTATTGGTTTTGTTTGATCTTGCCTCATTACATTGTGGTCAGGGAAAGTGAGGAAAATTGGCAGAGAGAAGAAAAAGTCCCTCTAACATGTATAGCTAAACACTGCCATAATTTGTTTCTCTGTGATTCTCAGAGGATGTAATTCAGCAACTCACTTCATTTGCATTATTTAGCATTTTCCTTGTGAAAACCTTACTTCAATGAAAATCTGGTGATTTATAACAACTTCCTCACATTTTTAAATGCTTGATTTTGTAAGGGACACCAATGTTTTGCAATGTAGACTTCTGTGCCACATACATATTAAAGCAGCATAGAAGAAAATGCCACTGAGACTTCTGTTCCTTTCATTTTCTCTTTTGCTGAGCTTCAGCTCATGACGTGCACAGTGAGAGTATGATGCTTTCGTAAGTGAAGGTTGTAACTCCTAGTAAGTCATAATTCTTATTTCAAATGTAGAAAGTACTTCTATGACAGAGAACATATGAGATATTGAATGATATACTTTTATTTTCTTCAACAGTTTTGTTCTATCTTTCATCTTATATAATTACATTTTATTGCTGCAAAAATTCCTCTGGCTCTGTCTGTGGTAATCATATAGCAGAAAAGAGATATTTCCACCCATAGATGGCATTTGAATGACAGATGATCTTGACTGCACACCAGAGTCATTAAATCTAGAAGGTATTTCAGGTAGGAAAGTTTGATTAAAATCAAACAAAGCCTGTGTAATGCTACTCATTTTTCAGAATGGAGTGACACTTTAAATAATTATATGAAATTACTTTAATTTCTAACATTTATTCCAAACCTTTTTCATTTCCATAACATTGACAGGATAAAGAAACTTAATGCCCAAACAAGAAATGCTGATACTCATAGCCATCAAATTTTTAGTATTTTCTCAGTGTAGCTTCATGATTGAAACAAGACTTGTTTTCTACATTATTCACTCCATTGTATTGTTTTCAGTATGGAAAAGAACAAAAAAAAAAGTCAGTGTTTAAAGCTGTAGATTTGCTAGCCTTACCACTGGGTTATTAATCCAAAAGATACCAAAAAGATGTATGGAAGATGCAAAAACCCATCTAGACAGAACTATTGTGAGAGAAAATTGGTTTGTATATTTCTTTTATTCATGTTTATTCAACTATCTTTTGCAGTGATGAATATAACAAATGCATATATACATAACAAATCTCCACGTGTCAAATAGATGTCAACACATGAAACAAAAAATATTGTTCCAAGCTACACTATAAATGGTTGTCTGAAACTGAATATATTATTTAGTTTTTCATCAAACTTGCAATTTCAAACTGTAGAGAGTTTCCCATGGATTTGCAGAGATTGGGCCAGACACACTGCTTTGTAAAAGAAGAATCCAGTCATTTTGGGGATTGCTGCTCCCACTGCATGTTGTGACAATATTTCTCCCATCTTTGTTTCTAGCAAAACAGGAAGATCTTCTTTTCCTTAAAAATGAAATCTACACAAATCCTTTTCTATGTTTATATTTCAAAACTCTTTGTCCAGAGATGTGGTAGGTAGTTGTCACATTGCATCACAAGTCACTAAGGGACGCTAAAGACAGTCTGTATTTTGACAGTCTGTATTTTTGAACGACACAAAGCTATCTGTCCTGAAAGATGGGTACAGGACTTTTTCTGGGGTTGAGCTTCCCATATTCAACCCTAAAAAAATAAACACAACTTTCTGTCTTCTTGGTGAAGCCTTTATTTACCCTGAGTCCTTTTAAACCTACTGGGGGTGAAGACCAGAATTATAAAAACAGAATATAAGGAAATAGGACTTAATAAGATAAAGAAGTAAATCAGTCTCTCTTGTCCTAGATCAGGACGCACCCAGGAGATTGTACTGGCTGTGCACTGAAGTAAGGTCTGTGCCATTCAAAATGTTGAAGTAATGCCTTTGGGGCAACTCCTTGAACCTTCGACACTCATAAGCTCCCATGTTCATTCAGGAAAGTTCATTCAAGAACTTGCTGCTATCTTCCCTTATTCAAGACCTTTTCTGTTCTTTGGGGTATAAATATGTGACACTCTACTAGCAAGAATGAAAAGACAGCTGACTTGGATTAAACTTGGCAGCTGTAACTTCAATGTTTTTCATTTCTGAACTCCCAGAATTATTTTCTAATTTGCATGATTTGGACAAATTATCTAATTGGCAACTTAAGCCTTTACGTGTTCTTGATTGGTCTCTTACAGAAGCTCACAGCACATACTCAGTAGTTAATAATATAATCTATGAAAGTAATAAAATTATAGGCAATCCATAATACAGAAAAACAGCAGTGCAGAATAAGTAAAACTACTACACATAGACACTTCTTTTCTCAAATGAGTGACCTTGCTTTAGTGTCAGGTATCTCCTCAAAATAAATTTGAAATATACTCACTGCAAACACACCCTCTTCTGTGACTTGGTCAAACCTTTCTTTGCACACAACTGCTGGATGAGGTTTCTGATGACATGGCTGATGTATAAAGAGTGCTACATGACATAGAGCTTGAAAAAGAAGTGCATCTTCACTGTATGTATGTGTATAAAGGAGGGCTCTGAAGATAATACAAATACTACTCCCACTTGGATGATCAAGTAGGGCTGACAATCAGATTCATCATTTCCCCAAACACCTGTAAGGTTAAAATTTAGGAGTTCAGGAAGTTTAGAAATGGAGAAAGAATCCCAAATTTCATTTTCTCTCCATCCTTTTATGACATGAAAATATTTTGTAAAGAAATGAAATACTTAGAAATAACTAGCTACAGAAGTCCTTATCATCATTTTGATTGTTTCATGAATACTAGAAAAAATAAACAATTATAGAAATACAAAACAGTACTTACAGATATCCTAAGCCTAAACTTCAGATTTATTCACATCACACAGACAAAACAATACCAATCCAGAATTTACTGAAATTCCTTTGGTTTAGTAATCTAAAGGAAAATTCTTTCTTTCATTAAGTATTAGAAGCAAAGAGATTATATATAAAGAGGATTTAATTTTTTTGCTCTTAATGTGTTTCCCACTCATTCTTTCTGATGTTTTTAACCATTTTATATAATAATTCAGTGTTTACCCTATACAGCTTTAAGTGCAGTAGACCCTGAAATGTTTACTCGCTTTAAAAATAACTGCAAAATGAGAACGATTTTCATTTCACTTATTTCATTCCTCTTAGAAAGCTCCTTTAAGTTTAAATACTTTTCAAAGATCTTTAAAATCAGTATCTGCATTCCATCATGATTCTCAATTTTGAGGACAAACATTTATGGGTTTGATTTTTGCTTCTGTTTCAATCTCTTTTACACCAAAAGAAACAAAACATAGCAACTGAATTCTGTAGTGCCAGCACATACCTAGTTTCAGGCTTTGTATTATCCACCTTTCCTGCTCCCAAAATGAAGTCTGCATTTCCAAAACTTTTAAAATCAATATTTATTATATCATGTGTGATAGACTGGGACATGCAATCGTCATTGAAATCACCCCTTTTTGAACTGTCAAAAAGTTGCCAGATTCCAATACAAAGCAAGGGTTAAGTAATTTCTGTTACCTGTACTGAAGGAAAGCTGTGTTGTAAAGGTTAGTGAATTAGTCTTTGTGAGTATCTGAATTGTTTCGTGTCTCATTTTTCACACTCAGTTCATGCTAACTTTGATGGAACTAACCCTAGAGTAATGGGGAACAGACTAGGTAGCTTAATAAATCACCCCCTATTCTACACCTTTGAAATTTGTCAAACTGTTACAGAATTGGCTTCGCCTACATTAGCGAGCTCCTGCACAAAG
Organism: Upupa epops; assembly: GCA_013397515.1. Taxonomy (NCBI): domain Eukaryota; kingdom Metazoa; phylum Chordata; class Aves; order Bucerotiformes; family Upupidae; genus Upupa; species Upupa epops. The sequence goes on from VZRI01002627.1 coordinate 23,168, forward strand.
GTGCTGCCTCTGGCAGTTTATGTGTTACCTGGTCCACATGAACAAGATTGTTAAATAAAGGAGAGATCCTGTAGAAAAGAAGGAAACCCACCCTTATCATGCCTTCTCTCACAGTAGTTGTACTAATTCCAGTATATCTGCTTCTGTCATTTTAAAACATGAGACATACACTAGCTAATTATAATAAGAAAAGACTTTATGTCTATGTCATGCCCATAGCAGGTGTATAGGTATCTTCAGTTTTTTGCCTCTTGTGACTGAATAGGCAACTTTGGGCATGAAAAGTATTTTGGGCACTGGTGCTTCCAGTGCTCAGAAAAGTAATTTGTTTCCATCCCATTGTCTCTTTCCTATCAAATGGACAGACATTCCCTTCCCTTGTCCCTTTCCTTCAGGAACATGGGCATGAGAGAGAGCACTTCCGTAAATCTACCTCACTAAGCCTGAAATACTCTCAAAAATAGTGTGCATTCCAGTTGCCAGCCTCCTATATTCTTACTGGTACCCATCCAGTCTTATGAAGAAATTATGTATGTCTACCTCCTTAGTATGTGCATCTACTCTTTGTGAAAGTCAAGGAAGGAGGAAGAGTTCTTAATTATGACAATTTGAGCAGAATTGCAAAACTGAAATTATTTCATTTCTTTGACATGAGGTCAATAATCCTATTAGTTGTTAATGCATTTATACTCCCTAGGCAATCACGCTGATAGCATTATACCTACACACTCACAGTGCTGGGCCAGCATTGTGTGATAAGTGTATTGAACCTCCAATTTAATGGTGATTTACTTGTGGAATAGAATTACTTTTAGCATGGCTAAAGTACATAAAGCTCCATCCCATTTCATAGCAATGCAGTGCTCTTACATGGAATGCAAGATCAGCAAGAAGGGGTCATGCAGATACTTCGCAGGGAGGGGGAAGAAGGTTGGTGGATAGCAAGGATATGTCCCTAAAAATCAAAGATATACAGCAAACCCATCATTTGCAAAGCCTTCCGCCACTATCTTGAAACTCCAAGCAAAAGTTTTGAGATGTTTCTTATAGTTACTCTGATAGATTGTGTCTGGGCTAACATAATGACAATTTTGTAAACATCAATATTTTGTATTTTTCCAGCTGTTAAACTTTATCTAAAAACAAATCAAAGCAAAAAGAACCTAGCAGTAACTGTGAGCTTTATCCTGCTAATACTTAGGTTGGATCTTCTGTAGAGAGAAGGCACTTGAGAGATTTTTGCTTCTGATGATAGAAATTGTACAGATGGTTGTATGTATTGTATGTATATATTATATATAACTTCATTAGGTCTCAAGGTTCTTTGCAAGTGTATTTCCTTAATGCTTTGCTCAAGAGGCCTTTATTTTCCGCTAATGTACTCTGTGAGCGAACAAATCAGTAGGCAAGAAATAGACCTTTGGGTGTCATGACGATGTCTTTTCCGAAGTGATGTCATTAGGCCTAAGCTAAATGTTGTTTGGGGCAAATACCATGAATTTCATTTTCCTTTATGTGTTGTTAGAACAAAGTGAACTCTAACATTGTTTTAATATAACATTAGCTTCTTCCAGATGTGTGTGTGTAGAAGAAAAGCAATAGCACTGATGCAATCTGAATCATTCCATTTCTACTTCCATGATACTGTCCAGGGAAAATAGAATAAAAAAGAAATTCATGCATTATGACTAGGAAAGAAAAATCCTTTCCCTGGCATAAATGATCCTACACAGGCATATAGAAAATTGAGTCAACAAGACTCTTCCTTCATGAAAGTGTTTATACATATATTTAAAATGGCATTCTTCATAGTGCCAAGCAGTGTATACACAGTTGATTAAAAGTAAGCATTATGCTTGATAGAAAGGAGGCATGGGGAGAGATCATTCCAACGTTTATTCTTACTCTGAATAGAAAAGGCCTCTTAGGGAGAACACACAAAACTAGCAGATGACTGTTTCCACAGTTATGGCAATAGTAATGTGAGAGGGTACATGCCTTCATATTCCTTTTTGTATCTGATTAAAAATAGAAACACTGGATGGAAGGGACCTTTGCAGGTCATCTAACCAACCTTCTTCTCAGAGCTTGAGTACTGCTAAAACTAGATCAGGTTAGCAGTGACTGTTTAATGACATCTGGAAAACCTACAGGGATGGAGATTTCACAGCCTCCCTTCCTCCTGTCCTAGTGTTGTGCAACTATCTCAGTGAAAAAAAAAAAAAGTCTTTGTAATTTATAATCTGAACATCTGAACATCCCAAACAACCACAGCTTCTGTCCATTCCACTTTGTTTTATCATTTACTATGACTAAGAAGAATGATGGATTCCATCATCATTGTGGCTCCTCCTGAATTACTTTCAGGATGTCTTTAGACTCCTTCTTTCACCCATCTTAGTCATGCTAAGAACACAGCACAACACCTTCCCCCCCCAGCCCCCCTCTAAATTATATTGATCAGTCTTTGCTGCTGAGGCTAATAATACCAACTTTTAGTCTTCTGATGTTTTTCCTATGGTGTTTAAATATGTTGCATGCCCTATTTACAGGGATCGTACTCCTGGCTCCTGCTAAACTCCCCTGTATCCGCATACATCCTTTCGAGCAGAATTCTTATTCGACCTGTTTATTATCAACTGCAACAATAAATTGCTTCATTCTGCTTGTGTGCAGGGCTTCTCCTTGTCAAACTCCATGAAGTTTCTACTCTTTCAAACTCAGAGTTCGCCAAAATGCCTCCAGACTGAGGCTTTTTTATTTGTTTTGTCAGTCATTCAATAACGTAGTATTGACTCTACTCATTTTCTATCTAATTTGTCTTGTCTAATTTGTCTGCCTAATTTCTCTAATCCTTTTTGAACCTCCTGGTATTCTTTGTCTCCACAATCTCCTCTGATAACAAGCTCCAGCATGTTATTGCTTCCCTCATATGTGTTTCTACTCTCAACTAAAACAAATTCAAAGCAATGTCTGAATGTTTCAAGGGATTATGATCATTTGCAAGGTTGCAATATATTTTGGAGTTTCCTCAAAACCTACGTATCTTTTTGTTTTATTTTTTCCCCTATGATGCCAGCAAATACTTGTCATTAATACTTGAGATCCATGGAAGCTGCTTGTCTTTCACTGATAGGTCACAAATTCACACTGCCATCCATCAGCATGTTCTTTGCATGTTTTTCTGAGAAGTGATGGTAGATGTGTTTAGTGAATGGTTGACTGAGGGCTTAAATGGAGAAACTGATTATTTATATATTTTTTCTAGCTCCTTTTGCTCCTTGTGCATAATGAAATAGATTTACAACAGGTGCACAACTTATGTTGCAAGGTGGTTCAGTATTGTAACTACAGGAACAACTATATGTTACGTCAGCCTTTTTGGCATATTGAGGAGACAAAAGTGTGTCAGTGCCACGAGTGAGAGCAAGGAAGTAATTATGCTCAACAAGAACACAAAACAAAGAAAAGAAACTGTATTTCTTTAGACAGCATTCAGAGGAACTTGTACACCATGAGGAGAACAGAAGATGCTTAGCCAAGTCATCAGTGAAGCTGGTATTTCAACCTGAAGTGATTTAGCATGGAAGGAAAATGAAACAACTCAGAAATCTTTCCAGACACTCTCTCAACAATAGCTGTAGCTTTTCATTCTCCAGATTCAATCCTGTGTGTTTTTATATCATAGAAAAATGTTTTCAGTAAATACTCTCCAATTTGACTTTTTTTTTCTCTCTCTCTCTCTCCTTTTTAAATTTTTTGTTAATTTTTTGAGTTCTAATTTACTAATGAAGAGTTCAGGTAAAACAAAAAGCACAAATCATGACTTATAAATGCAGTAAAAGGAAAGAGAAAGATGGAAGTCCTTGGGACTTTGATTCCACTGTCATTTCTCAATGCTGTCCTTTGAAAGAAACCAGAAAGAGCAAATTTTTCCATTGTTTAAACCCTTGACATCCTTGGAGGTTTCTGAGATGTCAGCACAAACTAAAGCACAGAGAATGGAAATAAAACAAATACATGCTTAATTATGCTTAGTATCTAAACCTGACAGCTCAGGCCTGCACTTCTGACAGTGATAAATCACTCATGTAAATAAAGTACCTAAAATAAAATGAGTAGAGCTTATTTGATATCTCCTTTTTAAAATACTTTTAAACTCCATCAATTAAGGTGCAGGAAAGATTATCTCAACCTTTGTGAAATCACTGCATGAATTTATATCGATTTTATAAAAATTCTAGCCAATATTTAGGCTGAAACTGTCAAAATCACAAGGGTAATTTATATGTTACTGAAAGTCAGTGCTAATACATGTAGTCATAGACTCAGCAATTCAGGTTAAAAAGGACTTCCTCTAATCTTCTGATCACATCAGACTGCTAAAGATCTCATTCCCAATGATTGAACACCTACAGCTTCTCCAGGCACCTTTTCCAGTGTTTGTCTATCTGCTCAGTGAAAATATTTTGCCTTATATCTATTTAGATGTCTAATGCATCTTCCCCTTGTCTATCAGCATGCTTTTGAGAAGGTCCTGATTATGTCTTTCGCAAACCCTCCTATTAAGTTGTTGAAGACCACAGTAAAATGTCCTTTTGCTTTCTCCTTATATGACTGTCCAAAAGCAATTCTTTCAGACTGCACGTGTTCCTACATCACACACGTTCTCCCTGAACCATCTTCATAGCCTGTCACTTGATTTGCTTCAGTATTTGAATGCCTGTGCACAACTGAGCATAGTGCTGCAGATTTGCTCATGGCAGTTTTGGTAAACATCAAGTAGAACACGCAGAATTAAAGCAGCAATGAAAATGGATCAAGTTTTTATTGAAAATATTATTTATTACAGGTGTCATAAAGCCCAGTTCAAGAACCATGCCAGAATTACTTAATACTTAAATACATACTTGAAATAGCAATATCCTTAATAGCTTTTTAAATGCAAGCCTTGTATATTAATTTGAATTTTTAGCCATAGAAATAGTCAGAAGTTAAACTACTATCTCTCAGTGTTTATTACATTTAAATGATTGAGTCTTTATTTGTTTTTTAACCCAGGGAAACAAAAAAATGAGTAATAAAAACAAAGCTACCTGAAATGTAGCTGGTTTACATTTTCTTACTCCAGTTTCTCTGTGCAAAGTCAAAAGTGCATTAAAAAGTAATATTGTGCTGAGCTCACAAATATGCAAACATCTCCAGATATCTTGTCACAATAAACTTTATAGAATGCATTCCCAAAGGTCTGACAACAAAACAGAATAAATAGCAAGGCTCATAAAAGGATAATGCATGCCGTTTTTTGCTTACATAAACACAAACAAATGCAGCAAGAGGCAGGACTGACTCTGAGAGGCCTCTCCTGTTCAACTGACTTCTATGATTAGCACACATATTTGTAATGAATTACCACTACATAAGGCAAAAGTAAATAGCAGATTGTGTGAAGCACATGGACATGTAAAAAAAAATCCACATTCTTGCAAATGCTGTGGGAAATTGTCTTTCCTTCTTTTTCTTCATTATTCAGGTTTGCAGTTGAGGATCATATCATACACGAAAGACATTCTTCAAAAGAAAAGGGGGGGGGTGTAAACAGAACAGAGAAAAGTCTAATGTTGCAGTAGAGCAGAAATCTCCCAGCAAAGTTCATTGTTAATTCATAAAAACATGAAAATAATGAACTAGGATTATATATTCAGAGCAGAAGTATCCCAGGTAAACCCAGATCTACATCAAGAACTGAGGAAGCTACTTTCCTTTTACCTGAGCAGGAACTTTATTCAAGCCATGAGAGACATTAGGGCTTGCTTTATGCATATGATCTGTTCAAAAGCAAAAAAGTATATAAGACATATATATATATATGTTGTAGATACCTGAGTTACAGGAGTCCGTCCTCATCTACTACCATGTGATTATACTTTACCTGGCTAAGTTTATTTTTTCAAACTATAGACATATTTTTAATCTGAAGATAACTTAACAAGAAGAATAGCAGCAGATGTATTTAAATACAAACATGCACATACACACAGACACTTTTATTTTGTATTTTTTTTCAACTTGTATCATCTCTGTGTTCTTACATCTTCAAAAATTACCAGGTTTCAGAAGATTAAAGCTTACTGTATGCCTCCTCTGTTATGAAGCTGCTTTTAAACCATTCATAGTGAGTGGAAATTCCTTGTATCTCCCTGTATCAGTAAAGTGCAAAGTACATACTAACAAAAAATGGGAACTCCTCTCACTTAACTGTAGCTGTGAGAAACTCCTCAACAGGACTCACTGCAAGTCCTTTAGTTACCCGGATTCTTTGATTTGGATGGGAGGATTAACCTCATACATTAAACAGGGAAATAATCTGTGTATATAGACTGCTCATGGTTTGGACAGGCATATTCTTCACTGAATGTAAAACTGTCTGGATGGCCAGTTCCAGAGCATGGTGCTGATGGAGATAAATACAGTTGGAAGGAACTTTCTGATCCCTGGTGTCCCATGGGCTCAGTACTGAGGTCTGTTCTGTTTCCTTGGTGATCTGGACAAGTGAATCAAGAGCACCGTCTTAATTTTGCAGACTACACCAAGTTGGGCAGGAATGTTTATCTGCTTGAGAGTAGGATCTGGGGAGGCTGGATCAATAGGCCAAGGCCTGTGGTATGAGGTTCAACAAGACCAAGTGTGAGGTCCTGCATTTGCACGGTAAGAGCCCATGTAAAGTTACAGGCTTGGAGCCAAGTAGCTTAAAATTGTACATCTGAAAAAGACCTGTGGATATTGGTCAATGAATATGAGCCAGCAGTGGTCAAGGAGATCTATAGTATTCTGGCTTATATCAGTAACAGAGTGGCCAGCCCATGTAACTGATCATCCCACTGCACTTGGCAAAACTGTATTTCAAATACTGGGCTTCTTGGATTTTTGGCCCTTCACCTCAGGAGCACCTAGAAGTGCTGGAGTAGGTCCAAAGAAAGACAACGAATTCACTGAAGAGTCTAGGTTAGAAGTCTTGTGAGAAACACTGAGATAACAGGGGTTGTTTAACATGGAGAAAAGAAGACTGAAGGGAGACCTTATTTCTCACTGCAGCTACCTGAAAGGAGGTTGTAGAGAGGTAGATGTTGGCCTTTCCTAAACATGACAGAACAAGAAGAAATGGCCTCAAGTGGTGCCAGGGAAGATTTAGTTGAATTTAGTTTCACATACTTAGAAAATAATATTTAGATTCAAACTTATCAAATTAAAACAAGAAATTATGAACTACTGTATCTTTGTTCTACTTTCTCTTGAGTACTAATGACACTGAGTAAAACTATGTTCCATCAAACTTCTTTAACAATTTTAAAACTCATATGTGTATGTATCTTATTTCTTCTGGCCTCATTTTCCACTTATTTCTTGATTGCAGAATCTGCATCCAGACAAGTACATTGTGTGGTTTTGGCTCATACATAACATTATCGAACAGTGAGGGCAAGAAAGGGGAACAAAATGGTTGAAGCAAGAGCAGAGAGAGAAAGGGCAAATTAATTTCATCCCTTGAAACATTTTTTCCTATATTAATGTAGTCATCATGGTAGAACAAGTTAGGCCTAGGTTAACTGTAATTTTTTCCCCCCTCACCATCTTTATAGCTAGTGTTCTGATATTTGCTGTTGTATTTCTAGTCATGAAGAAGTGAGCATATGAGGTGATGTTGTTTCTTATTTTGTTAGGATTCTTTTCCTAATAATGAAACTCTGAGAAAGAACAGTGTCTCTAGGATAATTTTCAATATCTTACAATGTGGGTGGGGTGTTATGATTCCTCCATTCACATTGTAATAACTGCTGCAAATGCAAGGCAATATCAGTCTATTTTTCAGAATTCTTACCTAATAAGCACCTGTGGACATGCAAGTTCCATTATCATCAGTAATGGAACAATTACAATGTAAATCAAGGTGATGTTTCAGAGTACATATAATTTGAGTGTGATGTGTGAGTTTAAAGTTCCTGGAAGTAGTATAAAAGAATGAAATCACATACTGTATGGCAAATTGAGGTTCTTTTAGCACCTGGATTACAAATAAGGAACAATATAATTCCATTTTTAAGAGTTAAAGGTATCATACTGTGTAGTATGTCTCATACATCTCTATAAATATTGGTATGAACTGTGAACATTGCAGATGGAGAGATGCCTGTATTGGTTCTTTTCAATACAGTTCTTCAGCAGTTCATCTTCAGCAGGCAAGAGTTCATTAAAATCCTTCCACTAATTAGGATTTTGTGATAATGTGTTCACTTTGTCTCGTTTGTGAGATTCTCATGTAGTCCCCATACAGTTATCAGTAAGATACAGGAGCCTCTGCGTTGGACATATTCATTATAGAGTGGTTCTGGGCAGAGATATCTATAAACAATAGAATATATCTATCTGTTTACCCTGACTGAACTGCTTATTTGAAGCCCTTCAATCATGTCTATATGCTTCTGCTGGTATAAAGGTGCCTGTACCAGAATCACCCTTCCTTTATGTGAGAATGTAAGATAGACCAATACAAAGTACTTCTGTGCTTGCATAACTTGCCAATTGCAGGGGCTGCATCAATCTATCAGTCAAAAAACATTCTCATCAGTGACAAAATTATACTCAAACTATGTTTAACTGTGGGAAAGCCAAGATCAGATTTCTGTCTCTGGATAAGAAACTGAAGTTACTGTTATGTTAAGATGGGACACCTAGGCCATTTTAAGTGTTCATGCAATCCCCAGCCTGAACTCAGAGAAGATTTTTTGTTCTCCTGAGATTTTTTGCTCTGTAGAATGCATATTCTCCCAACAGTCAAATTCCACATAAAATACTGAAGTATTTCTTAAGTCATTGCACACCACTCTGATTACTGCTGTTTCTACTCAAATTTAATAGTTTCTGGGGACTACATTAATAGAGAAGATCCAGTGAAGGATGCTGAAAGGCAACAGGATCATTGCAACTTCTCCTAAGCCCCTCTATGACATGAACCCCTGCTTCAACAGACTACACATCATGTAATAACTCTTGTCATGTAATAATGGAAGGNATCAAATTAAAACAAGAAATTATGAACTACTGTATCTTTGTTCTACTTTCTCTTGAGTACTAATGACACTGAGTAAAACTATGTTCCATCAAACTTCTTTAACAATTTTAAAACTCATATGTGTATGTATCTTATTCCTTCTGGCCTCATTTTCCACTTATTTCTTGATTGCAGAATCTGCATCCAGACAAGTACATTGTGTGGTTTTGGCTTATACATAACATTATCGAACAAACATTCAGTGAGGGCAAGAAAGGGGAATAAAATGGTTGAAGCAAGAGCAGAGAGAGAAAGGGCAAATTATTAATTAATTTCATCCCTTGAAATATTTTTTCCTGTATTAATGTAGTCATCATGGTTAGAACAAGTTAGGCCTAGGTTAACTGTAATTTTTTCCCCCCTCACCATCTTTATAGCTAGTGTTCTGATATTTGCTGTTGTATTTCTAGTCATGAAGAAATGAGCATATGAGGTGATGTTGTTTCTTATTTTGTTAGGATTCTTTTCCTAATAATGAAACTCTGAGAAAGAACAGTGTCTCTAGGATAATTTTCAATATCTTACAATGTGGGTGGGGTGTTATGATTCCTCCATTCACATTGTAATAACTGCTGCAAATGCAAGGCAATATCAGTCTATTTTTCAGAATTCTTACCTAATAAGCACCTGTGGACATGCAAGTTCCATTATCATCAGTAATGGAACAATTACAATGTAAATCAAGGTGATGTTTCAGAGTACATATAATTTGAGTGTGATGTGTGAGTTTAAAGTTCCTGGAAGTAGTATAAAAGAATGAAATCACATACTGTATGGCAAATTGAGGTTCTTTTAGCACCTGGATTACAAATAAGGAACAATATAATTCCATTTTTAAGAGTTAAAGGTATCATACTGTGTAGTATGTCTCATACATCTCTATAAATATTGGTATGAACTGTGAACATTGCAGATGGAGAGATGCCTGTATTGGTTCTTTTCAATACAGTTCTTCAGCAGTTCATCTTCAGCAGGCAAGAGTTCATTAAAATCCTTCCACTAATTAGGATTTTGTGATAATGTGTTCACTTTGTCTCGTTTGTGAGATTCTCATGTAGTCCCCATACAGTTATCAGTAAGATACAGGAGCCTCTGCGTTGGACATATTCATTATAGAGTGGTTCTGGGCAGAGATATCTATAAACAATAGAATATATCTATCTGTTTACCCTGGCTGAACTGCTTATTTGAAGCCCTTCAATCATGTCTATATGCTTCTGCTGGTATAAAGGTGCCTGTACCAGAATCACCCTTCCTTTATGTGAGAATGTAAGATAGACCAATACAAAGTACTTCTGTGCTTGCATAACTTGCCAATTGCAGGGGCTGCATCAATCTATCAGTCAAAAAACATTCTCATCAGTGACAAAATTATACTCAAACTATGTTTAACTGTGGGAAAGCCAAGATCAGATTTCTGTCTCTGGATAAGAAACTGAAGTTACTGTTATGTTAAGATGGGACACCTAGGCCATTTTAAGTGTTCATGCAATCCCCAGCCTGAACTCAGAGAAGATTTTTTGTTCTCCTGAGATTTTTTGCTCTGTAGAATGCATATTCTCCCAACAGTCAAATTCTACATAAAATACTGAAGTATTTCTTAAGTCATTGCACACCTCTCTGATTACTGCTGTTTCTACTCAAATTTAATAGTTTCTGGGGACTACATTAATAGAGAAGATCCAGTGAAGGATGCTGAAAGGCAACAGGATCATTGCAACTTCTCCTAAGCCCCTCTATGACATGAACCCCTGCTTCAACAGACTACACATCATGTAATAACTCTTGTCATGTAATAATGGAAGGAAAGCCTTTGACTCATTTTTTAAATAACAGCTTATGCAACAATAGGTGTCTGGTACTAGAGTCCTTGAAACACTTTTCCCTTGACTGTTCTCATCCCAGGATGTTCTCATCTCACATTTTGTCATTCCGATCCCTTCCCTAAAGGACAATTATAGCACAGTTGACAAGGAACATGTATATCTGCTGAAAAACCTGATTATTTTCCCTGGTCTCTTTCACTTTCTAGAGTCATAAAAATGTAGGACCATGCCTCCTGTTGATTGATTACTGGCAGGTTTGATTACATAAACAGCTCTCTGCAATTCAACAGAGTTACAGGCAACAATGAAGGATTTGCTGGAGATGTATTCTTCCTTTGCAGTCTTGTTTATCAATGTACAGTTTCTCACTTGCCATTTATCATCTGTTTTTCTGTGCTTCCCTTGACATCTGGAGTATTTGTAGTCTGCTAAGTGGAGCGAGCCCTGGTCCTGAATACCTTACCATCCGTGGCCAGGCAATACACTCCTGATTTTTCCCCAGTTTTACTTTTCTTTAAACAAACCTGACAGGCTCAATGCATCCTCGCTGGAATGGATGTATTTAGTTTGTTGTCTATAAGTAATAGACAACAAACTGAAAAGATACTGCTGAAAGAAAAAGAGTGAGACAGAGAGAGATGCACCTCTAATGCATGTATGAATTTATAATAACAAGCAGTTGTGTAAATTGTGTATCTATTCATTCAACAGGGCCATAAAATAGCATGATGGAATATATGTCTGAGTGCCAGGTGGGAAGCAAGTCTTCTGTTTTTCAAGGACTTTCAGGATTTAGAGATTTAGAAAGTAAAGAGATCCTTTGTCTCATTAATAGTTACAAAAGCAGTTATGTATCCCTGTACATATGAAAACTCTACGGGATGCCTACATATAACTCTGCCTTCTAGATTTGGTACTGGAACCAGTACCAAATATCTGAGCAATAAGATAAGAAAAAACAAAAGACAAAACAAAACAATGAAAAATAAGAAATCAAGTTAAGAATTCACTTAAAAAAATGGTAAGTATTTTCTTTTGATACTGACCTTTCCAAGTTTCTTTTATTTTCATTTCAAATTGTCAGAACAGGACATTTTGACAATCACAAGCCATGACGTATTTTCTTCAAAACTGAATGTAGTATTCTACAAAACTGGTCCCTTTTTGCAAATAATGCTTCAGTTTTGAAGGAAATAGCTATTTTCTGGAGTGAGGAGGGAAAGCAAAAGATAAAGCGTTTCTGGAAGATGCTTGATATTCTGTGTCAGGAAAGCACATATTTGGCCAAATGGCAACTACATCTCCAGTTCCAGAAACCAAGAGTTTTGGCCTTCAGTTAACTAATAACTTTTTGAGCTTTAACTGTTTTTCCAGCCTAATTGCAAATAGCACCTTGAGTGAGAAAGGCAAATATGACTTAGCTGGGTACTAGCCTGCTCTATGTCCAGTACCTGGACCAGTCAAATCCCTGACCTGGCCACCAGGTGGAGGAATTATACAGAGGAAAATGTTTACCTTTGTAATAGCAATCTCAAGCATCGACCCTTATTTGAGCAGATTAGCATTCATTCTTGTCAGTAGTAACCATATTAAAAGTTGGTGGAAGGCTGGTGCCTTGGCTTGAACTGCATCTTCATGGAGAGGGTATCTGACATTGGTTGAAGAGCTGGATTAAGACTTAGGAGACATGAGTACACTCAGTGGTTATTAGTGACTTGTACCTTCTTAAGGGAACATCCTTTGACAGTTTCATAACTGTGTTGCTGATTCTGCATTTGCCCAGCACCCTCAGCTCAGCAAGTCTCCCACAGGGTTACGTTCACTTTATTAAACCATGCCAAGGAATGAGCAGACTCCCTTCTACACCGCATGGTCCTCTGTTGTCATAAGTTTTTCTTTGTTGTTTTACATCTCCAGACTTTTTAAAATACCTGTCACAAAGTTTCCAGACCCCCTATCCTTGGAACACATCCTCATTCTGTACTTCCATGCCCATCATACAATTGTGGCAACGTCAGGCTCATGGTTGGTATTCTTGCAAGTCTTGCAAGACACTGCAAGAGTCTTCTTGCAGTTGATCCAGTTTATCTAACACAACTGCCTTGCCTATTGTCTGATTTCTTCTTCTGATTTCCCAGCAAAAGTAAAATATATATATATATAATATTTTGAGATGTCTGTCCATCATTCAGCCTCTCTGTTCAGGGTTTTGTGATGCTGTCATATCTGTGTATGACAGTCTATGTATAATGTCAGTATATGTATAGTTATGAAGGTTTTCCCCAGCATTTTCCCACCCAAAATAAAATCCCACATCTGTGACCCCTCCATCATCTCTTCAGAGCCCTCATACACCTTTCCACTGTGTGTATTATGCTAAAAAATACATGTATTTAAAGTAAACGGCATCAATTCAAAATCCAGTGAACCTGAAGCACTTAATAGCAGAAAAAATGTAAGAGCAACACAAACCAGCAATAGTTCAGGCAAAAAAAATTCCTGCCTCTGTAACAGCACTTCATGCATTTGTCAGTCTCTTAAAGGGAGTTTTAATCATTGGACAGTGGATTAGTCTAAAAACAACTAGCAAGGCTGTCTTTGAAATATCACCATTCATGGGTTCTAACAAAAAATTAGTGAAGGACGAATAAAATAAACACAGATAGCTTTAGTGGAAAGCTTCCTGTGAGCTCCTTCTGTCTTTCTTAATCAACTAAGAATAGGCTGTGATTACAGTAATCATTATGCAATTAATCACTATAATTACTTTTTATTGGAATAATAGTTTAAAAAGCAACTAACATATTTTCTGTTCTTGCTTGACTGGAAGACATTAAGTGCTTGTCAAGAAGTTACTAAAATTATGCTTTTGTAATTTATTTTTCTTTTTGTCATCTTATTATGTTGGGGCTTTTTACTGCAAAAGTAATAGTGCAAGTTTATGCTCATCATACACACAGACAATATTCACAGAAAGCAGGGGATGTGCTGCTCTCCACTGATAATAGGATGCTGGTTTTGTGTACTTGGCACACTGCATGTCTTTTCATGACATGTGCTTACATGTAAGCATCTATAGCATTGCCCTGTTTGTACGTGCCTTTGCATCAATGAAAACAAAACACACAAAAAATAATAAATAACTATTAAAAGAAGGCTTCTTACTGTGAAATTGAAGCTTTATCCCTCCAGGACTTCTTTCTTTATGACTTCAGAGTGAGAGTAGCTCTTAGCATCTGCAGGCTGGACTGTGAATGTAGCTTTTCCTGAGCTCAGCTAGGGGACTCAGGCCTTGCAATTATTTCTTATCTTAAGTTTCAGTGTAATGAAGACAAAAAATATAAGAGTTTGCTCCAGATAGGACTACAGTTAGGAACATTTTATGCATGTCCCTCTATTCCCATATCAAGGCTGTGGTAAGAAATGTCCAGGCTAGGCTGGGGCAGGATTTTATGTTCTACTGCTGCTTTAGATTACCTTTACTCCCAACATGAAGAAAGAATTCTGTACACTCCCAGATAGCTATGTGCACACTGAGGGGACTCTTTACCTTCATATAACTCTGTAAAGCACAGCAAGAGAAAAATCATACAGTACGACTAAGAATGAAAACATTTTCAACCAGGCAATCAGGAAGCAGTACATGATTGAATCCACTGATAAACAGTCTAAAACTAGGCATCCCTAGGCTGTGTCAAGGGTCCCAAAATGCTGTGCTATTCCCATAATTATTTCATGTTATATTTCTTTGAACAATGATCCCCAGAGCCCCAATTCCCAGACCATTTTCTGCCCTGCCAAAACATGCAAGAAAGTCATCAGTTCAAGAAGTATAAAGCCTTTTATACCAATAATTTCTTATTAAAAAATTAAGCTGAAATATCAGTGCAGAGCAAGGATTTTATTGCTGAGAAGTTACCCCATTTAAAACCGCTTTCACTCCACCCCTCTATTATAGATGGATCAGCAGCAGCTATTTCTGTTTCCCCAGGCAGGGAGTAAAAATGCTTTTAAATACCAGTCTCCAATTCCCCTTTGACGTTGGACTCTGCCGTCCTATTACCAACAGGTGAACACAGTGAAATGGTTGTTAAATAGCAATTTCTCCCCATGCTCCCATCTTTCCAAGCACGTGTCCAATTGGCAGCCCAGGAAAAATGCTCTTAAATGGTCTTTCCAGCAAGTGTGGGATCCTGCTGGTACATTTCAGACAAGGAATGAAGCAACATAACTTGAGTTTACCCTGCAATAGACTTTTACAAGTGATTGCTGGAGCATTTAGACAGTTAGGGGAATTTAACTCGGAGCAAAGTGACTTGGGAAGACATAGACACATTCTTACAGAACACTTTTATTTGCACAGATTAACATTTTCTGACCTCTAGAAGCATTCTGATTCTCCTAGGAGGAATATAAATGCTTTGCCTACATTAAGATTTTAGTAGACACAAGTTAAACATGTCTTCATGCATGTCCATTGTCATAAAAGAGTTTTGGTAGAGACACATGTAGTGGCTTGAAAGACCCTGATTGATCCCTCCTTTCGGTTGGTGCTTGCATCCTTAAGCACTCCAGTTGGCTCTCAGATAGAGTTTACCAGGCAATGAAGCAACTCTGGGAAAGGAAACATTTTATTGAACCCAAACCCAAGAGAATGAAAGATAAAAAAAAAAACAATAAGTGACCAAACACAACAGAAACTGTCACAGGGCCATTTGACAAGTGCTGGGAAGCTGAGAAAGGCTAGGGGGAATGGAGCAAAGCTGGAGATCGGTAGATATAGACGTGATGTGAGGAGGAAGTTCTTCACCATGAGACTGGTGAGAGCCTGGAATGGGTTGCCCAGGGAGGTGGTTGAGGCCCCATCCCTGGAGGTGTTTAAGGCGGGCTGGATGAGGCTCTGGCCAGCCTGCTCTAGAGTGGGATCCCTGGCTATGGCAGGAGGGTTGGAACTGGGTGATC
>VZRI01002627.1:39175-98909 GCA_013397515.1 Upupa epops
CTGGAGGGGGCTGCTTGGTGGGTTTGTGGAGTCTCCTTTTCTGGAGACATTTGAAACCCACCTGGACATGGTCTAGTTGATCCAGCTGTGGCAAGGGGATTGGACTGGATGTCTTTTGAGGTTGCTTCCAATCCGTAATGTTCTAGTCTGTGACTTGGTCTAGGTGATCCTGCTGTGGCAGGGTGATTGGATTAGAAGATCTGTCGAGGTCCTTTCCAATCTGTGATGATTCCATGATTCTATGAAATATGTGGCAACTCATTGGCTTCAGACGGGAGCCCTGGGGGGAAGTGGCAAGTAAAATTGTTTCCATAGAGAGAAGCACACCGCCAGAAACCCAGGGTTTCAAACCATGAAACAGTGACTTTTTTCTTATGTTTTTTGAAAACATTGCAGGAAACTCTGTAACAATGTTCACAAATGAGTTTTGGATAGATTTCTTTTATTTTGATGAACAAAGAAAACCTCAGAAATTTCATATCTGATCAACCAGACACATTGTGGGGTTTGAGGTTATTTTGAACCCTGTTTAGAATTTTGTTTTCTTTCATTTAAAATTGATATAACTTTTTTTAAAATTCCAAAATGAAATGCATGTTTCTAAAATGACTGTCTTTTTATAATCTGCATCTACTCACAAAGTATTTAACAATTTCACAAAGAATTGAAATAAATTTGAAATTAATGTTTTGAATAATGTTTTTGGCAAAACATGTAGGCCAGTTTTAGCCAAGAATTATGACTAATTTCCTGCTCTAGGCTTGAAGCTGTTGTAAAGCAGTTGCAAGAACACACAGATCCAGGGATGTTTGATACATGAAAAAAACTATGTGTGTCCACTTCTTTTTCTGCCTGCTATGCTGCTGCTTTTCAAATTAGATGTATCTGTAGAGGAGCATTTTTGACAGTCATTAATAGCAGTTTCATTGACTTGTGTATGTCATTTCTCTTGTAAAAAAGTAAATAAAGCTGAGACAGTCAGGAACTTAGGTCAGCTCTAATTATCACAATTTTCTTTAAATTTCATAATTATTGGCTGAGTTTTATAAGTTTGGCAGGAAGCCTTCCATCTCCATATAATTTTCACTAGAGCGCATTTTGTGTGAACTGGGTAAAATAGCACATAAGGGTTTTGCTGAAACCTGGTGAAAATTTTCCTCTTGGCTATGCTAGCAAAAAGAGTTTTGGTGCAAGGTGTTGGGGATTTGTCTTTAGTGTGTCACTATTACAGTAGTGAATTATTTTTATTAGTTTTGGTGTTACTTACTTCTGTTATCAAGGAATCAACTGATTTAGATGTCACACTCATCCCAGATTTGCCCACTTTGGTGGATTATCACTCCCTGTCCTGAAGGAATTGCCTCCTTGTTCCACTACTGGCCACCTGTATCTCTGCAAAGGTTTGTGTGGAGAATAAATCAGCTTATTCAGAAGTAGGAACAGAGCCAAATTTTCACAGTGAAGCAGAGGACAGTCATTCCCATTGCACCCCCTTGTCACCCATTGCCCCTCGCTGAGGGTGGAGGCTGTTGCTGGAGTGAATTAAGAATCCAAGATCACATTTTCCATTGATAAACACATCTGATGTGTCTGGCCAGCAGGAAAGTGGCAGTTCTGTTTTGTGTTTCACTAAAGCAAAGATCTGAGTTTTCCCACACCGGCTCTATAAAATTTGCAAAATTATCTTCATTGTGATAAAGCAAGAACGCAATTTGCCTTTGAGTCATGCAAGTGAACACCTGTTAACTTTGGCTTCTTGCTTTGAAGCAATGATGAAACTCATAATACTCTCAGTCAAAACGCATCCTGCTCCACCTGGTTTGGGCATCAGACCCAGAAGCCTGTCTCAGGTTAAGTTACAACAGGTATCTGCAAAAGTTTTGCTTCCCTTTTGGTGAGCTTGTGTTGATTCATAACAGAATCCGGTCACAAGAAATTTGTTTCTGGCTGCTTCAGGAAATTTTTCAAAGGTGAAGTAGTAACTTTTTTTCTGATACCCAAAATGTTTATCAAAGATATTTTAATAGTGCTCTCTCTCTCTTTTATTTACTTCCTTAAAAAAAACCTATGGCAACTGAATTAGCCCTTTCAAAATACCAAAGTAAATTCAATTCAAAATGCTTTGCAGTACGGTTCAGTCATCAAGAGCCAGCATTTAGGAACAGAACTAGCATGTCTAGGAATTACAGCTACAAGACCCCGCATATCAAGAAGATAAGAAGAAATATGTCATACTGTCTTTGGCTACAACTTCATACACAACTATGAACCCTGGGGTTTTTGAAGGTTTTCTGTAGCATTTTCTTTCTGCCTTCTGATGAAAGAAATGTCTGAGTGATGTTCTTAGGCTTCTTTACATCAGAACAAAACTGATGCTCAGTCTTTCAGAATAAGACAGAGGAAATAAAGTCTTTCTGCAAAGGTGAGCCATGCAGAAGGATTGCTGTGACAAAAAAGGAATAAAAACAATAGAGGAAAATTAGAAAGGGCTGAGCATTGCCTGTTTGCAGCTCTATAAAGTCAGGAAAACCTCGAAGGTAGCTAAAACATTTTATATTCAGGCCACTTTATCAATGGTTTGGACCATCATTAGGTATTAGAATTTGTCATTTTAAATTGCTTTTTTTGCCAGCACTTGCAATATAGATATTGAAATTTCCTCAGAAAGTGCTTATCTCATCAAGAATAGAATTATAGTATGTGAAATCTAATTGCAGTATTATGAAGAAAGGTGAACTTCCCAGTGACATTTTATCTATTAGTAGAATACTAATGTTCTTTTTTCTTAAAGGAGAAGAAGCTACACACTATGATTTCTGGGTTTTCTTATGAGAATATGTTTTATATCTATGTATAGAGAAAAAAAAATGGGTGTTTTAAACCTTTTTAAGAATCTATGATTTCCCAGAAGCAACTGAGTTTTGATCACACCTGAAGCAGGATAGATCAGTGTGCACTGAGAAATTCTCCATAATGTGAAGCCAGTTGGATAAAACCTGTCCTGGAATTATGTAGTTTCACGATACTGACAAAAATAGCTATTATTCCATTTTCAAAGACATATTATTTCTGTTACAGCAGTGAATTATTTTTATTAGTTTTGGTGTTGCTTACTTCTGTTATCAAGAGATTAACTGATTTAGATGTTACACAAATTTATTTCAATCTCTGCTAAGATCAGGTATCGTCCTCCTTTGAAATATGATTCATTCTATTTCACTACTTCCAGTAACTATTTGTCTTCTATTTCTACATGGTCAAACAAAATCAACTAATCAGGAAGCTATACAACTTTTACTTCCAGACCTTTGGCTTTAGTTTCTTTAGTGCATTTTTTGTTTTCTTTGTGTTTGTTCTTGCAGTATGCTTGCTACTGTCAAAGGCATTCAGTCTGATCCCATGAAACGCCTTACTGGGACCATGAAATATTAAATAAGTTTGTTTAAGCTCTGGATAGCTAACAAAAGTCATTTCATTACGTCTCTGCTGTACATAGTTCAGTTATGATTTCTTTTGCTTGGGCTTAAAACAACAGTTTTCAAAAAATCTCAATAAATATTTTATCGGACAAATTTATCTTCTCTTTCCACTCATACAGGAGTATCTTCCACTAGGCGAGTTTACGCTCATTTTTTTTCATCTATAGTTAGAGGCATTTCTCCTCTCTCTATACAAATGCAAGCCTCAAATATCCTGTATTCACTGCGTTAAACACCAGCTAGATGTCTAACAGAGATTTATTAAATCAGTCACAGGGTTTTGCTTTCATGGTTGACATCAAAAAAGCAAAATCTATTCAACCACAAAGGCATTTGCATGAGTGTTTATCACTAGGTTCCACTTACAATTTTAACATTAATTTTTGGTAAATATTTGATTGGTTATTCTACATGCACTGCAAACAGAAATGTGCAGACAGAAAAAGATCAGTATCGGTGCGTCGGAAAACCACATTTTTTTCCTACCCGAGACCTTTTCTTCTCTCACACATGTTATTCTGACATTTTCCATTAGTTTTAGTCTCTGGGTTTATTTTATATACACTACTTTCCAAATGTTAGTCTGCGTTCAGTAATTCCTGGAGTTGAGTAGACAAATATTTTGGGTACAGATTTCTCACTTGTGGAATTTATTTGATTACATATTCCATGAGTGCTAGAGTTCACTGTTTTCTGATCATGATAGAGCTCTTCCATGTGTCTTTCAGCTGTGTCAGTGATCTACAGCCAAGTGACACACAGAACTGGAATAAGAATCTGTTAATTGGTTAAAGGTTTTGTCAGTGAGACAGGATAGTTAAACACTTATTTTAATGACTATAATGCCTTGCCTTTACCTTTTCATTTATTTTAAATCTGTGGCCAGTTGGGTATGAGTAGAACACAAGTAAGAGCTACCTATATACCATTTACAGGTCTTGTTGCAAACCTGATACGATTTTAGTGGGTGAGCTGTGCCTGCTGCAGTTGCATCCTCAACCTGCAGATAAATCAGGTGCCATAAATTCCTTTTCTTAGGAACAGCAGTAGGAAATTTGTGCTGTGTGAATAGGCTGCAAGCTGCTAATCATCTTTCCACTGTAGGTTGTCTCCAATTTAGCCACTTATTATGTAAAAAGGGAATGCACTTCGCTAAAACATGAGTTTAATTGACAGGAGTGGGAGAATGAGAGAGTGTAGACCATGGACCCATTGTTTTCCCAGAACTTGCCCACATCACCATCCAAAAAGCCATGACATTATATGAGTAATTAGCTCCCTCTTTTTAATGCCAGGTAGAAGAAACAGATTCTTGTATAGCAAACAGGCCACCTGATAAATACATCACTTCTAATAACGCTGTAAATCAAATGTACTACGATCATAGGTGTTATCTACAGATCTGAAGGTTGTTTATGGCAGATGAAGTACTCGAAAAGGTACATAATCTTATTTCTTAGAGCAACAGTTAAATCCTAAGGAGGTATTTTCTCAGAATCTATTTGCTGCAAAGAAAAGGCTATCTCAAATAATAAATACAGACCCTGAATTCTTCACCGCCTAAGCAGAGTAGTTCTGAGGAAGGTAAAGGTGGTAAAGGAGTAATACATATTCTCTGTCATTGTAATGGACAATCTCTTTGAATGTAAGTAAGTAAAAAACCAATATTATTGACACTCACAGTTCTGCCTTTCTGCTAAAATTTGAACCTGCATACAACCCACTAGGTAATGTTTTCATACACCAGATAGGCATTTATCCAGATATTGAACATATTACTGTTACACTGTTTGTCTTACTGTGACTTTGAATTGAGTCTCTCTGCACATATTAAAAATGAAAAATGGTCAATTGATTAAGTGGAGGAGAGATTGATTTTTAGACTAAAGTGTGATGGGACTGATTTTACTTTCAAAATTTTCTTCTTCAGATATTCTTGTAACCTTCAACTTCCATGTAGCTTCTAGAAATCCATACACATTTTAAGGTTAAACCATTCAATTATCAATTGTGAAAATGAGATTTTCTTCAATCCTGTTTTCTTCCTCTGTTTATCTGCCTGCCTGGTTGTCTTTGGGCTGTGGGATCTCAGTGTAGATTTTTGAGGGATTGGTGACTACTATTCCAAATCAGATCATTCCTCCACAAAATCAACCTTAACAGTAGAATTTCAGTCTATAGAAGCTGGTCCTTCAGTTTTCATTGGTATTCAACACATGGTGTAGTTTGAAAAATGCTGGGTTTTTTACTTTCTTAATAGTATTTGGAAAACAATTCAAAAAGAAACATAAAACTACTAAAATACTGTTTCGTATGAAAGAGTATCTGAAGAAGTAAAATAAGAATTGATGCTTTCAGACATGAATATATTACTTGATAATACTTCCTCCTTATCTGCTAATATTACCTTCAAGCTGTCTTCTTTTTTCAAATGATAATTTATTTTTAATAGACTGAGACATTGTGAAATACATACATTTTCCTGAAAGATGTTAAATCTTTTGCGTTTGTCACAGATTTTTTAACAGCCAGGTACATTAAACGACACAATTTTGTGACTATCGTAAGAATGATGTCTGCGTAGCACTCTGGAAGCATGTGTGAAAAGATGTAAAAAAATAAAAAGCATGTGTAGCTGTAATTGTTTTAAGTTTGTGTTAAGACCAATGATAACGCACAGGGCAGAAAGCTCCTATTTAAAAGAAAACTCCTGTTATCTATCCCATACAAAAACCCCCTTAAAAAAAGATCCTTTACTCCAAACTAGAGAACAGTACTGAAAACTGCACAGGGAAAAATAGAAGGATTACACAAACAGTCTTTCAGATATTCAGATTATATTTTGATTTGAAACTATGAATAAATGGGCAGGGCTTTTTTCAAATCTTTCTGTGTTAAGAGGGCTGCACAAGATGGTGTATGAGAGCTTGCATCCTTAGAGAACAAACATTAAGGGTAATAGGAGAGTTCTTTCTCGCTGGGTCTCTGGGCAGAATCTTGTTTCCTAAATGGTTAGTCTCTGAGGAATTAAAAAGTAGCTTGGGGTCAAGCTTCCCAAAATAAGGATTGTGCTGTCTGACTGCATTTTCCAAGGCCTCAGGTGT
This sequence comes from Upupa epops, assembly GCA_013397515.1. Classification (NCBI taxonomy): domain Eukaryota; kingdom Metazoa; phylum Chordata; class Aves; order Bucerotiformes; family Upupidae; genus Upupa; species Upupa epops. Next base: position 45,759 of record VZRI01002627.1, read on the forward strand.
ATCTCTGTGCAGAACACTTAGGATATGCACAGACTGCTTTGTTGACCTTGCTGTTCTTCAAACCATCATCCAAAGCATCCACTGGTTAAAAAAAAAATGTGTGAAAAGCAGAGAAAAGCACAGTTATGATAGATGGCACTTCACTGGGTAAAACTCGAATGGCAACATGCTTTGCACATTGAGGATAACATCTGTTACCACAGCTAATACCTAGCTCCTTCAGCTGGATGCTGCTCTGTACTCGTGTTCGAAAAGAACACTTCCAAGCAGTTGAATGAGATGTTTGACATCTCAGCGAAGAAAGAGAGAACTGAAGGAACCTAGCAGGATGACTACTCAGTGCAGGATTTACATAAAGCGTGCCATTAAGTCACAAAACACAACAAAGTCCTGAGTGGACTGTTGGACTGTGCAGGAATTGGGAAGCCAGGTATGTGATGTTTTTTAGCTGTGAATGAGCAATTTAAGTGTGAGCCTAACTCTAAGTGTGCAGTCCTATTTACCTCAGCGGGAATATTCACACGCTTAAATTTAAGCATATGCTAAACATCCTGTATGAGTGGGACCCGTTTAAATCTTTAAGTAGGAGAAGCAGCATGGGTGATGGAGTAAATAATTTCTGGAGCTCGGGCAGGGATATGTGTAAAATATGAAAAAGATAAAATAAAAAATATGAAGAAGAAATAAGTAAGCAGTGGTCAGTGTCTGCCTGTAAATCATAGCAAACTCAAGCCATTAACATGAAGACACATGAATCCAAATAGGCAGTGTAGAGCATTGCTGTTATTGCATGCCATAAACATCTCTAATTATCCACAGCCATAAATGCAATAACAAAAACCTCAAAATTACTACATGGCTGTACCTGTATAATTTTCTTATGTTTCACTGTTAGCAGAGATTTTCTTCCTTCAATTTCCGCACAGCTTGTGTGCGGCTGCCAGAATTCAAGAATGGTGGGAGGGAGGAAAAAAACAAGATCAGGAAGCTTCTTACAGCACTGTTTCCCATGCTCCCTGGGCACAAACAGTTTCCCTTATGGTCCCATCTCCTGGCAATACTCATGCTGCTGCAGCATCTTTTGTTGCCATATAGTCTGAAGGACAACAGATAGAGACAAAAATAGTATGTGAGGCTACGGCAGCAGGTGGACAGCATGGTTCATAGTGAAGAGCCTACTCAAATTTTTTATAGTGTCTTCCATGTTTCTCTGATTTTACAGATTCCACATCACAAACAATACTACCCAACAGCTGAGAGTGTATGAAAAGTACACTTTAGCCCATCCTTCTGAGACGGCTCGGTATTTTCATGTAGCTTGTAATTTTTATGCTCTTGAATCACTGAAAGAGCTTGTTTAATGCAGATCTGTTTTCAAAAATTAGTTATCACTCAGGGCTGTTTGGTCTTCCATGCCAAATAAATCTGAGTTGCCAAGCTGAAGTACCAACTGATCTGTCTGTGCTAAGCTCAGATGGAAGCACAAGCAGCTAGTCTCATCAAGGACTAAGTCTGTCAGCATGGCCACATTCTTCCTGCAGCAAATTTGACCCAGATTCAGTTATTTATGAGCAAACATACTCATGCCTACAGTTAATAGGAGGAACTGAGTGAAGTGAGTTTTTGTAGACACATGCAGTTAATTTCCTATGTGTAACTTTTCCAGTAAAATAATAAGAAATGTTGTGACTATATGGCCTATCAGCTTGAAAAAGAAATTGTACTTTAGGCTTGTGTCTCAAATATAATGCTGTTATTTCTTCTTTTCCCTACTTCATGGAAAATCCAATGATAAAATTTATATTCATAAGCTCTATGCCTTAAGGAACTGGAAGGAAAATTAAGTACACTCTGGGACACTTACCTATACATAATCTCTGAAGGTACAGTTCTGCCAGTTCTCCTCCTTTCTTGAGTTCAAACAGCACAATCATTTCTCTGTGTACAAGTGCAACTGTAGGACATGGTATCAGGAAGGATAGTTGCACGCCACAGTGTTTTGTGAAGAAGCCACACATAAGTATTTATTTCTTTGTGACATCTATGAGGTTTTGTAAGGGCAGTATTAGTCAATGTTTAGTTACAAGAAAAAAGGTGCAGAAACAATCAGAAAAAACCTATGAAAGAAAGGAAAGAAATTATCAGCTAAGTATCAGAGCTTTTTTTTACTTAAGTGCTGGAGTATTAGGAAATTATATAATTTAAAGACTGACTCATTGAGTGAACACAGAGCACAAATATAAAAATAATAAAGTTCAGAAAGCATTCTGAAGCTTTGTGTTGTGCTCATCACCCTGTATGAGAGTGCTAAGTCTGTACTCAAAGAAAGCACAAATGGGTAGTGTAAGCAATATCCCACATGAAGACCATTCTCCTCAAACTATTGTATAAGTGACTGTAAAAATATATGTCCTTTTGTTTCTGGGTAGAAATAAAAGTACCAGAATCAGTTGTCCCTGAGAGCTCTTAGGGTGGTAGGAAAAGACACGTCTTCCAAAGCAAGGTGTGCTTGCCACACATTTAATTGGGTTGAAGGTATGTAGCACAGACAACATCTCTCTCCGTTATTACAAGTACACTTTTTCTGTGGTCCTTCAAGGGACAACCCCATTACTTGAGGAAACAGGAGTTACATGTCCAGATTGGATATTCCATATTTACAGAGCAAACTAGGAGCTTCTCAAGTAATTTTTATTTACATATATTGCATATCAAACTGCGCTTGGAATACACATGAGAGAGAAGCAGCAGGATATGGGGCAGAGCTGCTACTGCAGAGAAATAGCAGACTTCAGTGTTGTGAGGTCATTTGAGGGCTGGTTGTGAGGGCTGAACATGCTAAACTACGGATCTGCTTATTGAGGCATTTATATGCTATTTATAGAGTATTGGGTGCCTTCAATTCTTGCTCGCTTTCCTGAACAGAGATGTCCATTAGGAGCCCCTAGATGAGGTAGCCAGATATGCTATCCAAGACCTAAGAATTTCTAACCTAACAAATACACACTACAGAAAGAAAGGAAAGAAAAGCAATAAGGATAAATAGGGAGGTAAAGAGGGAAAGAGAGATAAAAGGAGAAAGAAAGGAAGAAAAGGAAGAAAGAAAGAAAGAAAGAAAGAAAGAAAGAAAGAAAGAAAGAAAGAAAGAAAGAAAGAAAGAAAGAAAGAAAGAAAGAAAGAAAGAAAGAAAGAAAGAAAGAAAGAAAGAAAGAAAGAGAAAGAAAGAAAGAAAGAAAGAAAGAAAGAAAGAAAGAAAGAAGGAAAACTTCACAAGAGTGGTTGTGTTTGATGTTCTGTTTTTGATATACTCTCCCTTATTAAAGAAGATTCACACTATAACAAAAATCATAAAAGGAGAAAACTGTCTATTTACAGATATATAAATAGACTAATGAGCTCTTTTATCAAGCTTAAATCTCTTTTTCCTCCTCCTTGTTTTATTAATTGATCTTAAAATGAAGTGAATTTGCCTCATGACTCAGAATACTCAGATCTAACAAATTAAGGGCTCAATTGTTTTGGTGCCGAATTTCAGTGACTTTTCAGAGAAACATTAATCACTGTTCAACTTACCCCAGAAAGATGACAAATCCTGTTGCCAATCTTTTTTGCTGATAGTTGCAGTATCAATGAAAACAATGTTGTTTGGGGCTCCTCAACACAGCATAGGGAATGGAGTTGGGGTTTTTTGCTGTTCAGCCTCATCCACCTCAGACTCGATGCATAAATGTTCATAAGCACCCGTGACAGTGGAACCAGACTTGTGCTAGATTTTGGGCAGAAAGTCTGCTTAATTCCAGTTCAAACAGGACCTTAGTCAATCATGACTGCAAAGCCAGAATTTCAACCAGAGAGGGAGTTACTGAGGGCACAAATTTATCATGCTGAGGCACTTCATGTGAGGCCACTGCACAGAAAAGAGCTGCTCAGGACTAGCAGGTATTGAAGCGTTCCGATGAAGGATTAACATTACTAACACTGTCCAGGCTTTACAGGTAGTGGCCAGGAAAAATGAAGCTCATGACATGCTTAATTTTCACGACAACTCGTGCTGGACTCATAATACCAAGTTAAGCAGTAGTTAAACAAAGTATAGGATAGAAGCTGGTTTTCAGAGGACATTTCTTTTTCCATAACAAGGAAATTGCTTTATATGTGTTACGGCAGGACTAATGTGAGAAAAATGAAATAATATGGGAATGATTAACTGCTGAATTTGACAGTCAAATATCCTAGGTATCTGCAGTAACTTTCCAAGGGAGGCATATTTAAACTAAACTTAAAATTACTTGGAAATTAGAGAAACACAGCATTTTGATAACAACCACAGTTTTCTCCTATTACTATTATAGTTTATTTAATGACAAATTACAAAGCTGAACCAAAGTTATGGCTCTGCACTGGCAGATGCTTTATGTGTATAAGCCTGTATGCAACGCAGTATCATCAACATAAAATTTGAAGCTGTAATTTGGATAAACATCAAATGTTTTCAGTTTGGTAGAAGGTTCTCAGGGTTTAGTGCTTAAATAAGCCTAAATCTGACTATGCAATCCCAACCTAACACTTTGCAAAATAAGCCCGTATGCAGCATGATTTTGATGTGTATGAATCTTCTGTAGGCCCTTTCTCTATCCTTCATATTTTCTCTGACTTTCCATCAGTTTTGTCAGAAAAATCTGACTGGTGACTATTGTTTTCTGCTGGATATTGTTTGCTTCAGAAATGTCCTAAGGGAAAGCATGATATTATGTCACATGTAAAGTGGCCTCTCTTGTCCAGGAAACACTGTATTCTCCATACAGGCATTGTAGTTGCTCTATACAGTGACTCTATACAGTACTCTGAAAAATGCACAAGTCACCATGGCTCAAAGTGCATTATAAGAGTGATGCATTCCAGATCCTCTACACACCTGTCTTTTCAAAAACCAGAAATGTAAGCAGGTATTCTTGTCCTTTTAATGCTTTTCTTTCAGTGACTGACAGCCAGAAGATAATAGTGGGTATTTTTTAAATACTGGCAGGTTTTGTTAGACCTTTTAAAAATTATATTATTTCTACTGATGGCTCATATCTAAAACTACAAATTATTTAAAGTTTTATTTTTAAAAAGAGGCTCATTTTCTATTTTCTTTAAAATTTAAGCACCTGCTTAGTCATTTCATAAATAAATAACAACAACCAAAATGGCAGATATGTTAAAGGAATTTAAAATATATCAAATTAGTTTGTAAATGTCAAAGTATTGAGAGTTACTTTTTTCATCACTTTCTCTTCCACTTAGTTTGACAGCAGCCAGATCTAGTTGATGTTTCTGCTCCTTGCAGGGGAGACAGACTAGATGACCCTTGAAGGTCCCTTCCAATCCAAATCATTGTGTGATTCTATGATTCCACTGATGAGACTGCTGGAAAACTGTTTCCTAAGCTAAAATCCCTTAGATAACTGAATATGGAGAACTATCTTAGGGCCACTGCATAAGGTTCAGCATCTTTTGTAATACATAGCCTGAATTTCCTTTTGCTTATGAACTTCTCACTGCTGCTATTTGGATTCAATGTACTTTGACAAAATATTTCTATTTTTCTGAAAACTGCTGTTATCATATTGAGATGCCAGCATCTAATGAAATCTGTGAGGATATGCAAATTAATTCCAATTGTGCTTCTGTTATCTGTATGTGGTGTGTCCCATCACATTACCATTTACTTGACCTACAGCGTAATATGATGTGACAAGTCTTAATACCAAATGAAATGACACAATGGAATATGACAACAATGTAAAAGACACTGCTTTCAGACTGGGGTTTTCATCCTTCATTTCTGATCAGCTGTACACAACATAAAATAACCCAAAATGATAAGATGACAGTATAAAACAAGTATTCTGAATACCTCAGACTTAATACAGTGTACCATCTTACTAATGTGTTTTCAGGCAGCTCACTTTAATTATTACTTCTGTAAATTAGATCTGTGTAATCTAATGATTGCTTTGTGTTGCGTATAGCTCCTTTGTAGATTGAGTGCATTCAGCTCCTTATGGGCTTTAATTTGGGAGCATTTAAAACCAAACTAACTTCATTTTGGGAAAAAAAAAGAAAAAAACAACAAAAAAATCATTTAATTCACCCAACATAAAAACCCAGACACAAAGACATACAGAGACTAATCATGTGTTCATACATAACTAGGCCAAACTTATATCTCCATCCTCACAAAGGATAGAGATTTCCTTGTGACAAAGTGAAGTTCATTCAGTCCATGCACCTGTCTGTCAACATCAGTAGTTTAAAGTCCAGTACTCTGTTTCATTTGCTTCCAAGCCACTCTTCCATTTTCAGCTGATTTCTGTGGCCAAGAACAAGGAAATAACAATCCCCATTTCAGCAAACAGTGGAATTCAGATGAAACCTTCTCCCTAGCCATGATCCCAATGACAAAATGGCTCCAGTGCCTAGTACAGTGACAAAGTGAGTCCTCCCTGAACTTAAAGATGAAGGCAAATTGAAGGAAGAGCTGGAAACTTGAAACCAGAAGCTCCAAACCTGTCACAGCAATTTGCAGATCCAAAAAATTTCACAAGTTGCTGTAGCATCTTCCCAATGCCTCAGACCAGGAAACTCACCAAATTCAAATTATAACACATATGGAACAACTTTTTCTCCCTGTCAGATGTTTCTCATCTCTCCTAGACTATTTGATACCTGTGCATTCATCACATACTCTATCATATATCAAATGACAGCAGTTTACATCATCCCAATTCATCACAAAGACAAATATGTACCTTTGCATTGGAGGCAGGAAATATAAGCTAACAAACCCAACAAAATATAGTGATCCAGGAGTAGGCAGGTGCTTCACAGTTTTCTTGGTGTGGAAATCATTCAACAGAAACTCAATCCATCTACTTAAGGGACAGAAAATTCCTGGCATCTGTGGTCATGCAAGGATGCTTTCCCATTTTCATTGACTTATTCTTTTCTGCTAATTTTGTTAGTTTGTCCTACTGTGGGACAAACTAACTGCCCTTCTAAGTACTGCTGTAATGTGGCATTGGTGAGATACCCTGGAGTGTGCATCTGCATGTCAAGACATGCAATACAGAGCTACAGAGCTTCCAGGCACTAACAGTCTAACCATTTTCAACCATTATACACATTTTTATTCCAATATTGCTTTTCTTTGAAAGAGATAATGCTTGGCAGCAGAAAATAAGAAATCCACATTTGTTTTCTTTAAAAACCTAACAAAAGTTCCACAAATTCTAAGTTATGACTATTCCCAGGTGAGATTAGGGCAATAGTATTCCAAAGGCCAATAAGATTAATTCAAAGGGTGTTTAATAGATGTCTTTTATTCTTAGTTCTAGTGGTGCACTCTAGAAGAGACAAAACATAGGGTGTATTGGGAAGGGTCAGTCTTTGGGAACCAACTGGGAACTGGCAAACACTCCATAAACTTAACCTAAGACAGTGTTCCCATATTCTCTCCCATTGAGGGAGACAAAAATGAATCTTTGGTCTCATGGAGATTGTGTGTTGTTTACTGGAGGTTATTAAACGACACAAAGCTGGATACAGTGATAATAAGCAAGGAGAAGACTTGGATTCAAACCATTTTATTTTTATGGACAGTCTGAATTTCCCTGTATCTATACCTCCCTGTTCAACTAAGTTTTTTCAAATTCCAAAAATCACTTTAGAGTACCAATGTCTTTGTTGTGCTTCCTGAATGCTCACTTCAAGCAGAGTGTGGAGCAAATCTGTTTTAGAGCAGTGGTTGTCTCAAGGTTTTACTATTTTGTGCTTTAACTCTCCTTTGTCTCAGAAGTATCTTACAAAAAAATCTGCACACATGTAGGTAACGTGGGCCTGGAGATGCAGCCGTTGGGTACAGTGTGTTTCATCTGATGAGCTTTAAATCATCCTAAACATTTAAAAATACCAAACAAAGGCCAGAGCAAGCAAAAAAACCTCAACAATTGTTAGGTGTTTTCAAGTGTTAGTGATTTCAAGTGAAAAATGTGAAGTACACACATACCACTAACATCTCGTGTTTATACCTCAGTGTTTGTATAACAAAACGTACACAGACTTTAAAAATTGCCTGTATTGGAAGCTATTCATGTTCAAGGTCATTCTATCATCAAATCATCTAATTTTATCCATGTGAAAGTTAATCATCAAAGGTAATTATCTACAGTTTATGCAAATAACATAGCATTTCCATGGGCAACCCATTCTACCTAATGCAAGCATCTAACTTTGCAAGGCATGTATTACTCTGTACCGATGCCTGTATAGTTTCATTGCATTCACATGTAATTTAAGCTGAAATTCAGTTCATTTAACTGCCCAAGTCTTTGTGACCAAAGTTAAGCAGAATAAATGGCAGTTGAGGCAACTTGGCTTTGAAGAAGAAACAGATTCCGTCTCACATGTGTGAGGTTTAGTGATTATCAAAACATCTTAGCACTGAAGGATTTGCAGTGTAGAAAGCCCTGTCCATTTGGACTGTGAAAGGCTACAAGCTTCAGAGGGAGCCTTGGTGAAAATAACCTTTGGAAACTACAAAGAGGGAGGGATGGATTCAAGTATGAACACATGGATGCTGAAGGCTGTTATATAATGAAATAGCTAATTGAGCCTGGAGACTCTGTGCTTAATGGTAATAAACAACACCCAGGAATAATGCAGTAATTTGAACACACCAAATTTTGGAGATTTCTTTGATGTGTGATAGAAAGTAATTTGAATCAGCATGAAAGTCTGAGTCAAGCAGCGTAAGCTCTACCACAACCTGCTGGGGCCGGTGCTCTTCTGTCTTGATAAAAGGTTTCTCGAGGCATTAAGTAAAGACCATGGGGGTTTGGAACAGAATCAGAAACCGCTGAAATGTAAACGCCAGTTTTCCCTTCCCTTTCAGCAACTTTCCTCTCTCCAGCATCACTTTGTCATGAAGTGTTAGCATCATTGTGTATGGTAAAAATAAGAAAACAAACAAACAAACAAATCATATACCAGACAAATGGAAGGGGATGTTTCTGTGATGGAGCATGTGTTAAGGTAATACCCTGTCTACTTGCAGCAAGCTTGGACACAAATATTTTAAAATGGGACAAATCTATTAAAACCACCTGGGTTTGGTCACACCAGCGTAACTCAAGTTCAACAGTCTCTAACAAAGAAAAGCTCATCTCTGGCACGTTGGAGCAAAAGTAGAGACGTCCATTTGTCCTCCCTGCACAGACAAGGTGTCTCGGCCAGATCAATGTGTTCCAATTGCTGTTCTTTCCAGAAGTGCGGATTTTGTTGCACAAAATGTCGAGTCGTATCAGATGCAGCTGACAGTCTGCACACTGAGACGATACCTCAAGTGAATAGCTTTAGCTGCTGAATGCAGCATCAGAAGAGCTTGGTTTTAAAGTCTTGAGATTATATAAAGCCACTGTGTTTAGGGCCTTTAGGGAAAGAATACCAGACAAGTTAGATCTATGAAAAATGATCACTAGGGACTGCAATACATAATAAGGAATATAAATAAGTGTCACACAAAGCTGCTGTAGAAAAACAAGAAACAAAGCTTGCAACATTCTTCCACATAATGGCTTTATAGAAACATTACAATATTACACAAAGCTTGGAGTACAATAAGAACCCCTGCAGACTCTGAAATGCTCTAAGCTGTAGGGTACAGGAACCCACAGAGCAGCAAAAGCAAAGGTTTAATGGTCTTTTAAATGTTACGTCTATACAGAAGGAGAAGTCTGCAATATAATCATTTCAGAATGCATTGTGTGCAGCAGAATGGGTAGGAACTCTGATGCTGTCCTCTAAATCTGTCTGTGACTGACCAAAGAACAAATGTCAGTAAGGGCATCAGTTTAGGGGAAGTAATTTGCAAAGGAAGAGTTTGGATGTCAGCATGGTCTGCACCATTTCTGTTCTCAGTGCACCTCTTATTGCAGTGCAGTGTTGATACACGCATACATTTCCATTTCAAGAGCCCCTGACTTCTTGCAATGAATATATTTTCTTCTGAAGTCAGGAAGTTGCTGGTCAGTCTCCCTTGCATTTACGTTGAATTGAAATTCAATCCCATTGGAGATTCCTGGAAAACCAAAAAAGAAAGGACTTGGTTTTCTAAAGCGGGGTGCTACTAGATTAAAATAAGGTACAGAGGGATTTTAAAATGTGGCAAAATTGTTGAAGTTGCTGTGGAGTTTCATCAGCTGGAATTCAGGCAGCACTAATGCAGTGAAAATACTTCAGTGATGGATATTGTCTTCTCTTCTGCCAGACAGATCTGCCTGCTTGGCCCTACAACCCCCAGGCTTTCCTGGGGATGAGTCAGATGGGAAAATGAGAGGGTTCATCATGCAAGTGGGAGATGAAAATACATTTAACGTGCTGATGTTCCCTTTCAACGTAGCTGTCCTTCTAAAACTGCCACAGAGCCAAAAATGTTCGTGTTTTACTTTACAAAGCCTTCTGATTTTCTTCTTCTTGCATTTAATATTCTCTGCAAATCTGTTTTTGAACACATGAATCTCAATTTTGAAGAGGGAAAATTTACATTAATACAAGTTATTCAACAAGCAAGAAAAGGAAAACAAGACAAAATAGAAATTAAAACATTTATTTGCGAAGACATTTCTTTTACTGTCTTGAAACAAACCTTTGTCTGTCAGACATCCTGTTATTAGCCAGCTGTTTAGTTAACTGAAATATTGATCAAGCCTGTCACACTTTCTTTGTCTGTCAGGAACAAGAGAAGGTGCTGACCCTTTGCAGGAAACTGCAGTGACAAGTCTGTAATTTGATAATCGCTTGTTCAGGAAAGATTTCACTTTGTTCCCTGATTTAAACTCTGGCTACTTGGTTTCCTTTGGTTTTAATTTTTTGTAATAATGTCAAGTGTAGCCTCCGAAAAGCTTCATAGTTAGATAAAAAAAGCGACAATAAGATTATTACTTTTTCAGAGTACACTTTGTGGGTTTTATTCTGTTTCGTTGAGGTGACTATGCTTATTGGTGAGAGGCTTTGATTTTTTTTCTCCAGTTTCTCATCTTGTGAGAAGATTACCTCTTGAAAAATCCCGTTGAATTACTTTTTTCAGTCTGGAGCTATAACACAGCAGCCATTTCTTAAAGCCCTTCTTACTGTTCAATCTTAAATGCTGTTTTTTTTGGAATTGAGCACTTCCCATCTTGCAGCTGGGAAGCTCAAAAAGTACCTCTACACATTTTCTCTAGCCACAAGGCCATGATTCAGGAGAACTGCCCTGTTTTTCAAGTACTTTGCAGAATGAGTTCTCTAGTTCATCTAACTTAACTAGCAAGGATTGGGAATCCATGACAGTAGGACTGTGCACTAGACAGAGTAGAAATGTCTCTAAAAATTGTGAAAAATCAAACAACTCTTAGACAATCCTGCTGTAATTATTTTGTTCCATTATATGTTCTATCTATCAGAAATTAATTGTTGTAATTAACAATAGATGTCTTTCTTATTTCTGCATCACTGAAATGATCTTTTGCATGTTATTACTTGGCATCGTTAAATGAAATCAAGATTCTTAATCTTCACTTGATGAACAAGGCTGTCACCTTCCTTGGATTTTTCTGTATTTTTAGTCTGATCAAAAGTAGTCAAATATTTTTCCCTACAGCTAAGCTGCAGCATGTGACAAGTTCCTTGGAACTGAACTGATACTGTACAACACACTTTAGTTACCTAAAAAATGGTGGATGAGCTACTTTTAAATCAATTGGCTGAAAAGTATGCTTTAACGTATTATTAATATGTTAATATCAATATGAAAATTACTAATATTATTAATAAAATTGAAAAAGCTATTTGTTTGACATTTTATTGCTTGGCATCTGATTGCAATTCCATTTTGAGGATATTTGTACATTACCTTTAAGTAAAATTTTTAATACAGCATCAGCGAACAATTTATCCAAGTCCTGTCACACCTTGAGAGGGGATCTTCAATCTTTTAGAACCCTGTATTCATCTTGAAATGCTATTAGTTTTCAAGTGCATGAAATGTTTTCTTATGGACTTCCCATCCCATTACTAATGAGTGGATTTTGTCCTTGTAAGAGGAGATGGCTTCAGGCTGCATGGGAAGTTTTGGTTAGACATTAGGATAATCTTCACTGTCAACAGGCATTAGAAAAGGCTGCTCAGTGATGTGGTTGAATTGCCAACCCTAGATGTGTTTTAAATTGTGTAGATGTGGAGCTTAAGGACAGGATTTAGTGTCAAGCTTGGCACAACTAGGTTAATAGTTGGACTTGATCTTAGAGGCCTTTTCCAGCCTAAACAATCCTATGATTCTATGATCTGAGACACAAGGAAGTCCACTTTTCTGTATTCTAGAGATCAGAGTGTATTTGGTTTAGTTAGGATGGAGCTGACTCTCCCCATGACATGGCTCACAGAGCTGTGTTTGTGGTGGTAACTGGAGGGATGTTGATAACAGACCAGTTTTGTCTACTGCTGAGAAGTGCTCTCACAGCACCAAGGCTGTGGGATTTGCAGCGTTTTGTCAGTTTTATTTCTTTCCCAACATTCTCCCCAGCCATAGGCTGAGGAGTGGCCTGGGCCAGCTAACCCAAAGTGGTCAAAGGGATACCATATAGCATACAACATCAGCCCAGATATAAAATCAACGGGAAAGAAAGAATGGGAGGGGGCATTTTTTGTTGGCATTTGTCTTCTGGAGAAACTGCTATGCATATTGGGGGCCTGCTTCTAGAACAGCAGATAAATGTCTTCTGCTGATGGGAAAACAAGGATGCTACTGGTTTTTTAAACTATTGTTGTTTTTACCTGCTAGTCTGTCATTATATTCTTCTCTCCTTTGTGCATCCAAGAAAAGGGGATTGATAAAACAGCTTTGGTGAACATCTGGCTCTCAGCCAGGACCAAACCACCACAGAGAATTTAGCACCCGTAACAGTATTTAATTCCCTCCTAAAATAAGCTGAAACATGAAATCCATTTCATTAAAATTTAGCCTGTGAAAAAGTGAATGTGTAGTCTAATCTATGTTTCCTTCTGTACTCAGTAGAGAGAGATATAACTTACAAACCATCCTAATCTGAGTATTAATGATAATGAGTGTGACCATGTGTTCTAAGAATGCCTGTTTTCCTACTGATTGTAGGCAGGACCTGAACACTCTCTCACTTAAAGACCTAAGCCATGATGAGACAATTCCCAGCCTTACTGACAAATATTTCCTTATTCAATTCGAGAGACATCAAAATAGCATTTTTCACATCTAGGAAGCATCTGTGATTCCATGGCAATGTCCTCTGCCAGAATCTGTGGATTGACATCTCATCTGTCTGTTAGACATAGATGTCGTTGCTGGTGTTTTTTATTGCTGCTGTATTATCCTGCGAAGCAGTTTAAAGCTCCCTTCATTCACACTGCAGCAAAGCAGGTGTTATTCAGTGAACCAAGAAATAACTGTGGAAGAGCAGAATTAGGTCTTTTTTTTTGAAGCAAATATCTAATACGACAGGTAAATCAGGCATGCCATGTATATATATCCTCTTAAAGAAATGAATGAAAGTGTTAATGAGAAAAGATAAAAAGGTGAACGAACTGTGCCTTATAGGAAAGAGTTAGATGAGAATGTTACCTGCATCTTTCAATACCTGTTGCTTTTTTATTCCAATTTTGTGTTTATTCTTGGTGCATTTCTGAGCTTATTGGATATTAATAGACTTTCTTCTAAGAAGTTAATGTCCTCACTGAAACCTCCAAAAACATAAAGGATCCTTGCTTATTGCTAAAGCTTACAAGTCTTGATGAAGATGATCTGTTTTAAAGAGATGTAGTGAAACGATAAATACACTCCTGATCATCTGTAGCAGCTACCAGGTTGCTCAAACTAAGCATTCATTCTTTCCTTATGTCAGTGAGATACTGTCTGACTCCTTTGGCTTAAATAAACTGCTCTTGGTTACATCTTTTATGAAGTTTTTCCTCACCTTTTTGGAATGTGGGCCAAACAACATCAGAGAATAATTTTGTAACCCAAGTCCTACACACAAAAATTCCCCTCTCTCTCATTACTGCTGCTTCAGCTCTTCTTTGATATATTTTTAAATAAAAGCCCATTTTCTGCTGAGCACAGCCCTGTCCTCTAATACTGTGGCTCAGAGGAGTTTTAGCAACCATAGATGGTGCTGTGCTGTAATTCTTTGATTATTTTTTTAAGCAGCTAAAAGAGGCATAGAGACCAGCAGGAAAGAATAAATGGTTATAGTTTTCAGACCAAAAGAATAAAATAAAATAAAAATAAAATGGATTGGATTAGTTCAAAACAAACTCCGTGGGTGTTGTGGTGTATTTCTGAATTCTCAGCTTTTTTTACTCCCTCTCTCTCTCTCCGATAAATACATTTTTATACTTCTGCTTATTTCTTTCCCACAGCTCTCCTCTGGCAGTACCACCACCTCTGGTTGTCCTTTTCATTCTGCTCTATTTTGTAGGTATTTCACAGCTTGCCACTTCCATTCACTTTGTTTATGTGTGGAAAAGTACCATTGCAGAAGTTTCTGTTCATGTATATTTTTTTTTGACTCTCTCCTAATCACCCTTCATGTAGTATATCCTTCTGAAGTTCAACTGGAGATAAGCTTAGAATCATCAAATGGAAAACAGGTACAGAATCTGCTCTGAATTTCTTTAGCTAGGATGATGGATGTACCAAACAACAATCTTACCTGACCCCATTCAGATTTCAAATGGTCTCTATGATGCTGAATGACAAATGTCCTGGGAAAGCCACTTCTAAGACTGATTTAGTTCAGCTGAGAAGGTCTGGAAGCATCTTTTCATGCAACATTCCTTAGAAAATTAGTGCAATGACTGTAAATCCTAATTGTTTAAAAAGATGCCCCCAAAAATCTTCCCTTAAATTTTATTTTTGGACCACGATTAGCGCATTACTAAGCCTTAAAACCCATTCTTACATTGTGAGGTGTCGCAAGCTAAAAACCTCGCTCAATTCATGTGATGTAAATCAAACCAGTAGCAAGGAGGTACATTGATTTGTTAACAACACATCATTGCTTTGCAATCAGTGAGCTATACAATCAGGATCGATTCAGCAATGAAACAAGTAAACCACAAGACTAGACACTTGCAATATGCTGTGAATGCCTATGCAATTTTGAAACATCCTCCTCGTAACTAATATGCAAAATTTCTAATCACGCCCACAAACATCTATGTAGACACAGATTTGAGTGAACACTACTTCCCCTGGGGCATGCAGGTCACAAGTAAAACTTCTGCATTGTTTCCACCATCTTCACATTCCCTTCTGTTGAGATGTGATGGTTGTATCTCTGTTGATACCCTTTCTGATACCTACAGTCACTTGCACTGACATCTGCACACACCAGATATGGGTCTCTACTTGCTGATCCATCTCTGCAAGATATGAAGGGAATGGTATTGCACTTCTCTTTCAGTTATCTTCTTCATTTGTAGGTGGCACTTTGCACTGTTACAATGTACTCCTGCAAGCATACCTGTACACTGCTTCTGCTGTAGCACAGTGTAGAACTCTGAGAGTCCCGTAAGTACTTGACTGGGCTGTTCTGTGGCAGTGAGCTCCCCATGATAGTTACTTACCAGTTATTTATTTTTTCATCTTTTGTGAAGTATAATTGAAGAAAGATGCACAGCACTTCCTTAAAAATTACCTGCTATTTATTTCAAGTATCTCCCTGTGAGACCTCAGTTTACAGAAAATTTATTAGTTTAATAAAAAGAGGAAAAAATCTTACAAAGAATATTAAGAAGGTAAATAAATCAGAATTTCTGAATTTCTTTTCTCTTTGCTTCCTCCTTGGCCATGTGCCTTCCTGGTTTTTTTCAACTTGCAAATCCAAGAAGAGGTCCAAGTATTTTTTTTAAAGGAAGAGCTTCATAAACACCAACTGGACTGTAGAAAAGCTTTATTTTGATTCAATAAATATTCATTTTGGACATCCCTGCAAATCTCATGGACTACAGTAATAGTCATATTCTTTCTCTTTGTGAAATGGAGTGTACTGATCTGAAAAGCAGAAATACTGTGAGAAGTAGTGTAATGAATAGGGTCTGTATTCTACTTCTGTGGCCTTTGTTTTGGTTACCACCATTAGAATGAATGTTCGGCAGCTAACAGATAGGCAAAGCTCCATTCCAAATAAGATCATTTTTGTATGAGGATTTTGTTTAGTATGGAAAATTTTGATCAAACATAGAAATCTTTTAATGAGGTGCACAAGTGGCTTGGTTCCTTGCTGACATTCTCTTGAAGTATAGTCAACATGTTCACCTCCAGTGAAGTGACAGGTTCTTCTCCCATTTGCTGCATGACATACTTAAATAGATAAAGATTATTTCAGCAGTTGCTGAGGCACCCAGAAGGAGAATCTCAAGGCATGTGCAACCTTATTTATTAATTGCTTTGATGAGCAGAGTTCACTGACAGCCAAAGGTGCAAAATATATGTTTATGGCTCATCTTGGTACATTAGGGAGGTCAGAAACCAGCTGAGACTGTACGTTATTTCCTTCCATTCAGCAACACATGCAATGAAAAACCACTGCTGTGTAAAGGTGAAAAATGCACGTCACCATGACTATATTCTTCTGCAGAAGAGTGAGGAAAAGATTCTCAGGTGCAGGAAGAGCAGATGATAGGATGAAAAAATATGATACTTAGAAAAAGGCACATGCTGCAACGATAAGGAAATGCTTGTGCTATAGAACAAGTCTTTAACAGGACTTCCTGTAAATAAGAACTCGAGCAGGAGCGTGTGCACAAAAGGTCTGCTTTGAAAGTCTAGAAAATAAGAAACACTTATTGAGGTAAGAGACCAGTTTATTATTGCTCTTTATAAAATACTGGGTGTCAGAATATCAGAAAAGAGGAAAAATCATAGAATCATAGAAAAATAACAAGATACACAAGGTGCAATGCGTCTTAAATTGATTGCAAGCATGTTCTAATTTGGAGCTAAGAAGAAAATTGAAATGCTGAAACAAATCTAGAGTCAGAGTAGAAGGGGAGAAGTAACCTCAGAGCTAATTTCAAGTTGTAGCTTATATTCACATAAAGGATCCTGTGAGTATGCAGACGTCTGAGTTCGCTGACTGAAATGATTCCTCTGCCTTATACATTCCTTAAATTTTATTCGATTTTACACTGAATGAAAGCCTAACATCTCAACTGATCCCTTGGTACTAACTTGAAGACAACATGGAGGACAAGTTGTTACGGATCCCTCCTGTGCATGACAGATTTCAGAGAACATTTGTCTTGCTTGTATTCTTTGAGATATGCTGGGTTCAAAAATGGATAAATTATCATAGCCCCATAGTTTAGACACTGTCTGTCTTGCTGTCAATCTTTTGCATTTCCAGGCACTAGATACTCAACCTTAAAATAGTGGAGTAGAGGAAAATACTAAGAAAGGACTTTAAGATCCTACGTTCTGTCTTTTACCACAATGTTTTGACAATTTTCTGGCCTACTGAGATATGCTTACCATTAGAAACTCATGATCCCATGTCTTCCACTTTTTTTCCTTACACATCTTCATATCTAATTTGTATCAAGATCAAGGTAACTGTCCCTGCTTTCAACCACCTTCTCCAGAGCTGTAATTTATAGCACTCAACTCAAGCTACTCTTCTTTTTCTTTCCGCCGTGATTCTAAGTTTAAACGCTGAAATCTCTATGCAATTACTACCCAATTACCTTTACCTGTATAAACCTTCTTCTTCCCACCTGCATTCCTTCATCTCGTATTACAATTCCTGTTTCTCTGCTTTGAGCCAGAGATCGTGTGTTTTTCATCTATTCTGAAGGGAACCTCACAAACATAGGACACTATATGAATAGCTAATAGTGAGGACACAGAGGTGAAGTAAAATTCTCATAACAGTTCTTACAATTCAGATCATGCTGTGATCATCTTTCTGAGTCATCTAGAAAAATTTGTGATCTGCAGACCTTTCTGGAGAAACGTAATAAAAGTAGGCATTAGATCTGCTCCTTCCAAAAAACCAAAATAACACCCAACAACCCAAAAAATCCCCAGAGTTCTAGATTCCACACAATGCCTTGTTTACTGACTTACTTGGACACATCATAACATGTATATATTTGCCTAAGTGCTTATTTGTCTAATATAAAACCACAACAGTTGTAGGAATTTCGCCCCACATTTATATGCTAAAGATTTACATATTAAAATCGTATTAAAATCAAAATCTATAAATCATGTAGAAGATAGAAATAAATTTTGATCAGTTTATGGAGTCAGCCAGGATACTGCAAACAACATGATCAGGTTGAACAGCATCTCTAAGTCTTCTTGAAATTCATCCTTTAGAAGAAAAGGTGCACTAATAGGCTGTCTTTCTTACTGAGTTATTTCAACATAAGATAAATAAATACATCATGAATAGATTCCCTTGAGGAGTTGGAGGATTCTTCTAAATAAGTAGGAAATTTATCACAAAGAACCAACTTATGTGACAATGCAACTTCACTGGGGAAAATTTTACTAACGTTAGTTTTTTATTAGGTCTCTGATTTGTTTCTAATTTGGAAATAATTTTATTTAGATTTTGATTTTGTGTATCTTAGTGTCTGTAATAGTTTAGCAAGACGGTCTAAACTGGTTTGGTTTGACGCCTGTAATTCAAGCACAAGAACCAGCTCTTACCGAGAGTTCAACAGGCAATGAAGCAACTTTGCTAGAAAGACAACAGTTTATTGAACCCATCACCCAGAAGAAAAGGAAAAAAAACCCAAACAAGTAAAAGAATCAGAAAGGTAAAAGAGAAACTGTATCACAATGCCTTTACACACAGACTGAGAGAAATGGGAGACAGGTAATACAGTGGGTTTTGGCCTTAAATGAGAGGTCTGGGGTAAGAGAATGTACACTAACACTCAACCAACAGCCACCAACACACACACACACCCATCCATCCACCCCACTTTCCAGAAGAGAAAGGGGTGAGGGGGGGTGTCAGGAATACAGCACAAAATATACATTTGGTACATGCAGAAAAGTTCCTTCTGCAGACATCAGCACTCTGTGACGACTCCAGCATATTTCTAGCTCCCATACTCTTGGGGCTCTTCTCCGAGGCTGTAGCAGTGTCCATGTGGAGGATACAACAGGATTCCAGACTCTCTTTGCTTATCTACTTATTTTATTGTGTGTCAAATGTTCATCTAACACCTGATTTCAGTCGTGAACCTTTACAGTTACATAATATGTGTATTATTTAATAAACCTATACTCCATTGATACTCTTTCAATTTAAGATTATTGTCTTTCATATTTCCCCTATATGTACAGTATATGATGAATTTTTGAAAAAGACCTAAAAATCCTCAGCATCTCATATTTTGGAAACTCTTATCAGGAAAGATATTTTAAATTTGCCTTAGGGTTTTCCTCCAAGCACCTCTAAAACTGCTACAGCAATTCACAAAGGTTGCAGGAACAAGACCTGATTTACTCTATGATCAGTCACTCTATAATGAGTTATCAGCAGCATCAGACACTGAATTAAAAGAAAACTTATTCATAGCTCCCACATTTAACCTGTTAATTATTCCTTGTAGTAGATTGAGAAGAACAGAATTCTCATGTTTATCAGCAACAGCAGCTACTTTTGGACACAGTTATTAAAATGGAAGCTTTTCCCTAAACACATCATCTGCCACTCTTTATGCCAGCCTCTTTGTTGACATCTCAGAAGATATGCACAAATAGTTTAAGTGGATGCATCACAGATTTGTTATTCCTGCATTTAGAGCAAGATTTGGTAAAAAAACATGATATTCATTTTACTTCAAAGGGGTCTATTCAGCTGAAGAGGCTATAAAATATTAAAAAAAAATAGATCAGAAAGAAAAACAGAGGGAGAAAGAGCACAGAGCAGAACTCTAGTGCTCTTTAATTTACTTAAAATTCTCTATTAGCAAACTTCTGCTGCTTTCCAGTCATTCTTAAAACACAGTGCAAACTCAATCACTCATACCAGATATCTCAGGACCGCCACCACTCCCCAGCTGCAGAACAAACAGGCAGACTCATAGCTAACCAAGTCAGCACTTCATACCCTTGAAAGTCACTTATGTGTCCTTAGAACAGTATATGTGAGAAGTTCAGTTGATAACTGTGACCGATCACATGCCATTATGGCATCTTAGACCCCAGGAAAATGCAAACATGTAAGTCCCACACAGGGAGGAAGGGAGTTTGAAAGGTAAGGCTACTAAGAAATCGAACATAATTGAATACCTTTTAAAAGACTAAACTCCTTATAGCATTACTTAGGCAGTAATTTTGATTCAAATAATGTCAGTAACATTATTTAAAATCCTTTTAGATCAGAACACCCACCCCCGCACTCATTTCTTCATCAACTGACACCTGTCAAGAAGAAACTGTGTGGGGGAAAGGACTGCTCTTTAAAAGGAATTTAAATAATGTTAATACACCACTCAGCAATATTTGGCAGACACTTCTACTTCTAGCAGCATTCTTCTTTGGCCCCCATGTGCTTATACAATACCCTGGCAGAAGAACAAGGAAAATAGAATAATACTTCAGTTGGAGTTAGTAATTTCGCTGTTTATTTTGAGGGAAAGAGCACTAGTAGTAAAACAGTGTTAAATAATTTAACTTTTCCTGTGTAAACTACAATGGTATGAATAATACAATATATTAGCTATTGTAAAAATATTGCATTTGTCAACATCAAAGTCAGTAACGATACGTACCAGATACAGCAGAGATGTCAAACAAGCATCTCAGGAAGCAAGTGAGTATTTTAATGAATATTTTCATTAACAGTGGTGGATGGGGATTAAATTCACAAATATTCTAGGAACTTGTGAAAAGGAGTGAAAAAATTAAATAGAACAAAGCACCAACAGGGGTATAAGCAAAGGCAGAAACTAGCAAAGCTTGACATTCACAGTTTGGGAGAAGTAAATAATTTATGTATAGGAAGCAGTTGAATGAAAAAAGAGAGTAAGAGGAAATAACAGAAGTACAGAAAAATAATGTGGTCTATACTGTAGGATTCACCAAAAAATACAGTAATGCAGTTTTCTTGCAAATATTAGCAAAACTTGCTATTCACTTTTTCACACAGAGTAAGTGCAAATCAAAAATAGATGTAGAAATGTGAGGACCAGGGGAACAGTTTATGGGAAAACATTATTTGGGTTACATTCCCATTTAAACCAAGGGGCAGAGACACTCCTGAACATGGGTACCTCTCAGAGATGACTTCAGTTTATTTGCCTTTGGTAATCCAAGCCAGTTCTTTGCTAGTCCTCTACTTCCCTTCAGTAATCTGTGCAAAACGCCAGGGCTATTCATGCTAGCACAATATAGGCAGAAAGAACTGCTGTGGTGATGATTTCATTTTTAGGAAGGGATTAGCTCCAGAATTAAAGCAGTAATCATGCAATCAGAGGTATTACCTGTGGGAGAGGTAATACCAAGTGACAAGATGGGAACTAGGTTTGACTTTGGTTTCATAAAATTAGGTACATTGAATTTACAGTGCAATCACCAATTTTTCACTGCTGTAATGTGTTGTGTGTACTATATCAGTGATGAATATAGAAAGCTCACAGCAAAATTACTCTTTGAAGGAGACAAATTTTGCAGTGGCAGTGAAATGACATGAAAGATAAAATACTCAGAAGGCTTTCCTCCACTAGTAGCTTATAGTTACTAACTGATTCGTTTATGATGCTTGAGGTCTGGTTCTCTACTACATTCTTTAGCCTGTCCTGAGACCATTTGAGTTACTGATGGATCAGTAAGTAGTAATGATAATGACTGCTGGATAATGGCTGAACCCTACACCTGAGAGTATTGTGGGCACCAGAAGCAGGTGCCAGAAAGAGAGGCTAAAAGCAACCAGCACGTGTTTCCCTCCCAGCTATCAATGCATTCAGATGAGAATTTTTAGTTTCCCTTTTATGTAGGCAGCAATATTAGGGCCACAATCAGAATAGGTAGGCTTCATTTAGTAAACAGAGGTAATCAAAGAAGAACAGAAACAAGATCTTAGATGTTTCCCATCCTTAGAAATACTCAAGGTCAGGTTGGATGGGGCCCTAAGCAACATGGGGGGGATCAGAAAGGGAGTGGTTAGCAGATCGAGGGAGGTCCTTCTCTCCCTCTGTTCTGCACTAGTGAGACCGCATCTGGAGTATTGTGTCCAGTTCTGGACCCCTCAGTTCAAGAAGGACACAGAGCTGCTGGAGGGTGTCCAGCGTAGAGCAATGAAGATGATGAAGGAAGCAGAACACCTCCCTTATGAGGAAAGGCTGAGGGTGCTGGGTCTCTTTAGCTTGGAGAAGAGGAGGCTGAGGGGTGACCTCATTAATGTTTATAAATATGTGGGGGGTGGACTTCAGGAGGATGGAGCAAGGCTCTTCTCAATGTTATCTAGTAGACATCTAGATAGGACAAGGGGCAATGGGTACAAGCTGGAGCATAGGAGGCTCCATATAAATATCAGAAGAAACTTCTTCACAGTGAGAGTAAAGGAGCATTGGAACAGGCTGCCCAGGGGGGTTGTGGTCTCCTTCTCTGGAAGCTTTCAAGACCTGCCTGAATGTGTTCCTGTGCAACTTGGTCTAGGTGGTCCTGCTGTGGCATGGGGATTGGACTAGATGATCTTTCTAGGTCCCTTCCGATCCCTAATGATTCAATGATTCTATGATCTAGTTGAAGATGTCCCTGATCACTGCAGAGGAGTTGAACTGGATAACATTGAAATGTCTCTTCCAAAGAATTCTGTGGTTCTAAAATACTTTGATTCTATGATCTTGTCCTTTCATTGAACAGAAGGATACTTTTCTGACTTGGTTTGACCATGTCAGGACAAGAGGTTACCCAGGTCAGGCCTAGGAATGCAACACAATTCTGGTGCAGCAATCTGGGCTTTTTTCTCAGTTTTTCTGTGTGTGTGCATCTGTAAAATAAGGACAAGAAAGCTACAGACTTGTAAAGACAATTAATCTATGTTTGAAATTACTTTTAGAATTTCAGATTAGTGGTCCAAAAAGCCTTGTACACTACTTTATTATTGTGCCATCATAATTAAGTACTGAGTTCTAAACTGCTTCTACTTCTTCTTCCTTTTTTTCCTTAAAAATAGAAAAATAAGTTAAAATCTATACTTTAAGCACATTTATGGGCTTTGGAATAACTGAAAACATCCAGGCAGATGTTTAGTGAGCTTCCAGACGCTGTCCTGGTACTCTGCTTGTGTTGTGTAAGTCATAGCACACCTCTGCCCTGTTCAGTGTGTTTGAAAACAGACTTAACACATTCAGCTTCACAGTGTCTTCAGAACAGAAACCACCACTTGGAGCAATAACAAGCCAGGTATATAGGTATGTGATGTAGAGAAGAATGATTTATAATTGCATAATTTTCCTTCTTCATTACCCTCTTTTATGACGATGAATTTAGGATTTGCCTCTTCCTATTCCATTAATCTTTGCCAGGACACGGAAGTATCAAAACTGTAATGACTCATGCAGTCTAGGAAAGATAATATGAATATACACTCCTTTGACTTTATCACTGTTCTGTAATTCGATTGCCTATGCTTTCTTCACTCTCTTTGCTTTTGACCCTCCTGATGTCATAAAATATAAGCCTACATTGCCCAAGTGCACGTGTCTGAAGTTCTTTCAATCAGAAAAGATAAGGAAGCTGGTTTTTAGTACTCCCAAGTGTCCAGAATTGTTTTGCTTTATGTTCCAATGATTACAATACCCTAAGGTGAAAAGACACAGACACACACACAGACACACATGTGCTTGTGTCTGTATAAACACTTAGAACAAGGTTATCCCTGGTTTTGGGTTGAGAAAGTGTGCAACAAGAAGGAACACAGGCTAAATATTTAAAGTTTCATACTCAACATGAAGAAAATTCTGCATATGAAGAAGCTGCCACCATGCAAGAGATAACTGGCATCATGGCTTATCTCCTCCACTGTCCTATCACAGGATTCCCATACAATCCGCCAAGAAAAAGAGGGATATCTAGATGGAAACTGATCTCATGGTGCAATATATTCCTGTGGTTGCTCAAATGAGCAGTACTATTTCTCTTTGATAATTAGAGCTGGATTATAAAGAAGTCACTGAAGTCTATCTACAGGTATCTAGAGTTAGGTGAAATAAACTTGCCCCACAGACTTAAGCAACTTACTGGAAGCTCTCCAAAGATAAGCAATTACACCATAACAAATGTGTATAATTCAAGATTAATTATACTGCCAGTCCAAGACACTGTATTAGAAAGAGGAGGTAGATATGTGCATGAACTCAGAACTCTGAGCATGAGTTCAGAATATTGCAGATCTTTCTGTGGTGTTTGACACTGAAGGAGGGAAAAATGTTCAAACCAAGTGCAGATATACAGCACAGTAAGAAAATTTGAAATGCTTTGTATCTATTGTCTTAAAGAGGTAAAATCGATATTGTCATGATTAATAGAAGAAAAACCCAAGGAAAAATATTGGAAACCACTGGAGTCGGGAAACATTTTAACAATGGAATCAATTAAATACATGCTGCTCTCTTAAAATGCACCACTTCATTTTAAATAGCTTAAGGTATGAATAACAAGGCCATAAAATGTTAATAACTGTATCTTCTATGATATTTTTTAACTGTGTGGAACTGTAATGTGACTGGCAACAATAAAAAGAACTTGCAGAAATTACTTGGGTAGGAAAAGTTCAGAAATTTTACTGCAAAATCTCTCCTCTTTCACCTCTTTGACCTTGAATGAAGAAAGATCCAGACAAGTGAAGTGACCAGGTAGTATTTTTCAAGCCACACCTCAGGAATGGCCATAGCATTTATTTTGTTGTTGCTGTTTATAATACTGCAATGCCTAGAGGCCTCGTCATGAACTATTGTGCTAAGGACTGAAAAATACAGATTAAAATGACAGTCTCTATGTCTGAGAGCTTGCATGTGAAGTGTATGAGGGCAACAGCAACACCCTCATGCAAAGAGACAGGACTACACAAAGAAATATTTTCGTTCTTGATCATTCTGATAGGCAATGGACAGTCCCTAAGGGTATTTTTCTCAGCAGGCTCAATAGTACAAAGCTTCATACAGGCTCTGCAAGAAACTAGAGCTGTGTGGAAGGCTCCGATCAGCAAAAAAAAGCTGTGCGGTAGGGATTCCAAAAATGACATTTGCATGTCTTGAAGGGGACTAATGGAGAGCACACACTATGCAGATGTGAGCTGATTCAGAATGAGGAAGATCCTTTGAGTATTTATGAAAAGAACAATGCTGACTTGGAATCGTCAAAACCAAGAAGGGTAAAAATTTTCAGCTGTACTGCAAATGCATATCAGGACGAGGATGGCTGAATGTGGTGCCCAAGCCATTTCTGAAAGCTTGAAATACGCTTAGCATTCTCTACCTATACTGATGTCTGCAAGGACATGTCTTAGGAAGCATCATCACTGCTTCTGTCAAAGTCATAGAAAATATTGTAGACTCATTCTGCCATTGAGAATTACTTGAAGAAGCACCTGAAAAGTGCAATCTGGATGGCTTGTTTTATCCAACTATATATGCATACTGTCAGAGTCTGCTGAAATCAATAGTCTGACAGATGTACGAGGGGCAGCTGCAACTCCCTGGCCCCATATCCAGCCATGAGTGCATCTGTACAAGTGATCCCAACAGACACATGCTCAGATACAGAAAGGCTCAACATTTACATGAACACAAATAGCACCGACGACCTCATTGTGTTACCTAGCAGGAGGACAGTAGATTAGTTGGAAAAAAAGCTTTACGTATAAATTTGTACAGTATGGATCAGCCTGCCCGTTCCCATTCGCTCTATTTGTAGAAACTCACAACACAAGCTTTTATCTCAGTCAGCTTCCAAATCCTGCAGTCTCTCCAGCAGCTGTCCTTGAGGGCCAGTCCCTCCAGAAGCCAAGTCCTCCACATACTCACTCTCAATTATGCACTCACCTCTGGCTCCTGAACTCTTCACTCTACTCACCATCCTGTCTAGCCTGTCTTGATATTTGCTGGTGATCAAATACCACCATGTGCACTTGCACTCTCTCCAGTTGCTGGTGCCATAGACAGAAGACTCTCCAAAACCAAGAGTTGTCCCTGATAATGCTGTATACCTTGTTCTGCTCTGTGGTTCTCCAAATAAATACTTCTGTATATCTTTGTAGAAACAATCCTAGAAAAGCAATCCACTGATGATTTTATCCTTCTTGACAGTGAGGAATGTATGTAATTTATTATGACACAGAAGTGCATTGTACATTTTGCCTGAGAAACTATGACAGGAAAAATAAACTAGTTGCTGCTGCTTGCCTTCAGAAAGGCCAAGACTGCCTCTCACTTCAGCAAGAAGAACAAATGGTAGCATGGACGGCAGTTTACCAATGCAATCATCCCTCATTCAGAGAACACAAGATAAGAAGACATATTCTGCTCACACCAGCCTCCAGGAAATGCTGTTACTCTCACAACTTGCAAGCCATGGCCATGCAGAGGAACAGGGCAATGGAGCCTGTCTTCTGCTGCCAGATACCTCTTCTGAGAAGCAAAAGTATATATTGGGTATGATTACACTTACCCAGGTGCAACTGTGAGAAATAATGTTGTCATCTCCAGTATTTCAGTATTACTGGGCAAAATAGTGGTCAAAGCCAGCTTATATTCTCTTCTATCATTTTAACAGAGCTTGAGAAGGGAGGAAGGTAGGAAGGAAGGAAGGGAGGGAGGGAGAGAAGAAGGAAGAAAGGAAGGAAGGAAGGGAGGGAGGGAGGGAGGAAGTCAGGCAAAACCTTTCATTCAAATTCTTTTACCATTTTCCTTCCTATCAATTGTTCATTTCCCAATTCTCTGGCCTTCTGCCTTCTCTCATCATGCCAATGGCTCTTGTTCACATCTGTTCAGGTTCCTTGTCCTCCTTTTAACTCTCAGAGCAACTCTGCTTTGCCTTTGATCTGTTGGCTATTTGCCATTTAGCATCAGTTCTTCATTGCCTGAATCTCTCCCTTTTGTGTGTTTTACAATACACTGATTGCAGGCACAAATGTGCATTCTTATTTGCAAAGACACCAAAAACTACACAGCCAGGTGTCCGTGACACCAAATTCATATTAATACAGTGAATTCATCACTAAGTTTAGACAGGGAGAAACTGCTTTCAAATTCTTTCTATGGGAAAGAATTATTTCAGGACCAGAATATGTTTTGATCTTAACAATAATAGAATCTCCTAGCAAGCCTAGTGTAAGACAGTCTCTGGACCAGTTCTGAATTACTCTTACATGATTTGCAGCTTAGACCATGACCATGCTAACTCTCTGTACGACTTGGCAAGTATTTGTTGTACTGTGGTTAGAATGGAACCATAGAACCATAGAACCATTAGGGATCAGAAGGGATCACAAAAGATCATCTAGTCTTATTCCCCTGCCACAGCAGGATCACCTAGACCAAGTTGCACAGGACCACATCCAGGTGGGTCTTGAAAGTCCTGCTGCAATGATTCATTACCCTCACTGGGAAGAAGTTCGTTCTGATATTTACATGGAACCTCCTATGTTTCAGCTTGCACCCATTTGCCCCTTGTCCTATCTAGATGTCTACTAGAAGACACTGAGAAGAGCCTGTTGTATTAGGTGCCTGCGGGCTTGCGGGATGTGATGTGATAGGCCCTCTATTCCGCTACGTCAAGAGCCTGGCTCCATCCTCCTGACATCCATCCCTCATATATTTATAGACATTAATGAGGTCACCCCTCATCTTTCTCTTCTCCAAGTTATAGAGACTCAGTTCCCTCAGTCTTTCCTCATAAGGGAGGTATTATACTTCCTTCCATCATCTTCATTGCTGTACGCTGGAAACCCTCCAGCAGCTCTGTGTCTTTGAACTGAGGGGCCCAGAACTGGACACAATACTCACTAGTGGAGAGTAGAGGGGGAGAAGAACCTGTCTTGGTCTGCTAACCACTCCCTTTCTGATCCTCCCCAGGATGCTGTTGGCCCTCTTGGCCACAAGAGCACATTGCTGGTTCATAGTCATCCTGCAGGCCACTAGGACCCCCAGGTACTTTTATGCAGAGCACATGCATATAAAGTTGATATCTTTATCACTCTTGTCCATGTATACTTTTAAGGTTTTTATTCCATCACAAAGTACATGCTAAATATCTAGACAGATAGATTAGATACATTACAATTTACATGGAGTGATCGTCTCTTTCTGTAAGAATTTGTTTGCATGTTAGATTACAGGAAATTAACTCCAAATTAATTTTTAATGGTTTTATCAATTAATGTAAATACATATTATTAGGAAATCAATGTGGCTATAATTGAGCTTACTTTAAATACGTTTACAACCATATAGTTATGCAATTTAGATACCTTTTTTCCTGATTTTTGCTATAGAGATGAGCCCTCAGCTTTACAGATGTGAGAGTTCTCTTTGACAGTGTGAAAAGCCAAGACCCCAGATCTGATGCAATTAGGAGTGTTTCCATTAAATATTAGACTTTATTAGAGCTAATTTGGGATAAAAAAAAAATACAAGAGTTTTCAGATTTGAGGAAGTTTAGGAACTTATTTTTAATGTGTAACCCTTAAAAAAAGATACCTCTTTTTTTTCTGTGAGTTTTGCTTGTCAGAAATTTATGTAACTAGAGAACTTTCAATTAAAAAAATACATTTGTTTTTAAGTAACGTAATTTCTAAATTAGAATAAAATAATTAAAAAAAAAACTCTCTGGTTTTACTGTCATTCTAATATCGCTACTGCTTTTGGGACAAGCTGTGACAATGGGTGGGATCTTTTAAATGCAATTTGAGCATCAATTCAAAGATCTGTACCTGGACAAATTGCAGTATAAACAGAATTGCCTTTAGGCTTCTGGTTTTAGATTTGTTTTCTCATGTACTTATTGCAGAAATGAGTGTAAAGGGCACACTTCCTTCCACTGTGCTGAAATAACCATGGGCCAAAAGAAAGCTATTTTCTTGACTCTGACTTTAAGCTTGACCACTAGGAAAGTGAAATCTAAACAAATCTAGCAATTCATTTACTAAATGTATTCTTTTTTCACAATATTCAGCTCAGATTTTCTTGTCAGGTGACAACAATAGGAGGAACAGCCATGTCTCTGAAGACACCAAAGTAAATAAAACAAAGGGGAAAAACTGAGAGCACAGATCTTTCACTGAATAATCCTGAAGACAAAATATTAGGAGATCTCTTTATCGACAGACAAAACTAGGTCAGTTGGGACACTAGAGACTGCTAGCAGATTTAGTAACAAAGACACTACCAACTTACAAACAGAGGTATTCATATGATTAATGTAGATGCTCTCAGTGTGGGTGTATACTTGTACTGGTCACACTAGGTTTATTTCAACCTATACAGGCACTGAAAAGGTTCAGTTTATCTCACCACTGGCATTCAAAAATCGTCAGATGGATCAGAGCACAGAAATATCCCTCTACAGTGATGAAAAGACAGCCTTGTTGACCAGCTGAAGTGCAGACATCCCCCAGATAGAAATACAGGACAGCAGGCTCAACCTTTAATCCTCACCTCAGTCAGTCTTTTCACAGTGTTTTTTGTCTTTCTTATAGAAATGACCCCTGCAACTGTCTGTAAAACACCTCATTAAGCTCCAAGGATAGTGAATTCTTATTCAGAAGTAATTAAATGAGATTATGCTGTAGAAAGATGCAGATAGGCATTTAGTATTTCTCCAACAGAAACAAAAATATGAACAAAGAAACATTTCATTTTCTGGTTAGGATAGACTTTAGGACTGATTGAAAAACGGTTTCAGGCTGCAGGGTCACCTATTCAAAGTTTGCTGAGAGCAGGTGAGCTGTTACTAAGTGCAAACTAAAAGGACATGGCATGACCTTAGCATTCAGTTCTTAGCTGTCCTGTAGCAGAACTACTACCACACTGTTGATGACATTAGTTGCTAACCTTCACATGCTACATTTTAAAGATGGCCTGGGATGACAATTCAACTATCTTATCTGTTCCAATCTCTGATGACTCTTTCAATGAAGTTTTTCTTAATGTCTAACTTAAATTTGCCCTGCTGTAACTTGAGGCCACTTGTCCTATCACTTCTTACTCATGAGAAAAGATCAACACCCACTTCTCTACAACCTCCTTTCAGGTAGTTGTAGCCAGCTATAACATCTCCCCTGAGAGTCCTTTTCTGCAGACTAAACATCCCCAGCTCCCTCAGCTGCTTCTAATAAGGCTTGTTCTCCAGACCCTTCACCAACCCTATTGCTCTTCTTTGAACCCACTTGAGCACCTCGATGTGTGGATTGGATTTAGGGATTCACAACTGAACAGGGTACTCAAGTTGTGGATCATGCAATAGCTTGTAGTTGCACATTTGCACTGCGTTTGGGATTACATAAGAGATGCTTCTAAAAAACAGAAAGTGTTAAAGCTCTACACTGGATCTTTGTGTAATAAAAGATAAAAAGATCACTTTTACAAAGGATCATATTTTGGATCTGGTAAAACTGGAAAAATCCCACTCCTGACATAAAAAGGGAGCAGTGGATTTGCTGTGTATGTGCACATCAACTGCATGGCACCTATGGAATAATTCTGTTGTAACATTGACACTTTGGCTGTTCAGTGTATTGAAGAAAACCTGGTAAAGGGATGCATATTGACCTTTTTTTGTGGATTGGACAGACTCAATGGCATTACATTTTAAAAAGGATTGTTTGGGAAACCATACAATCATAGAATACGTTGGGCTGGAAAGGATCTTTAAAGATCATCCAGTCCAACCCATCAAATCTGTCTCTATACAGGTTTGATCCAATTATAAAGTTAATAAAAAACCTTATGAGAGATAATTTGATCTTCTTGAGATGCTAAATAACATTAAAAAAAGCAAGGAATCAAAACTCCAACAACCATGTCAGTTCTTAGAAGCTTTTGTATGCACTACATGATAACTTCTTCCCAGACATTTAGTAGTTTCTATTAAGCTCGTATCTTTTTTATATTTACCACTGGGAAAAAGAATTAGAAGAGCAAAGAAAAATAAAATTGAACTTCTTACTTTGCCACTATTTCCTGTTGGTAGTCAAATACAAACAGAAAGAAGAGAAAAAAATTGCTCTTCTGATTGTGTTTGTCCTTTAGCAAAATATCGAGTTGAGAACTGAAGCTGAATTTTCTGTTTGAAACATTTAATTTTACTTGGATTTAAATATATACAGACTAGAATTCTGTAAAGACTCTTCAACAACATCAACATCTTTAGTACGATTATCAGCAATTTACCAATGAATGTCTGCTTATTGTGTCTAAGTAGGAATATTGTGCTTGGGTGCATGTGTCTTACCATTTGCCAGGCAAACTGCATTTACTGCCAATATCAGAAATTTCCTGAAGAGCCATTCGATCAGTTTTCATAGATACCAGTGAAGCACTGCTACTTTATTCTCTGTTTGCTTCAGAATAAATATCTGTTTGTGAGATATGTGAATTGATGATGCATTTCCTGCACACACTTAAAGAATGGAGGGAGGAGAAAGTGGGCAAAATGAATTCCTTCAGTTGACAGAGAAGAACGATGAAAACCTGGTCTGAAGTGCACAAAAGCAACAATGACTAAAGCACTCCAGTCCTGCACTAATATTGTCCTTTTTCTCTCAGTGTCTTCACTCTGAGGAAAAGAAATGTATGAGTCTGCTACTTCCAATCCTGTTTGTAATATAATTTGGTGAACCATTAAGTCTTGAATTCACACAACTTTGCATCTGGTATTGCCAGCAACATTTCTTTTGGTTACATTATCCACCTTGACTCCTTTCAGAGGACAAATGACATCTTTGAGATTGCTGACTCACCTGGGGGAGAGTCACCTTTTTCACACAGATGATATATTAGCATATATTTTCTATATTTTATTTCTTATAATAAAACAAAAAAAATGCCTCTTCAATCACAAACATCTTCTTAATAGGTGTTAGGTCTCTGCTTGAGCTATAGAGGGGTTTGTGGTTAACCAGTAATAGTGCAGTAACCAGTAATGTCTGATAAAACATTCTGTAGCTTTCTCACCCATGCCCCACAAGATGGGATTCAGTTGCTTAAATTTAGTTGTCTAGTGTTACGAAGTATTCCCTTCAAGATGCCATGTGGTCATAATTTGTTGTTCCAGACCCAGTTATATCTACCAGCACCCTGAAGAAGTTTTGGATTCCCTGGCATGTCTAAATCATCACTTCTGTGTTTAGGCAACTTACTTCTTCCCCCTTTTTGTAGTCCAGCAGCGTAACACCATCCTTATCAAGAAGAAAACTTATGAACTGAATAATGAGAAGCACGTACTTACAGAGAGTGGGAAGGAGAAACTCTAAGATGTGATAATCACAATACTTATACACAAGCCATGAACCCTAGGCAGCTAAAATCTCTCTGTCCGCCTCCAAGCTGTTTTGGAGCTTGGAACACACACTATGAATACAAAATGAACTGATGCCTTTCTAATTGTTTTTATA
Organism: Upupa epops; assembly: GCA_013397515.1. NCBI lineage: Eukaryota > Metazoa > Chordata > Aves > Bucerotiformes > Upupidae > Upupa > Upupa epops. The sequence continues at coordinate 78,449 of VZRI01002627.1, forward strand.
AAGTTCATCCATGTGACATGAAACTGAGTGCTGTTGCTAGTGTCATCTGAGGAGAGGCATGATTTTTTTAAAAGAAATAAATTATCTCTTAAGGGTTTTGTACCATCATATGAGGGAGGTGCAGTCATATTTTACCTGTCATACAATTTTTACTCTCAGTTTGTCCTTGTCTTATGGATGACTGTTCATGTGTGAAGATTCTGTGAGGAGTACTTGAGAGTTTCCATATACATATTTATGTGTGCAGAGAAATGTAGGCTCTCAGAATATTTTCAGTGATTATGTTCCATTAAGACTGGGGCTTAAACAGGGAATTTCTCTCGTCTTAAGTTATCTAGTACTTGCACTATTGCAGGAGTATTGCCACATGTTTTAGACCACAGTTAGGAATGATGAAGACAAAGTCGCCCTTCCCTCCCCATCCCTAATGGGTTGTATTTGGATCATATTGATTACTTGATGACTGCCCTTAAGATCAATCTAGGTATGCATTATGTGACATTTTGTGGCCAGTGAAGGATACGGAATGCAACCAAGCTACAATTTATCTAATAATTCCCTGTAGCTTGGGCAATATACAGTGAATGGTTTGAATGTGCCCATGGATGTCTTACCTCTGTGGATGGGAAGAGATTAGAATTGTTATTATTATCTTAATTTATATGCTATTTTATACAAGCAACTACATTTTATCTCATGATTCAGTGCTTTGCTCTTGTAGTAAGAAAGTTCCTGATGCTGGAGCATCAGTCATACCTTATAAAAGAAAGTGAACACACACACTTATAATCATAGGCTGGACTTGATCTCAGAGGTCTTTTCCAGCCTCAGTTATTCTGTGGTCCTGTGATTCTTGCATGTTACTCGCACTGAATATTCGCATAGCACTTTCTGTTTTACTGGATGTCTTCTAAAATAAAGCATTAGAGTTTATATATACCATTTCTTCTCTACAAACCACCAACCTAGCCTAAGTGTGGAGATAAACAACCAAGTAAGTTCTTCCTGCCTTGCAAGGAATTAAAATACATAGAACAGTCATGGCCCTGGGAATATTCTGCAAATCAGTTTGCATTAATGCTGCATAAAAACACTGTTGAAAAACACATGAAGAGAGCAAAGGAAATAAAATCCACAGGTTGAATCTCTCTTTATCCAACTGTAATCTATCAAATAGAGCAAATGCAGGGAAAGGAAACACTGTACTCACGTTACTTAATCACTGACACAAGGGCAGTACTTAGTTACCTGAATATGGATGTCTGGTGATATGTTAGCTGAGTAGTGTATCCCAGCTGGACTCCCGGTCCTGCTTTATAGGGGCTGGGGTTTCCTGTGTCCTGTCTTTCATGTGACTGCACAGGGAGGTGTTACCTGCCCAGTACCCTGCTGAGAATCTCTGCAGCCCAGGCAGCAGGTGCAGAGGGTGTTCGATTAATGTATAATGTCTATTACGTCCTTTTACTGAAAGGGGCTGAGAAGCAGAACAGAGGGATACTGCATTCCATACCAAAGTTCATTCTTCCACAAGAGCAGCAGAGAAGCCTGGGGCAAACAGGGAGAGATGGGCTACTGTAAGTAGTGGCATCCTGTGGGGCAAATACACACTCAAGGGTCATACTGATGAAAGAACAAGACTCTTGTAGAGCTTGTAGAGAGAATGCATAAAGAAGGGCCTCTTTTATGAGAGACTAGATAGAGAGGGTATTTGTTTCAAACCCTTTTAATTTTTTTGCTAAACAAGTCCTGTCTTAGTTTCACAAAATGTAGGGATCTCTTTGCATCTTTATAAAACTTATATTTAGGTTTGTCAGGATCTTTGTTTGTTTTGGGGAACCTCTCTTTAAAGGCAAGGTCCAGTCAGACTCAGCTCTAATCCCTGCCTGAGTCTGGGATTCATCAGACACTTTCCACAGAGAAAACTGCCCCTTGAAGCAGGAGGCCACAGAGTCACAATAAATGCCTCCATCTGCCAGTCCATTGTTTCTGCTCCCTGTACCCACTTCCTTAGGCTGTCACCCCTTGCTCTCTTTGCATTCCCATTGCTACTTCTGCTGTATCCCAAGAAGTCAGATCTGAAATGAAAACATAAGCAATGACCTTTCTATCATGATTATTCAATAGCCAGCCTCATAGTCTTACACTACTCAGATTCCATGAAAGATTACATAGGAAGAAAGGTTGTTTCGAGTGAGTTTCTTGGAACCCACAGATACTCCTGAGCCAATCCAGGGTGATTGCCATAGAGAATCACTAACTTGTTGCTATAAAATAAATAACCTGAGAGTCAGGAAAAGGTCATACCAATCTGCTCTTTGTTTTGCACACTGTCTTTAAAGTATCTGGACAATGTCATGTCTCACATGCTCATCTAAAAGGCCCTTTGCATTTATGCTCTACCTGTTTATGATGCAGTGCAGTAAATCTGCAAGGCGATGCGGTATCTCTCACAGATATGTCACATTGCCCTGTACCTTTGCTGCCTCCCCAGACAGACATTCTGTGTAAGAAAAGATTTCATTATTTCCACTCCAAAGTAGTTCACACTTAGATAACAATTTTGTTATGCTTATTATTTACATTTTTTTTGCCTCCCCTTTAATACAAACAAATGGGCACTGGCTACTAAATTAAGACAGTCTCAACAGGATATCTAGCCAAAGAAAATACACTTCTGCAATAAAGAAACATTTTTCTTCCATTCTTGATCACTGCAATTTCCTTTCAGAGTTTCTAGTCTATTGTGGGTTTTGTGTACCAGCATTTTATAACTAATCTTTCTGTCAAAGTTGCAAAGTGCTTCATTTAAAATTATCTCTGTTGGCAGATACACCTGAAACAGATGCAAACTGTTCCTCAAAAGAACTAAATAACCCGGTCTTTACCACTTATTTTCAAAGGGGAATTGCATTTCCCTAGCCTTTTCTTGCAAATAGGTTATTTTATCCCTTACTTTCACAATCCTAATTTGTATGAAACTAAAGTAGTCTCTTGGGACAAGGAGAAACGCTGGTTCCTGCTTGTCTAAACCCAATCACTGAACAGAAATATCAGTCTATGAAGCTGGTGTAGTTTAGAAACCTGACCTGTTCTAACAACAAAAGGTTGGATATAATTACAGCTGGACCAGGTTTAGCAGTTGGTCTGGGGAGTAATATTTCATTGCTATTTATAAAGAAACCTGCAGAATGATGTGCAGAGTATTGTTCATCCCTCTGATGTCAGATGATCTGCACTCTGCAAGTCATGCAAGTTTTCATCTTTGTTCCTCTACAGATACAGACACAAGGAGAACAAGTGGTGTTTTTCTGAGGTTAGAGAAGATTTGAGAGTGGGGAGAGAGAATCTGAAAGGGACTAAGGATACAGTCAAAAGATTCACAATTTGAGGGAATACCATAACCAAAACTGGGAAAACCTTTAAAGCCTCCAAAGACTGATGTTTGTTAGAAAACTTTTAATTCTTTGCTTTGCAATTGTAATATATTTCAGAAATTAACAATTTCAAAATAGTGATGGCACTTGAAATGAAGGAACAACATTAAAAGCAACAGTATAATTTTCAGTTAAATTAAATAGGATTAATTTTATGATGAATGTTGCTTTTTTAGCAAACATAACTTACTTAACAAGTGAGTGTGTATTTTGTTTGACAAAAAAAAAAGTAGAGGTTGCTTTATATATAGACATAAATGAATTATATAAAATATAATGCCTATTTATTTTTTATCTGGCTATCAAGACAAGCAGTCTTTCATTTCTATGCCGTGAGTTAATGAAAATGTCCTGAGCACATGAGATAGGGGAAGGGACTAGGGAATCTGGTTTGATTGTGTCAGCTTTGGGAAGGCATGAGCTATGTACAGAACAATACCCGCTTCTAACCTCTGGAAGCACAGAAATCTACAGAGCTAACTTGTTGAATCCATCACAACAATACTTCCATTTATCTCTTTGATGGGGAATTGTCACTGAAATAGATGCTTTGACTAAATAGTTATGTACAGCTGGAAACTAATACATGGTTGTAGAAGCCTGAACAAGGTTTAATCGAGCTTTATTGCTGTTCATAGTTCTCTATTGTTTTCAATTCTATTGTCCTGTAGTATCTACTAAGACTATTTTAAATATTTTTCACACTTTTGTTAAAGGAAAGACACATCTGCTGGTCTCTTAGACCTGAGGATTCCTCCTCTCCTGGAATCTCAAAAATAAGTGGGAACCTTTAATAATAAAAGAGCAGAGTGAGCATTTTTTTTTTTTGCCACCATCTGGGGACAAATAATTTTCTGTGATCAGTAACAGTAACCTTCCACCTGAAGCAACTCTAGTAATTGGGAATCAGATACCAAGTACATCTGCTTAATGTGTGGATTCTTTGGTTTGACCATCTGGCACTCAGGTGGAGGTAGATAAAAGCATGATATTTACAATAAAATTGATTCCCCTTGGGTTCAGTTCCCCGGGTAACTATAGCATTATTACATTTACAGCAGCTGCATTTGCCTTTTATACTAAAATACATTATTTAAAGCTGTATAAGCTCCATATGATACACTTGTTTTTAATTCCTAACCAGAAAGCACTGGAAAAGGCATATTTCTGATAGAATCATAAAATCCTTCCATTTGAAAGAGACATTTCAGATCGTCAAGTCCAACCCACCACTAACAAGTCACCACTTAATTGTGTCACTCATCTTTTAAATACCTCCGCAGCTTGGGATTCCACAACTTTACAGGATAGCCTTTTCCAGGGCTTCACAACACTTCTGGTAATTTTTTTTTCCTAATCCTGGAAACATAGAACAGTTTAGGTTGAAAGGGAACCCAGAGATTGTCTAGATTCAACCTTTTGTCCTAGGCAGGGACACCTCTCACTAGACCAATTTGCTAACCTGTCCTTGAACACTTCCAGAGAGAAGGATTCCTCAACTTCTCTGGGCAGCCTGTTCCAGTGCCTCACCACCCTCATAGTGAGGAATTTCTTCCCAAGATCTAATCTAAATATATTCTGGTTTAGTTTGGAGCCATTTCCCCTTGTAAATTAATGTAAACCTTCTCTGTCACAATTTGAGGCCATTTCCTCCTGTACTATCAGTTGTTGCTTGGGAGAAACAACACTCACCTTACTTGAACCTCTCTCAGGTAGCTGTAAAGAGCCTTCTCTTCTCCAGGCTAAATACTTCCTGTTCTCTCAGCTGCTACTGAGCTTCCGTGAGAGCCACTCGTGCTCTAGATGCTTTGGCAGCTTCATTACCCTTCTCTGAAAATGCTCCAGCATGTCCTTCTTGAAATGAAAGGCCCAAACTTAATCCAGAGTTCAAGTTGCAGCTGTATCTGTGCCCAGTACAGGAGGATAATTATCTCTCTACTCCTGCTGATCACATATTGCTGATGCCTACCAGGATGCCATTAGCTGCTTCAACCACTTGGGCATACTACCAGCTTATAGTCAGACTGCGTTGACCAAGAGTCCCAGACCATTTCTAACACACAGTTTTCCAAGCACTCTTCCCCATGTCTATAACTTTGCATGGGGTTTTTGGGTCCAAAGTGCATGATCTTTTGATCTTTTGAAGCTCATACCATTGGTCTCGACCCACCGATCCGGTCTGTCCAGGTCTCTCCGTACAACCTGTCCCACTGAAATTGATGTTGAAGTTACTGAGGGTGCACTCAATCTCCCTGTCTGTATCACTGATAAAGTTATGAAACAGAACAGGCCCCAGTAGCGAGCCTTGAGGACACCACCTGCAGCCAGTGACTTACTAGATTGAGCCTAACCATCCAGTCAGTGTTTTATCTAGTAACGTGTATGCTCACCCACATTGGGCGTACAATACTGTCTAGAAGGATGCTGGGGGAAACAGTGTCAAAGGTTTCACTAATCTTTAGGAAGACAAAGTCCACCTCCCTTCTCTCGTTCACTAGGTGGGTCACATTTTCAGGTTAGTCAGGAAGCGCCTGACTTTAATAAACCCACACTGATTGGCCCTGATCACCTGGTTGTCCTGTATATGGTATGTCATGGCACTCAATAATAATCTGTTCTATAATCTTCCCTACTACTGAGGTCAAACTGATGATCTCTAGTCCCCTGAATCTTCCTGACCATTCTTATAAATGTATATCATAATTACTAATCTCCAGCCAGGACTTCTGGTAAGTGATGGAAACTGGACTGGCAAACACTTTTGCCAGCTCCTTCAGTACTCTCAGGTAAACTGTGTCTGCCCCATAGACTTGTGTGCATCTAACTAGTGCAATACATCACTGCTCATTTCTTCATCTATCCCATGCTTAAAATGATGGCAAGAATTCCTCTGATTTGTGGGAAAACAAGAATGATGTCAAGATACCAGGAGCTCTTCAGAATCAGAACTAATGGAATTAACATTCTGTATTGATGTAGCTGATCCCTTTTTAGTGGATATTATTGTGTTTGTAAAGGTCCTATGCAATTAACTCACTAATTCAGACATAAGAATACTACCTCATTAAGTACGGAATACATGCAGAAAGTCTTTAGAAAAGTGTTTGCATTCAGGAGTCCCATTTTATCAAATGCTGCTCATTCAAAATCAGTGAAATAATTTCTCTTTGTGGGCAAGGATGGTATTTCCAGGATCAGGATTTGGCTGAGATCACAATCTATTTCTGGTGTTCACATGAAAAATTGGAAAAGACAAGGCACTCGGTGGACACTGACATATTGATTTTACTTCTTAATCTCTTGGCGCTGATGACATTACACAGCCCTACGCTTTGTAAATGCAGTCCCCTTTTGCCTTTTGCCCTCCAAAATTGGTAGTCTTTAATACATTAACAAGGAGGAGAAACAGTACATCATTAAAAGCACAGTTATCCTTTCTCTCTGCGAAATGTTATGCTGACATTTCTGACAATTCTCTCTTTAAACAAAGTTTGCAAATGCATTTCTTTGCTTATATATGTCTCGAGTTCCACAGATTTGTAATGATTGGATTCTTGCCACAAAAAATAAATGCCTATAAAATAATTAGGAAGTACACAGGCTAATAATAAACATTAGTGTTTTAAATGGGCTTTAGTTAAATTATTGTAATCTGATTATGTGTGTTTAAAGTAACTGCTTAGAAGTCAGCTTTTTCCTAGATGTGGTTGTCCAGGGAAACAAAAAAGGGACTAGCTATGTTTATTATCAGGGACCAAATACTGCAGAAGAGAAATTTTCTCATCCTGAAAAAATGCAATTAGCAAAATTCTCAGAAAGGAAAAGCTTAAGGAGAAAAGTTCTCCCCAGACTGTTGGTGAAACACAAGTGTAGCCAAACAATGAAAAAGCTGCAGTAGGTTCTAGAGTCCTGCTATTCAGTACTGAAACATGGGTATGTTGATTACAGAAGGAGGGTTATATTGTCCAAAAAAAAATAGAGACAGGAAGAAATCAAATTTGAGATTGGGAGCTGTACAGCTTGTCCAGACTGGTATAAATCAATCTCAGTTAGCTTGTGTTCCCAAGTCTAGACAAACCCCCTGTGGAAGGCAGTGGGGGCTGAAAAAATTGCTCAAGCATAGATGTAGTAATAGGGACAGGTTAACCCATACATGGGGCAGTCAGACAAGACAAAATGTAAAAGAAGGTACCAATAAATAAACAGCAAGTCACATGCAAGAAGTCAGACTATTCATTGATTTTTTCAGCTTGAATGGTAGATCACTAAAGATGGGTGTTCACAAGCCTATCATGCTTTAGAAGATTTCAGACAGCATCTCTTCCCTGTTGGTTTGGCTGATTTTAAATGCTCACCAATATTTTTCCTGACCTTGGAGACACACAGACCATCCCTCCAGAACCTTTCCAGTGAAGTCAGGAATTCGCTTCCAAACACACAGAATTCCTGATTTATTTTAGAGGCAAGTTATCCTAATCATTGCACTCCTAAGCATCCAATAAATCCATAAAATGAATGAGGCTTGTAGTGCACATGATGGAGCAATGAACTGTCAAGTATTATCAGCGCGTCTTTACAGAGAATCATGTAACTCGTGGCTTTACTATTCCCAAGTACACTGTTGTCCCAAATCCTCGGCACTGAAAAACTTATGTTGCACAACACTGTGCTTTAGTGTAAGTTCCTCTATCAATAGCTATAGTGGTTTACCTCTCCAGGTCCTGTGAAGCTGTACTGATTCACTTAATTCAGGGGAGCATCTGAAACGCCTGAATCCAATGCTTCAAACATGAGTGTACTTTTTTAAATGCATGCAAATACACCCCTGCAAATTGATTCAGTTCCTCAAGGGGTCTTTTCTAGACTAGTGTTCCTAACCACAACATTCATTATTTGCAAAATATTTCACAGATCTACACAGACAAACTGTTCTGGTTCACAGTTTAAGATGAATGATTATGACTGTTGTTTTAATTGAACTGTGCATGTGTGTGGTACAAAACCTGCACACCTTTCCATTCCAGTAAAGAAAGATGAGGAAAGCGAAAGGCATGCAAATAAAGGTGATTTTTTGTTAAATCACCCCTCTTTCCTAAGAGAAAAGAGAGATAAAAGGACTTAGGAATTTTTAAGAAAACGAAAGATTACCATTTTAATGCAACTGCAAAAGTAAACTACTTTACTTACAAAAAATAATAAAATCAACACTCTTCTTAATACTCCTAATAATCCTATTCATGTTCTTAGATGAAATAATAAAGGCTGCTAATTTTTTCACAGCATTCATTTTGCAATCAAAATTCGTCACTAAAGAATTATCACAGAGATGCTGCCATGTTTGTGAAATGTAGACCTCATTGTATTAAGATAAAGGAGTTTCCTATTCATGCCACAGATTGCTTGTCTTTTGAGATATATTTTGTAGTCCATTTAGTCCATTTCCATAGCATGAAAAGAACAGAGAGTTGTAATTAAGTGCAGTAGCGTATACAACACTATAATCATAATTGCTAGAATTATATTCACAATTTTCCTCACATGTTTTGCAGATGCATTCTCTTTTATCCACATGCCATGTAGTTCATGTTCTCATTTTGCAGAAGTTGCCATCAATTTGTTGCCACATGTTTTATGTGTCACCATGGTTTTTTTCTTCCTCCTTTGTGGAAGAGAACAAGGGTCTGATTCACTTGAAAAGTCCTGTGGATTCCATTGTTTCTCAGGCTCTCCAAGCCCTGAGGGATACCTTTCATTCCGCATCTGGTTTGTCATTTGCTCAGCCATGTACTGGATTATCCACTTGAAAAGAAACTGCACCAATTGTGTGCTCAGCCCATCAGCCTGAAAGTTCAGAAAGTGTGAAGTACTTCTCCCCAGGAACAAACAGTAAAATGTATTTCAGGTTGGAGTTTTTATTAATTACAAGTGGCATTTGTAAGCCTCCTGCTGAGGCCTGTCATAGTGCAGTAAGTGGCATCATTTGTGCCAATTTGTAATGTAAAACGCAAGGTCTCCATCCCTCTTTACTATTAGTTACAGAGTCTTAGGTGCAAATTTGTTATTCAAAATTCATAATATCTCAAGGTCTGGATTTTTTTCTCGCTTGCTAAAATGAGTCTATAGCACCTTAGAAAAGATGCTGTATTCTGCAAGATGGGCTTGATTGTTACTCCTGGCTGCCCACCTTGTTGATGAAAACAAATATCAGCCTTCAACATCTGTGAAATTGTGCAGGGCAGATATCTAATCGAGTGAAGAAACGGATGGCATCGATAGCTCACATGCGACCTGGACAAATGATTTGGCTCTATGTTGTCTCCAAAGAACTGGAAGTTTTACACCAGATGGTCAAGAGCTTCTGTTGTATCATGGGGAATGAAGAGAGCACACTCCAGGGACATTTCTGCACCATTTCTCTGTTATTTCTCTCCCACACAATATGTAAAATGTTCTGGATGTTTGCTTGCAGCTTTTCATTCCCTCTGTGTTTTTATTTTTATATTTGCAGAATCTTTTTGCCAAGAAAAGTGACACTGTTGGGATATCCTCTAGCATCCAGAATAAAATCTTCAAATATATCAGTGATTACTATTTTGAGACTTTTTTGTAAAGCATCGGGCTTGCTAGAGTCAGAGCACTTGAAAAAAAATCTTGAGACAAGTGTTTCCAGTGATTGACTTCTCCCTCAGTCTCTGTATGACTGATGTAATCCCATTTTCTTCAAATCTTCTTCTTATCATCTTTTTTAAAGTCTTTGCAAAAAAAAAAGAAATCAAAGGTTACATGTGTAGCTTTTAATGGACACGTACCAGTCTTATTTCCCCAAGGTATCTTTTGTATGAAGTTAGTTAGAGCTTTAAAGCTTCTTGTGTTCACTTGCTCTGTTTTTCATTTTAACTTCTGACTAGCAAGCATTTCCTTAGGTACACCTTTAATTCTTTTAAGAAATAATTTGTCCAAATCAAAGCAAAACTGGAGGTTCATAGTGCTACTTTATCCTTCAGGAATGCATTCATGTTTCATGTGAGTATTCTTTATTTATCATAGTTAAATGCATAAAATATTAACACTGAAAGAGGATCCTTGAGGGATAGTGGGTTGAAAGAGTAGTTTGGGATAGAGAGAGGGAGCGCATCCAAGAACAGAGGTTTGATTCACTTAGTTACTGTAACAGCTGAAACACAGCTGATGTTTTACAAGGAGCAACAATGGGTTTATATTGAACTCAGCAGAGTCCCTAACAGAAGATTATCAGACCTGGTGTTTACCTGAGCTGTGTGTTTCAAACACATGCAAGAAACAGAGTGCATATCTGGATTCATGGTAAAAGATTCTGCTGGGAATATGAGGTCTGAGAGTTCCTCAAACTGGTCACAGCGAGTCAAGCCTCAAACCTCAGTGTCATTTAAGATCGAACCATGCAAAGTGCAGCCTGTGCTGCGATAAGCGCTTTGAAATGATCAAAGGTAATTTGCAAACATATGGAGTGGAATATGATGTTCAAGGTTGGGCAGTAGTATTTCTTCTTTCTCTATCATCAGTCTCAGTTTTTCATTCTTTAGATTCTCAGGCACATTCTTTTAAGTTTAGTGATGCTTAAGGGCATAGATATATTTTCAATAAAATGTTAATCTTATAAAGTGCTGATTATGTGTCTTGCAACATATAAAAGGAAGTTCATGATTACAATTTGTGAATATAAAGATTTATTAACATTTTCTAGACACTGTCTAAAGAATTCACTCAGAGAAGCTGGTGGCTCATGGCTTATACAGGTGAACTCTTTAAAGAACTGTCTGGATGGCCAAGTCCAAAGCGTTGTGTTGAATGGAGTTGAAGGCAGTTGGCAGCCGGTTACAAGCAGTGCTCCCCAGGGCTCAGTGTTTGGGCCAGTCTTGTTTGACACCTTTATCAACTATCTGGATGAAGAGATTGAATGCAACTTCAGCCAGTTTGCAGATGACACCAGACTGAGCAGATGTGTCAATGTGCTAGAGGATAGGAAAGCTCTGCAGAGCGTCCTGGACAGGCTGGATGGACTGGGGTGAATTGCTTGAGGTTTAACAAGACTAAGTGCCAGGTCCTACACTTGGTCACAACAATGTCATGCAATGCTAAGGGTTTGGAGAACTGTTCAGTGGCAAAGAACCTGGAAGTGCTGACTGACAGACAGCTGAACATGAGCAAGCAGTGTGCCCAGGAGACTAGGAAGGTTAATGGCACCCTGGCATGTTCAGAAATCAAGTAGCCAACAGTATCACAGAAAAGATTGTCTCCCTGTACTCTGCACTAGTGAAGGCTTCACCAAGTGTTGTGTTCATTCCTGGGCACCTCAATAACAAAAAGGACATCGAAAAGAAGGGCAAAAAGCTAGTGAAGGACTTGAAATAGGGGTCTTATGGGGTGTAGCTGAGGGAACTGAGGTTGTTTAAATTGGAGAAAAAGAGGCTGAGGGGAGACCTTATTTTTTAGAACTACCTGAAAGGAGCTTGTAGAGAGGGGTTGGTCTTTTCTCACAAGACACTAGTAATCGAAGAATACCTTCATGCCTAGGGGAGGTGTAGAGTGGACATTAGGAAGAAATGTCTTCACTGAAAGAGTAGTCAGGAATTGGAACAGGCTGTCCAGGGATGTAGTGGAGTCACCATCCTTGACAGTGTTCAAAAAACATGTAGACACAGCACTTGAAAACATGGTTTAGTGGGCATGGTGGCATCGGGTTGGTGGTTACACTTGATGATCTTGGAGGCCTCTTCCAACCTAAATCATTCTATGATTTAGTCTGTAGCTCAGCTGTTAATTATGAATAATGTGTAGATTGCTGAGTTCTTTATATAACATATTTGCTGTACAGTTTACTATAATGAAGAGTAAAGTGGTTTTTCACAATAAAATAGTCAAATGCAGTACCATTAATTAGTTATGATCTATTGTATTTTGCTGTGCTTCTGTGAAATATCTTAACCCTCATATCTGTCCCCTAAGGCATAAAAACAATTCCATGCTCATTTTAGGAAAGAGAATAAATAATTTCTCTTTCCTGACAGAGCCTCAAAGAAATCAACTCCAAAACCAGCTTGCAATTCCTTACTCCCAGTCTTACACACAGATTGCCTCACACACCGCCTTAACACAATGTTTCTGCACTGCTGATGCCATCCTCATGCTCCGTTATCACTGGTTTCTACAAAAGAAATCACAATAAAATATCCATTACAGTAGCTTGGAAGTAACCCTGTTTAAAATGTGCTTAAGTCTGACTTGGCTTTGGCTGTACGCTTGAAGCAGGCATGTGTGTGCTGCAATATCCTGCACCAAAATGCTGCTTCTTTTGGGCTGGAAGGGAAACTGCTGACATTACCCAGGAATTTAGAGAAGGAAGGCAGGAAGGAAGGCAGGAAGAAAGGCAGGAAGGAAGGCAGGAAGGCAGGAAGGCAGGAAGGCAGGAAGGAAGGAAGGAAGGAAGGAAGGAAGGAAGAAAGGAAGGAAGGTAGTATACTGAGTACATTAAGCACTGAGAGAAAAAGGTTAAGAAGTTTTCTAGAGTGAAAATGTATAGTGTTTCTTTCTTTGTGTTCTAGAGTTTCTTTCCCTAAAATCAGGAGTTAACCACACTGGAAGATTTCCCTGGTGGGAAGTGTATTTCCAGGATGTCAGCCAATCATTAGGCTGCATTAAGTAAATAGGTGCTTTGGTTGCATTCTTCAATCAGTCAAAACAAAGAGGAAAGTGATTGCAATATCTCTGTAAAAATTCACTAAGATAGTTTTTATCCCACATTACAAGATGGGAAACACAATATTTTCATAGTACCCATTTCACTAATGAATGTTAAGAAATTTCAAAACTGAACCATAAAGTTTGGGGTTCGTTTCACTCAAATTACCCACATTTTGACATTGCATCAAGCAAAAAAATCCACTTCTACTCAAAGTGTGTGGAAAATATGTCTAACGGAAGGAGATCTGACCTGGGTTTCAGAAGATCTGCATTCATTTTCCCCTTCGACTACAGACTTGGTGTGATTTCATCTAACAAATACAGCAAAAGATTGCGCAAAAGTGGAAATATGCAGTTACAAGAGTCAAATCAAAATTTGCAAGCGATGCATGGACGATTCCCAATAGATTGGCATACCACATATTTCAATACAAAAATAGCCTCTCCAATGGTGTTTAAGGCTCACAGGAAAGCCTAGTCTCTAGTATAGTTTTTATCATTTCATTTCACCCCCAGATTCCATTTGGGATTAGGAAAAACTCGTATTACTTGGAGCTGGAATTCACACAGTTGTGAAGAATTTCACTTTCTCTTGAGACTTCTGCAGACTTGGGAGGCTTGGATGTGTTCCACAGGAGATCCTCAGATCTTGGAAGCCTATTTGAACACCACTGATTATTTGGCTCTATAGTGAGTGAGTGAGGCCATCAAAAGATGTCTAATATTTCTTACTGACTCCAAGATTCTGTGCACCATTTCTTCTTTTGTGGCATCAATTTGCAAGTACACACCAAGACACCATGAAAACACATGACTGAAAAGTGCATGTCACTTAAGCTGTTTTTTTAAAGACCCAAGGACCTTCCTTGGTTGTCTCACTGTTCTCTGAGCTGATATGATGTAGTTTAGCCTCCACTGGTTGATGAGGGCAAATCTGAATGTGATTAATCAGTGGTTTGGGAAACCTAAGTAAGTTCTGAGTAAGGTGGTGGAGAAAAAAACTGTTAAAAAGAATAGTTATATAGAGAAAAGGCAAGGGTTCAAATTGGTGACTCTTAATATCAGCATCTTGCTGGTATTGTCATACTGCTTTCAGTTCTAGAGTGAGGCTGAGGCATTCTTTATTTTGCCCAAAAGCAAGGGTACTAATTTCCACAGCCCTTCATGTGTAAACTGGATTGTCCCCTAAGGACACTTGTATCTTTTCCTAGACTGGTATGATCCACTGCACTCAAATGAAAAACAGGTTTTCCTCTCTTTCTCCTTATAGCCAAGCTGGAAGGAAGAGGTATTGATCTGATTCAAAACCAGATTGGAATGAGAACAGTTTAGGGAATTAAAGTGTAAAGAAAGAACTGTAGCCCTGGGAATGGGAGATTGAGTGAAGACTGAGACCGGTTACAGGGAGGTAAGGGATCCTGGTACTTTGTGCATCACAGAGCTGTGGAACACAGGAGAAGGACATAACATGGGACTAAGGGGTAGTTAACTGTGGTCAGATAACAGGCAAGAGGGAATAAGGCGGACTCTGAGAAAAAAATTGTTTGGATGGCATTAAGACTGAGGTGGAGGATGAAAAGGATAAAGGAGCCTCTCTGGTCTAGAAGTCCAGGAGCAGCACTAGGAAAGACTGGAATGAGATCCTTGCAGTGGTAGAGACCTAAGGAAAAACAAAAAGCAGTTCAGAAAAGCTATTTTTAGTCATGGTGTTTTTTGACTGGGTAATCAGCCAGTGCTTGGTTGTATCGACCCACTGGGACAGTGCGTATACCCATCTGCACATCCTGCAAAGACTCCACCAGTAAGAACTCTTTAAGCCTCACCTCCAGCATGGAGTCTTAAGGTGTTTGGAAAATATGTGCCATTTACCTATTAAGAGGAGTTTTCTTGCTCTTGCAGTTGTCCCTTATTTTGGTGACAGGAGTCTGCAAAATGTAACTGAAGTTTCCAATCTACCAATGAGTGGATTTAATACTCTGCCAAGGAATGAGATTTTGGTTTGTATTAATTTCATTCTTGAACATCTAGCAAATTCCACATGAAAATCCTCCCTAAAAGCATCTTAAGATTAAAAATACAGGCATGCAATAGTTAATGCACAAGAAACCTTAAATCATCTTATACTTTTCTCACCCTCTATCCTGTGCTGGAATACAGCTGGAGTTTATTAAGATTTTTGGAGCATTTAGAATGATAGAAAAGTCCCTCTTGGAAATGAACAGAAAAGTTTGGCTAGACAGCGTTCAGGAAAAGCAACAAGGAGAAAGCCACCCACTGCATAAGAAAGAAGAAACAACTGCAAACTGTACCATTGCTTTTGTGGACAAAGTGAGACCAGGTTATTCAGAAAAATACCATATAATCACATAAATAAAAGTCTGTGTATATATGTTCATTTAAAAGGGTACAAGCAACTACGTATCTCTGCAGAGTTTGACCTGTTAACATTATTCTTTCAATGGAGAAGAGGAAAGAACTCTATTTGCGTGTTGATTGCCTGTAGTTGAAGGAGTTACTGATTTCAGCATTAATACATAGTGCTTTAAATTTTCTAGCTTGTCTCCTTTGATATTTAGGATATGTAACCTATTTCAACAACTGCAAATGTTCCTGGGCCAGTCCTTTAAATTACTTTGGAATGGGAAGACATGCAACAGCTTGATCTTGTGTTAAAACAGCACCTCCATAACCACTTAAATATTATGAACTTCACAAAGTAAACTGAGAATTGTCTTCCTCTGGTACCTCAACGAAATGACATGATGATCCATCACTAAAAAAAAAAGTATATTTCCTATTCCAAAGTCTATTTAATTGTCATAATTAAACTGGTTTAACAGACAGAGAAGCATCAAATAGTGAAGAATCCGTTCTCTATGTACACTGCAGTTTTCTAAGGATAGAGCTAAAGGATGTTCATCTACAAAGCAAAGAGTATCCAAAAGTACATGGTATACATTTTTGTTGGTGCGATTTTGCTAGACATTTATGCAAACACATACATTTTAAATCAGCAGACAATGCATTCATAGAATCTTAGAAAGAATCATAGAGTGGTAGGGGTTGAAAGAGATCTCTGGAGATCATCCAAATCAAATCACCCTGCACAGCAGGTTCTCCTAGAGCAGATTGCACAGGAATATGCCTGGGTGTGTTTTAAATGTCTCCAGAGATGGAAAGTCCACAACCACTTTGGGCAGCTTGTTCCAGGGTTCTGTTACCCTCACAAAAAGAAGTTTTTCCTTATATTCACATTATATGTCCTATGTTCTAGCTTCAACCCATGTTCTATGGGTTTAAACTGCTCTACCTAAAATCCATTGCCCTATGTCTACCAATAGGCACCTCTGACAATAGCCTGGTCTCATCAACTTGACAATCATTTTTTAGATACTTGTAAGTATTTATGAGATCTCTCCTCAGTCTTCACCTCTCCAAGCTCTTTCAAGCCTTTTATCATTATGAAGATACTACAGCCCCCTGTTCATCTTGGTGGCTCTGTGCTGGACTGTCTTCAGTAGATACCTGTCCTTCTTGAACTGGTGAGCCTAGAACTAGATGCAGTATTCCAGATCAGACCTAATTAGGGCAGAGCTGAGGGGAGGAGAACCTCCCTTGATCTACTAGCCACACTCTCTATATGCAATACAAAATATGCAATACATTCATATGCAATGCAGATCCTCCACCAAGAAAGTGTTCTACTTTCTAATGTCTCTTCCTGTGAGGTCAAAGTCAGAAAATAAAGCATCCATGACAGGTGTTTCTTGTAATGCTTAATTTTACAGTATGATAGCACTCAGCCTCTAGAGTGCGAGTCCTTCTATAGAATAGATCTGCATCTGAGCAGACGAAATACCTGGTCGGTCTTTTTTCAAAAGGTATTTCTGATTAATGTTGACAGATCACTGTGATGCTGATGATCAATTAGTTAATGTTTGTACAGTACTTTTGAGATGTAAAACTCTTTAATACTGAGCATTGCTATTATTACAAGTACACTTCAAAATCCTTAGGTAACTGTTGGGAGTGCGGTAGACATGATCTTAATCTATTAATAGCCTTTATAAGTGCAGTTGTTCACAGGCTGCCAAAACATCACTATTGTAGCAGAATTCTTTTTTCGTGTTTCCTTTTTTTTTTCCTCACAGGTAGCATGGATGTCACAAATGTTAATAGCAAAGAAGCAAAATTACTCCTGTCATCTTCTTCCCATTTTTGTACATGCAGTATATGAAAGAGTCTGTCTTCTTAAATTGACAAGAAAGAATCATACCCAATGATTCCAATCATCTGTACAAGGTTTTTAATTTGAAATTTGAGTGCCAGATAATTAGCAGTTGAGGCAGAATCACACTGCTTTGTGAGTTCCATGGTCCAATTAGTAAGTCCGACAGTAAAAGGTTACTAGAAAGGGCCTTTAATCTTACCAATCTTTTCCTGTTATTGCATGCAGTAGACAAAGCACCCCGTGTTAGGGACAGGAGGAAGGAGAAATTTAGTGTCACAGCAGATAGTCTGCTGGTGTAAATTGAAACAGATACTTACTTACATCTGCTGGAAGCTTGGCTTCTGGGCTTGCAGGCACTGTATGTAGCATCTGTAAATTGGTTTCAAGTAGCCAGTAAGGGCAAATGTAAACCTACCCAGTGAGGATTTGTGTGCCTACTAATGAGAGGCAAAACATAATAATCCAAAATCACAGCAGCAGCAAGCTTCCCGAGCAAAATAATCAGTTAAGTATGGTGAGAAAAGAAAGATCAATCAAAAATTACGGAAGTAAGAATTGGCTCATGAGTGATTCTCTTGCTTCTTTCTATGCAGACATGTACAATCACACATCCAGACCACCAAGTATATATCATAGTTGGCAAATTCTGAGAAAGGGATTGTCAAAAGGGTGCATCTGGAGCTGCAAGTAAAGGTTCTCACATGCCTGATGTAAAATTCCCTCTATACAATCCCTCCTGAGAAGATCCCACATCTGACATGGGGCCAGGAGGAGCTGGAGGGACATGATGCCAGTCTGCAGTGATGGGAATGAAAGTGACTGCCACAAGTACTTAGAGTGTCACCCAGGACTGAGAGAGTGAGAGCATTGTGAGTCAGGAGAGGGGCACTTCATCAATGCTTTGTAGGTTGGCACTTCCAGATGAGCAAGAGATCTAAGTTGGGAACACAGGCTGCTAGAGATGGTCCAGCAGCCTTTATACAGCACATTGCTGTATGGTCTTGTGCACCCCCTTAACCTCTGTTCCCTGCCTTCTCCTTCCACAAATGGACGTGACAGGTATGCCAAGTGCAGCATCATTGTGAAGTGTTACCTATACTAGTTCTGTTTACTTGTTCCTCTCATACTGTTTATTCGTTCCTCTTAGTGTTACAAGAGTCTGCAATTAGTCTCCAGCTCTCATTTATTTTCACTCAACTCTGTCCACACAATCACCAATTCTCACTATGAAAATAATTGCTGCCTGTATCGCTGTGTTTTTGTTTGATAATATATTTCATATTCAGGAGGGCCTATTAAAATTATCTACTCTGACCTCCCACACAGTGCAAGCATTATATTCTCACTGAGCCATTCTTACAACAAATCTCACAGCAGAGATATTAAAAATATCAGCATATGTTCACGGGCCAGGACGCTGCTGTACCAGACGCATAACAAGCGACCGTGCCTTCCCTGAAGAATTTATAGTTTAATATCATGCTGCAGTACAATGAGAAGGGAGAAGTGTGTCTGCCCTTAAGATTTTTGACAGACTCTTTGTAAAGCCTAGAGAACACCTTTGTTGGCAGCGTGGACAGTGGCACTGAGAGCACCCTCCAGATGTTTGCTGATGACTCCAGGCTGTGTGGTGTAGTCAACAAGCTGTAGGGAACTGAGGCCATCCAGAGGGACCTTGACAGGCTTGAGAAGTGGGTCTGTGCAAACTGCATGAGGTTCAACAAGTCCAGGTTCAGTGTTGTACATCTGAGCTGGGGCAATCCCAACCACAGATACGTTCTGGGTGGTGAATGGACTGAGATCAGTCCTGAGGAGAAGGACTTGTGAGTGTTGGTAGATGAGAAGCTCAACATGAGCTGGCAATGTGTGAGTGCAGCCTAGAAGGCCAACTGTATCCTGGTCTGTATCAAAAGAAACATCACTAACAGATCAAGATCACTATTCTGCTCTTGTGAGACCTCACCTGGAGTACCGTATCCAGTTCTGGATTCCCAAAAAAGGACATGGAACTGTTGGTGCAAGTCCAGAAGAGTGCCACAAGGATGATCAAAGGGCTGGAGCATCTCTCCTGTGAAGACAGGCTGACGGAATTGGAGCTGTGCAGCCTGGAGAAGACAAGACTGGGGGAAACTTATTCCAGTAACTGCAGAGGGCCTAATGGAAAGTTAGAGGGGAATTTTTATGAGGGTCTTTAGTGGTAGAACAAGAGGGAAAGGCTGCAAACTAAAGGAGAATAGGTTTAGATTAGATCCTATAAAAAGATTTCTCACTATGAAGTTGGTGAGGCACTGGAACAGGTTGTTCAAGGTGGTTGTGGATGTCCTCTCTTTGGAAGTGTTCAAGGTCAGGTTGGATGGGGCTCTGAGCAACCCGGTCTAGTGAGAGATGTCCCTGTCTACCCTGTCTAGGGCAAGGAGGTTGGAACTAGATAATCTCTGAGGTCCCTTCCAACCTAAACCATTCTATGATTCTATGAGTCTATAATTCTATGACTAGATCTTCTAGTTCCCAGAGGTTTTATTACCCCCCACAGATATCCTTAAAGAAGATGATGAAGAAAAGAAAACCTATTTTGGTCACCTTGTCACCTCTTTTGATAAGTGCAATTTTTAATATAATATTAAATTTATTTTCTGAGACAGTAGTCAGTCTTCAAGTCCTCTGCTCAACAGCTGAGCTCCTTTAGAACCTCTATATTGGTGTCAAATGATTTCTGCCAGTGCCATGATCTGTCCTGATACTACACACCACCCACTGACATTGCAGCATTACAAAGATAGAAAGCCTTTCACGTTCATTTTCAGAGCTGTGTTCTTAACCTGTCTCATAGAATCATAGAATCATTAGGGATTGGAAGAGACCTCGACAGATCATCTAGTCCAATCCCCTGCCACAGCAGGATCACCCTGACCAGGTACAGGCGGGTTTAAAATGTCTCCAGAAAAGGAGACTCCACAAAAACCCCAGGCAGCCCCCTCCAGTGCCCCGCCACCCTCCCTGGGAAGAAGTCATAGAATCAGTCAGGGTTGGAAGGGACCACAGGATCATGCAGTTCCAACCCCCCTGCCATGAGCAG
>VZRI01002627.1:99467-120298 GCA_013397515.1 Upupa epops
CCTCCCTCAACCTGCTGACCTCACTTCTCCTGATACAGCCCAGGATCTGATTTGCCTTCTGGGCTGCAAGTGCACACTGCTGCTCATGGTGAGCTTTTCATCCACAAGCACCCCTAAGTCCTCTCCTCACAGCAGTCCCCCTCCTCAGGGTAGGGTCTCCTGAAGTTAATTTTCTTACTTGTAGCTGGTACCGGGCTGTGTTTTGAATTGAGGATGAAAATTATGTAGATAACACACATGTTTTGGTTGCTCCTAAGCAGTGTTTACAGTAAATTAAGGACTTTTCAGGACTTCTGGTACTTCCTTGCCAGTGATCAGTCTGGTTGGCACAAGAAATTGGGAGGAGACATAACCCCAACAGCTCACCCCCACTGGCCATAGGGATATTCCAAACGATATGATGTTATGCTCGGTATATAAATTACAGGGAAATCTGGCCTTGGGTTTGCCACATGGGAACTTGCTGGGCATTGGTAACGGAGTGGTGAGTAACTGCACTGTGTCATTTTTTATAGCTCCTAATTCTGATAGTGTTATTATTTTTATCATTAGTGATTGTTTCCCCTTTCTTTTCTGTCCTATGAAACTGTCTTTATCTCAACTTAAAATTTGTATTTCATTTTTTTTCCAATTCTCTCCCTTATCCCCCTGGGGAGTGGGTGAGTGAGTGGCTGTGTGGCATTTAGCTGCCTGCTGGGTTAAACCATGACAACCTGCTACACAGGGCATTAGCCTCACAACCCCCATTAGCCCCCACTGTGTTGAGTCAAGAATCAAGTGCATAAGGGATGTCAGGCATTGTACACTCACGATAATCAGATTTGCTGGTCACTTAGCCCCAGCTGCACCTAAAAATATGTGTTTAGAATAGAAATGTTGGTTAGGAGCAGAGCTGAAGCACTTGACAGCAGAGGCGTTGTGGTTTTTTTAGGCCATGTAAGATATACTCTAGATACAAGCATACAAGCAGTCATTCCAGACTGCTACAGTGGTGCTGGAATTTAAGTAGGGTCTTAGTGGAGCAGATGTTGGTGCTGTCACAGCAATTAGCCTTTCCAGATAGTCTTTCTTGCCTATGTGGAGATATTTATGCGATTGCACTGTCCTGAGGCCACAGTCTCTATCAAGTCTCCCTTGTGCAGAGTGCTAGATCAGTACAAAGAGACAGACCCTGCCCTGGTGAGCTTCCAGTCTACAAAATAATGTCATTACTTCTCAGCCCGGTGTCACAGTTCAAGGAGAAGCACCCTGGATGGTGGGGAAATCGCTGAAACTGCAGGAATCAGCCTGTCTTCCCCCTTTCATAACATAACACATAACAACAGCTGGCTCTTTTCTCCTCACCCCGTGCTCCTTGCTGTCAAACTCTGCTCGCTGCCATGGCATCTGACAAGCAAACCTTTCCTTCAGCCTCACCTTGTTGAGGTTTTTTTTTTACAGGAGTGCATTATTAGCAACATAAATTATGGCCCGAGGTCAGTGCCATCAAGCACATGGGACAAAGACTGTGTGCTTTAAAATAAAAATGTCAGCCTTGCAGGTGCAGGACAGCTCTGGGGAATATTTTTTACAAGTGTGAGATTTCTTTCGAAATAGATGTTTTGAAGGGAAGCATTTGCAAACTTAGTTCAAGTTCAACTAAGAAAGAAATTATTCGGAACACTTCTAGGTATTTTTTAAAAAGAATCTATGCTAAAAAGAGGGAGATACATGAAAGTCTTAGTAAGTATTATAGTAATAAAATAAATCTGAATTTAATATTAAGTTTATCCAAATAAAGCAAAATCTTTTTTGGGATGAATTTACATGGAAAATTACATTCTTTAAATTCTACTCTTACCTTTGCTGACATTTCTTTTTTGAAAGAAATAAAAGTCATGCAGCTTTCTTTATTAATCAAGTTTTAGGGTCATAAATGATTGCAAAAAGAGTTTCAGGGAGAGGTAATGTGTATTTGGAATTATCCAGACATAAAATCATAACTCTGAAATAAAATTACAGAAGGGATTAAGGTCTGAGGTCAGGTTTGGGCTCCTCTTCAGATGCAGTTTAAACCACAGGGACTTGTGCAGGTTGTTTAGATTTGCAAATACAACACAGAGACATCAACTATTTAGATTATTTCAGGCTTATAGCGGGGCTGCAATGAATATTTCTTATCTAGGTTTGAAAGGTGCGACACGTGTCACAGGTATAAATAGTTCAGGTCTTCATCTCTTGCAGCTGACATGGCAGCTCTAATTTTTGGCTCTTCTTTAGCTATGCAGGTGTCACTCAAAATTGGCATTGCCCAAGATCACAAGAAAATTTCAAAGTTCAAATGATGGTACAGACCTCATGTTTCACCCCGATACACTGCCTAGCAAAAAGAGATCTGTTTGTCCCCCAGTGCTTTAACCAACCTTTTGTGTAGTCATATTCACAATGTATGGACATGGGACTTAAGCACATCAGCAGAGGACCATGAAATGTCTCTGGGGCAGCAGGGGCACTCGTGAATCTTCTTTTTAGAAGGGACACAGGCTGCCCAGGGAGATTNACTAGATGATCTTTCAAGGTACCTTCCAATCCCTAATGATTCTATGATCATAGGTCTCTCTGCTCTCTAATTTCCTCTTCTTATTTCCACAGGGCCTTAGATAGCAAATAAAAAATGGCAAACTAAACCAAGCCCATCAAAATTATTGTAAGAAAGTTTAAGTCCAGCATTTCCTTTTGTTCACTGTTTTCCTCATAATCCGAAGAGACTAACAAGTGTTACTGCATGATGAGGGGATCATTTCTGCCCTAGGCAACAGAAATTTCTCTTTTATTTATCTTTTTAATTCAATTTGCACATGAATAGAAAGTTCTGTCTACTGCAGTAGATAACAGAGAGGCAGTAATCTTCTTCCTGAACTCACCTGTGAGCTCTCACAGCTCTATAGGCTGTCATCTCCTGAATGCTCTAGGTGGCTCTTAGATTATTTCTGCTACATTCTTTGCAGCATTTAGCTCTCACTTAGACTCTTGTACTACTTTTGTCTTAGCTTGCACCTGAGGATGCAGCCCTAAAGTACATTAATTTTCCCCAGATCTCTTATTTACACTGACACAGTCAAGATACAAAGGCAGGAGGCTAGAACAGCATGAAATTGCAGGCATCTATGCACTGAGGCTTGAATGTTGAGCAGACATGTACCCACAGCTGGGTTATTCTTCTACAATTTCTACAACAAATTTAGCAAATACAAACTTTTCCAAACATAGGATCTATTTGCTCTATCAGAAATATATTGCATGCCAAAAGTCAAGTAGAATTCCAGACCACTTAGTTACAGCTGAAGTCCTGTAGCTTACCATCACCAAAAAGCCATACTTGGTAGGACAGAGGGCCCCAAGGCTGTGCAGAAGCAGTCATAAACATTAGCCCTACATGAGAACAGTGGAGAAATTCCAGACAAACGTTCTGGCTATGATCAGACCACACATAGTGCAAGACCACAGATAGTGCATGATATTTCTGAGAAGTTGTGATTGCAAGATTACAGCTGGATTTTCTGACAGCTTCTTTGGCTTTTTTCTTCCTTCTACAACCATTGCTAAATATGAACAAAAAATTCGGTCAATTGTCCAGAATTTTAGGGATATAAATAGTATTATAACACATTAAGAAAAACAATGTTGTAGGAGCTGGAGTCCCTGTTCCTGTAGCATGCTCTTTATTTTCTCCACTCTTAGGAACACTCTCATCTGTCCCTGAAGCATTCGGCTATTTTCCCCATGTTTATCAATGTTTATATCAAAAAATTCCATCTGACCTATTAACACCTCAGGGCCCAAAGTAGTCCATACGAGTAGAATTTCTGCAGGCATAGCAGCAAGGGCTGAGGACTGACAAATATGTGACAGTTCATTCTGTGGTCCAAGCCAGCCTAGGAATTGTTGGAACACATTGATTTAGGTCTGTGACTCACTAATGAGTCCCACAGTGGTCTCAGTGTTGTTTTTAATGCTTTCAGAGGACCTATGCATTGAAGCACATTCTGTAATTACACACCTAAGCAAACCCCAGACTTCTGCTGGCTCATGTTCCACCATCAGCGAGCACAGTGCTAAAGTGATTGACCCCACTGGGGCAAGCAGAGGTTTCCTTCACAGAGGGAAAGCTGTGACCAGTTTGCACTCCTCAGTCATTGGAGTTCTGTTAACAGAAGCAATGGAAAAAGTAAATTAATGGTTATTGCTTCATCTTACAGAGCTGCAAGACCACTTGTTTGCACTATCTTGGTTGACTGAAGCTCCTGGCAAAGCACATATCCATGTTTTGTACAAGTTCTGGTGAAATGCAGACTTGGCTTGTTGAGCGTTGGCTGCCTGTGTAAGGCTTTGCCTTCCAATAAAACTTGTGTGTGTAACCTCAGTGAGGCTTGTGCTTTGTTCCAGCAGGGAGTGAAATTAGTATGTTGGGTATGGTGTTATTAACCAGTCTTAACCAGTCCCTACTATGTCTTGACTTCCATTTTCGTACCAGGGAGCTGATGTGATCTGCATATATGCAGTGGTTGTCAGAGACAAAATGTAGGTAACTTCTGTTCCTCTGCTAGCCTGGTGATCATTCCTATTCCCATATTGCTGGAAGATCCCATAGCAGTCACTGTAAAAATATAGTGAGGTTCACAAGCCATTGTTGTCTACTCCCTGATAGTGGAGTGACTGGAGACAACACAAGTGAAGACACCAGTCAAAATCCACAGCAGGCAATGCAAGCCAGCCTGTTCCACCATTTGGGATGGTTTTCCTGTTCCTCCTTTTTGATACAGACTGAAGCGGATGTCTCATAGTTTTTATTACAGATTTCTGGGCAAAGCTAAACAAAGGAAAATTCTAGTAATATATGATTGCCTCCATTGAAAAAAAAAATAAATCAAGAGTTTAAATGCTTTCTTTTGTAAGTTTTTCTTTAGAAAAATGTACCTTTGTAGATATATAATAAAAGCTAAGTTTGCCTTTAGGGAAGAATTAGACAATCTAAAAATTCCTCTCTGAAATGTCTCTTTTGTTGAGCAATCGAAGCTGCTATAATTAAGCAGTGCTTTGTTCTTGCACAGGTTTGTTTACATTTGAGAAAATGCAATGGAACAATTAAAATTTAATAATATGGTAAATAAGATCTGAATAATTTATTCAGAGCAAATAAAATGAATGTTGATGATCACATTTTGAGACTAGAAATAAAAAATGACTTTTTAAGACTGTATAGAAATATCATCTTTTGTTTGGAACAAATATGTTTATATTTGAACCATCATCAAAGAAGAAAATAAATTATTTCTATTTAGAGACAGAAGTACATGTAAATCATGAACCCATTTAAGTTCAGATAAACAAATAACATGGAAATTATGACATGGCAAATTCTGAAATATCATATGCCAACTTTTTCATAAAACAATTGCATATAAGTGTAGTCTATTGTGTACTTATACATTTCTTTATGGTTTTGCAATGGAAATAGTAGAGAGCCTGGTTTTTTGCTATTAACAGTAATGGGATCTGTACCATTAGTTTCAATAGTGCATGACCAAGACTATTATTCTCATTATTTATTACAAAGGAGTCTAGCAGCTCTAAATAAATAAATAAATCAGAATCACATTGTACCTATATATAAAGGCTTACCAGTTAACAGCGTGTTATGTTATATAGATTCTACTACTGATTAGAGCCTTTTTGCCAATACCTTAGGGTGCATTTACCTTTTTCTTTGAAAAAGGTTTAAATAAGTCAAATGATAGATGTTCCATTCGCTCTGTAATACATTTTCTATCTCATAATTACTTACACAGTCAATACAGGACGTCTTTATTTTTCTCCAGATTTATTTGATGTAGATACAGAGGAATATTATGAATACAGAGAAATACTTTTGTATGGTTTGCAGCTCAGATAGTACACTTAGAAAACAGAAAATCACAGAATGGATAGGGTTGGAAGGGACTTTAATGATCATCTAGTTCCAACTGGCCTTGATAGGTAGGGACACCTTCACCAGATCAGGTTACTCAGGGCCCAATCCAACCTGGCACTGAAGACTTCCTGGAATGGGGCAGTCACCACTTCCTTGGGCAACCTGTTCCAGCATCTCACCACCCTCATAGAAAACAATTTTTTTCCTAATGTCAAACCTGAATCTCACCTCTTCAAGTCTGTAACTGCTTCCCCTTGTCCTTTTGCTACTCACCTATGTAAAAAGCCCTACTCCAGCTTTCTTGTAGCTCCCTTCAGATACTGGTAAGCTGCTAGAATGTCACCTAGGAGTCTTCTCTTGCTCAACCTCTCCTCACAGTGGAGGTGCTCCACCCCTCTGATCATTTGAGTTGCTCTTCTCTGGACACCTTCCAGGAGCTCTATGTCCTCCTTATATTGAGGACTCCAGAACTCAACACATTACTTCATGTGGAGTCTCACAAGTGCAGAGTAGTGGGGGAGAATCACCTCCCTGGACCAACCAATGCTGCTTCTGATTCAGCCCAGGACATTGTTGGCTTTCTGGGCTGCAAGCACTCATTGACAACTCATGTTAATGCTCTGGTCTACCACTACCCCGAAATCCTTCTCCTCTGAGCTGTTCCCAGTCCTTTCTCCTTCCAGTCTGTATTAATGCATGGGATGGATCATGGATGGCTGCTTAACTCTGCAAATTCTGGCGATTCATGGGCCAAAAAATGTGAAAGAAAAATTATTTGGTTTTTTTAATACAAAAGTATAACAACATAATGCATCAGTGAAAAACAATAGGAATAATCCTTCTGAACTGGGTCTAATCCTACCTTCAATACCCTATGGTCCAGTGCTTTAAATTTAGAGTGTAGCCATGGGTTTGAGAGACGTCTGTTACAGCAGAGTAGAATTATAGCTGCAGCACTAGGAAATGCAACAGTAACAACTACTAAGGCCATCAAATGTAGAGCAGATGTTTGTGGACCATTTCAGGTTTAATGTTTTCTGCAGCCTGTGGAGGCTGCGATGCGATGCCCTTTGTCATGGCTGGGCTGAACTGAACTGAAAAGCAGCTTTCAAACAGCATAGCAGAACCACAAGAAATTTAAAAAATGGCTGGGGCTATGCAGTGTTTTTAATTGAAGGGTGTAGTCTGTCGCATAACCTGTATGTTCTATTGCTTATTTTTGTAGATTTATGTGTAATAATAAAAAAGAAACCAACCTGAGGCCAGTAGTATTATTTCAAGTTACCAATAAAAACAGTGAGTCTTTCAGACATCTGCTCAGATTTCAGGGTTATTTTCTGTTCCTGCAATAGGCTGTAAAGCATACTATGCAACATCCACAACAACTGACAGTAGTCATCTGTGTAAATAATGAAAAAGAAAATAAAAGAACCAGTCTTATGACACATAATGATATAAATTAATATTAAAGATGATTACCCAGGATCAAGATAGAAATTGATGATAGAAAAAAAAGTGCAAGGAAAAGGAGATTCTGATCAGATCTTACAACACCAGCTAGCATCATTTGGTGACATCTTTAGCCTGATATAGAAATGTTCATCTTGAAGATACTGCCTTTTTTGCAAGACTGAAATACACTTCTCAATGGTCTGCATGTATGATTTGAGCCCGTAGACACTCAAGTAAGTCAGACCAGTGCTGAGTTACAGATTCACAACCACATTAAAATGGAGAAACCAGTAGTGTTATTGAAAGGGGCTGTCAATACTCTCTATCTTCTTTTTTTCTCTCCTGCCACAATTCTCCAACCTGACATTAACCTGGAGATAAAATAAAATTTAAAAATAAGACTTATCTTGCTGTTCTTTAGTTCATCTATTTACCTTGCAGCACAAGGATTAATGTTGAATATATGGTGCAATCTTTCTGGTTTTAGTCTAATAAGTGAAAGCCTCATGTATTTATTAGTGGAGCAATGAGTGGGAATGGCATGAAGGGCAAATAAAATATTGGGGCAGACTTCAAAGATCTTGAAGGAAACTCTGTGCCTGAAGTGAACTAGCTGCTATTGAACAGGAAAGCAAGTGCCACTGACATGTACACACAGCAGAGGCTTGTGGGCCCTACCTACACCACACTGGAAGAGTTTCTTGCTGTGGTTGAAAACACAGGATTGGTTTTGAGACTCAGTAAGATGCATGGTAGATAAACCTTTCTGAAGTCCCCAAACTTTTAGAGACACTGTGATATCGACAGGTGTGAGGTTACTGCAGCCACTTTTGTGTTTCATTGCAAAACTAAAGGCTTAACCTATACTACTGAATTTAATAATGCTGGACATGACAGTTAACTGTCTCATACTAGTAAAGCTCAATAGCTAATTAGCATGTTTTATTAATCACTGTAGAGTTAGTAAACAAAAACTCCAATTAACCATTAAATGTAGAGTGTAAACCTTTTGCATCTGCAAACCATGTCTTCTTTACCCCAAGAATTCATGTGTACCAAAAATAAACACCCAAACCCCAACAAAGTCCCACTAGAAAAGTAGATTATATTCTTCCTCCTCCTTCACTAATAGTGAATGTAATAGTAATTACACTTTATCTTACAAAAGTTTCCTTTTTTAGCTCTTTGCTATCAGTGAGTAAAATGCTTCCCACAGATGAAGAGATATTTTTTTTCTCTGCCTATTCAGGCATTTTGTTTGCTATGTTCTGGAAATATGCCAGAAGGGAAGTAGATAACGATTCTGAACACTGAGTGGATGGCAGATGTAAATCCTAAGGAGAGATAACTATAGCATCTGACTGATGATGCAGATATTTCATGAAGGCTGTTCTGTTTTTTTCTTGCTGAATCTGAGGTACGCTTCTTACATTTGTATCAGCGAGAACAAGAATAGTTCAAATCACTAAAGAAAGTGCAGGTAGGTGTGTTAATATACATGAATTTTTGCCCTTTTTGTTTTGGTACTCCAAAAACTTCACTGTAATGAAAGCCAAACCCTATCATTGCAGGGAATTCACCAAGGAGGTAGGAAAGTGCTGCAAAATGTCTTTCTATACTTGGTAGCAACAGCCTGTTGCATCTTTACTTTCCACTATGATTAATTTACACAGGTGAAGAATGGGATATCGACAGAGATGGTTTCAAAGCTGGTTTTAGTGATCTTTGAAGAAAACACATTTCTTTGTTCAGGATAATTTGCAAGCTTGAATTTTTTGGGTCACCAGTTACCTTGCATAGAAGATAAGGCAAGTTAATTATTTCAACCTATGTAGTATATTTTCCTACATGACTTGGATTATCCCTTTCAAATATTGCCTGTTGAATATCAGTAAACCTAGACACTTGACACTAAACCTAGATAACCTTCACAATCTAGACAGCCTTGACAACCTATACAACACTTTCACATAAAGTATCCATTCCAGCAGCAATCTGGTTTGGGGCCAGCACATGGTTTGATATGTGCCTTAGGATTTTGTAATGAATTTCTTGTTAATAATGAAGCACTTGCTTTAAAAGAGCAAATAGAAGTAGTAGTCTGACATTATGGGATTCACTGTGTGATGGCTGTTATGTTTGGATGATGCGCTTGCATTCACTGACCTGAGGGCCAGATCCACCTCCCAATGCCTAGTGGCAGTCAGTGGAAAGACTTTCAATCACAGGTTTCTGGATTAGGCCATTCCTGCAGAATTAAAAGTAGATCCTTCTCAGAGAAAGAGAAGAAAGAGGAAAACAAGCTCTGAAAGCAGTTAAGGTTGCTCATCCTATTCTTTCTTGTCGTTTTGTTCCTGACAGTTACTTGAGGTATTGTGTTGAATAAGTATGTAAAGCAGCTTCTTGTGAATTACAATTGTTATATATTTCCTTTTAAAGAAAGGCTTGGCTCTCTGCCCTAAGTAGCACAAAGGATCTTTTTTATATTTTTTTAAATGATTTTCCATAAAATTACTAGAACGTTAAGTTAAACATTGGCTTTCTTCCCAAGGGAGAAGACTGATATATTCATGTCTGGGGTAGCATGTCTCAGTCAAGTTGTTGGTTTTTTTTCCCCATTTATATAATGTTTATTGGAGCTTCATTGTTTTTTATAGTGCTTAGTTTGGAGACATAGCTATCTCTAACTCTTACTTAGCAATTTAGGAGAAGAGGCCCTTCTTTTACTGTTCACTTGCCAGTATTCAGTGAGGCTGCAATTATCTTTGCCCAATATGGTCCTGTTATGCATTCCATTGAAATATCTCTCTAGTTTGCATGTGTTATTTCAACAGAGATCATGTAATTAAATAGCAGAATGGCAACATATACTACTCCAAGTAGTTGAGTAACAACATTGGTTTACCAGCAGAATGTGTAAATCCAAGTCCTCTGCTAACAGGTACATCATGGAGTTGCATTAAACCTTTTAAACTTTGGTTACAACAAGTGTGCAAACATAGTGTTACAGCCTGAATAAGCTAACTCCTCTTTTGCAGCAGTTCCCTCTTTATTACAGTAGCTATTTGACAAACACAAACTGGTTCACTAAAACAGATCAAGGACAAATCAGAGATACCATATCCTTCTCCGAGATGTGCCGTCTTGTTCCTATCTTGTGCAACCTTTTGTCTCACAGCATCATCACTGACTGCATCAGGTCTTGTTTGGCTAAAGATTGGATACAGATGAGCCCAGAAGAGCGTCTCCAGAAATTCAAGTCCTTGCTTGGATTAGGTTCTGGTAGCTCTTATAACTGCATGACCTTCAATAGTCTGTGTTCTCACTGTGAGGCTTGCAACACTTTCAAGAATTTCATCCATATATCTTGAAAGGTCTGTAAAAACAGCTTTGGATGATCTGTCCAAAAGCAAGATAAAACAAGAGCAGTCATGGGAATTAGAGAATTTCAACCCAAACCTTAGAAGTCTACTGCTTCTGGAAAAGTTAATAAGGGGAAAAGCATGGGTGGGATGTTATGTTCTGTTTGGTACAGCATGTGGTAGAACTATACACTGTGGGAACTAACTCAAACATGTCACAGGCTACTAGAGTCTCATTACAAGAAGGAGTGGATATGTTACCGGCAAGAAAATAATACAGTGTTCATACACCTTTCTCACAATAGGTACACGAGATCTGTGGTACGTTTTGAAGGTACGTGTGCCTTGGGATGTATCAAGTCTCTGCCTTGCTTGTAATTCATGAACTGCTGAACTTCCTACTTCATCTAATCCTCTCTGAAAGTGTCAACTCCCTCACATTTCCAGTTTCTAATTTTCTTTTTATCTTTTTTTTTTTTAAACCTCTTTTAAAGAGAAGTTGTGTTCTAAATAGTAAGTACTCGTTTTTCTGACTAAAGGAAAAAAAACAATCAAAACATAAAGTAATAAAAGAGACCACAAAGAGATGCTAAATACTAACATTATGATTTAAGAATTTATTACCCTGCCTATACCAGAGAAACAAATATGATTTAAAGAATCTGGGTACATGAATTGATGAGCTGCAGCTGCAGGAATCATGTTCTATGAGCCCACTCCACTTTCCCTGTCATGGCAAGAAGTGGCCCCCTCAAATCTCGGAACTTGTATTTTACTAACTGTGCATTGACGTTTACTCCAGCAATATCGAGAACCCACTGAATTTGGAACTTCACTGTGAAGCTTAGAAGGGGAAGAAAGAAGTTCTGTGCCAGGATCTGACAGTAGAAATAGATAAGGCAGGAAAAAATTATGGATGAGAAATTTGATTAGCATAGTATTGTTTGGGTTAAATTTTTATTACTTCATATGTTGTTCTGAATAAATTACTTGGAAATTCTAAACCAAGAGCTGCACTTATTTTGCAGCACTATCTTTAGAGAATCCCCTATTAATAAGGTTCTTTTGTGAAACCTGACATTAACAGATGGATTGAGAAATCTCTCCTGAGCTGGATCATCTCAAACTAGGCTGAACTCAGAGAGGAATCATGTCTGAGAAATAGTTTTTGGCAGTCTTCTAACGCAACAGAATGGCTGTTATCACTCGGGGTATACAAGCACCACCTTCAAGAAATTTCATTATAACCCATCAAAATAGCCATAGAACTAGGCTCTGCTTAAGATTAGTTTGAGCCTTATATATGCCTGAACGCATATTCAAGTGTTAACTTTAGCGCTTTAACTACAAATTTTTCCTTCTTTACTAGTGCTTTCTCAAAAGCTAAAGTGAACCTATGCTTTCATAATGGGGTTCATGGATAAAAAAATAGTCACTTGATAGAAACATCCATGAAAACTGTTCATAATTGCTTTTTCATCTTGATCAGCTACTAATGGGACTCTCTGCATTCCTTATAGTTTCTAAAGAAAATCTCTACAGTAGTTTCAGGTACCCTGATGCAGTGAATTTGCCAGCATTCTAGACAATACTTTCAAACAATGTGTGATTCACTCCTGATTTTAGTGGGTACAACAATTCAACAAGACTATCAACTGATAAGGGTGTAATTAGGTGAGGAAATTGTCTCTGGATTGTTGAATGGGTTTGTTGTTTTTTTTTTTTCATTCCCCATGCCCCCAGCTTACTTGAGTCTCATTCTGGCTAGGGTATGTGAACTTGTGGCACAGTAACATAACCATATCGATGAGTTTTCCCATTTTGTTTAAAGAACAAGAGAGATATAATGACAAGGATAAAGTGGTGTTTACATTTCCCCAGGTGATTGAGCCAGCTACCTCTGGGGAGTTTCGAGTTTCATGTTGTGAAGCTAATACACTTTGTCTCAAAGCAAAGCATGTCTGATAGGCCCAGCTCACCAGGGTTTCCCACGCTTCACAAAAACATTCAAGACCCTTTATTCCAAACTTCACTTGATAAAATTAATTATATTTTTCAACTGGGCAAATCATTTAGAAAACTATTCTAGAGACACCAGCCTGGTCAAATTGATCTAGGGTAGAGCTGGGAGTAATAATAAAAGTAATACCATAGGCTAAACCTTGCTAAATAATACTGAGGCAGGCTTCATTACTGAGACATATCTACTTCTATTTAAGCAAGTAAAGAGTTACAAAGGTATGCAAAGGTTTCTATTCATGAGAAGTTTATATCATATGTTTCAATAACACAGAAGTTCTAGCATTGTTCTGAATTAGGGTGCTATGGCTGAAGGTAGGTAGATATCTGAGGTAAGAAAACTAATTATGCTATGTCACCATCTAGACTAATTACTGAATTACTAAAGGCATTTTGTACAAAGGATTTAAAGCTGTGCTGCTTTTCAAGTTGTTCTCTGCCATAGAACTTGTCGCTGTTTTTCAGGATTCGGCAATTTCCTACCTTAAGTCTACTTCCCCAAAAGCCAGACTTATCTTCCTCCTCTACAAGCTGTAATCAGCACCAGGTCAAAGCAATTAATTCACTTCAAAGAGCTGTAGCTGCACAGACCCATATGGCTGCTTCCCATGTGACACTATAAGCTAATTAGACTTCATTTTATTTTGACCTCTTCCATTCTCCTTCCTCCTCTACCTAAGGACCCTGTTCTCCAGTGCTTCAAACTCTACACCCATGTGCAACCCATCTGAAGTCAACTTATTGCCACTAGGAAGTTTTCCCATGTATGCAACCTAATGGTTTCCTATATTTAATTCAATTACATTGTCTTAATTGTGCCCTTTTACATCTCCTTAAGCAGCAGGATTTGGCACAGGTACAAGAATTTTATAGCTAAGTAGATTTAAAGGGACTACTGTGACCATCTTCGTAGACGAATGGTCTGTATTTATTTATGCTATGTTGTGATGCTGGGTTTAGGACAAAGAAGCCAGGCAGTTCTTCAGGATCCTGTGGTCAGCAGGCCAAGTTAAAGAGCAATGAGAATTATACAACCTAGAAAAAGCTGTTGTTCAGCCAGAAGAAGAAAAAGCTTGGGGAGACCATATTGCAGCTTTTCAATACTTAAAAGGAGTCTACAAGAGAAATGGGGACAATCTCTTTAGGAAGGTCTATTGTGGCAGGACAAGGGTTGATGTTTTTAAACTAAGAGAGAGCAGAGTTAGACTAGATATAAGGAATAACTTTTTACAATGAGGGTGGTGAGACACTGACACAGGTTTCCCAGGGAGGTGGTACATGCCTCTTCCCTAGAAACCTTCCAGGTCAAGTTGGATGGAGCTCTGAGCGACCTGATCTGGTTGGCAATGTTCCTGCTTACTGCAGGGGGGTTGGGAGAGATGATCTTTGAGGGTCCCTTCCAACTCAAAGTATTCTATGATCATGTGATTTAAATTGAATATAGCATTAAATACTTAGAAAAAGCTAGAGAACTTTCTTATTTCATCCTCATGACCTTCTACTGGAGATTCCTGTATTGTATTTTTACACTCCTTTATACATTATAGTCTTGAATGTCATGGCAAAAGGTCACATTTTGAGAAATTTCTCAGAATATGAAGTTTTCCCTGTGGTCAGGTAAAAAAACATTACAAATTCCCTCCCTATGCGTGACCACCTCCCCAAACATTTTCTCTCCCCATTTTTTGTCCTCCACTGGGATTCTGAATGCTGCCAAATCCCACTGAATTCAATGAACTTCTGTAAGATGCCAGAATCAGGCCTTTGATATTTACAGACTATAGAGTATATTTTGGAATAAACAATGTAGATTGGCTCCATTGGATGGTTCTGGCAACTTGAGAAAAAATGTTGCAGGCAGAAAAATAATTGAACTGAATTTTGGAAAAGAACAGCTTTTGG
The DNA here is from genome assembly GCA_013397515.1 of Upupa epops. NCBI lineage: Eukaryota > Metazoa > Chordata > Aves > Bucerotiformes > Upupidae > Upupa > Upupa epops. The sequence continues at coordinate 114,153 of VZRI01002627.1, forward strand.
AACTGGAAAGTAAAAGTATATTTTGTATATGTTGAAAAAGAACATACAAAAGCAAATAAAAAGCTTTGTTAGAGTTTTTTCTATTGGGTGAGGTTAGATTTTAGAGAAATAGGTAATTTCAGGAATGTTCTGACCACCCTGAATCTGCATCAGACAAAAACATTGCCTGCCACTTTTGTAGATAGCTTTTAGTCTCTAAGCCTTTAATAGCATTATCATCTTGGAGAAGTTTGTATTAAACTTTGAATAGAAGCCCATACCTGCAAGATTATCCACCTTTTATTCATAAATACAAGCTGCAGGAGACAGATCCGACAGGATCAATGGTTTTGGTTGCACCTCTTCTCGCTATTCATTCAGTTCTTCAACCTCTTGGCCTCTTCTCACTATTCATTCATTGCCAGCTCTTCCACCCCTGCCAAAACCTGAATATTCAACAATTTTTTTTCTCTAATAAAGACAGTAGGAAGTGAAATGATACAGATTTCATACTAGGTATGAAATAGTTAACATTATGAAGCCAAGAAAGTCACTTGAATCTCAATATACCTCCCATATAATCCATCTGCTGAAGAGGGATGCAATATCATCAGTCATCAGGCAAGAGGATTTTAGCTCTGCCCATAAAAATACTTGCACGAGTTCCCTTAGCTAAATGTTAATTAAAACACAGGCTTTGCAAGAAGTGGCCTGGGAACTCCAGTGGTTTCTCTAGCTTTGCTGTGTGAGGAAAAAGATCCTCCCTAAACGGAATAGAAAAGATTGCTGTGCCTTTGAGCTACAGGATAGGTGGTCATTAGACTTGATTATCACTTTCCCTGCTCTATGGAGAACTTGTCTGATTTACCATCTGATTTATCTTCCTTCTGTTTTGAATTCTTCACGCGCAAGACTCCTCTGACAGCACCTGCCCGCTCACCCAAGAGCACTCACTGCAATGCTTAATTAAGAGATGCATGTAAAGTCTTCTTCAAACCCTTGGGTGAGCAATAGATAAAAATCCGAGCATTGAGTTTAAACACATCAAAAATACCATTTTAGACAGCTCCTTTTCAGGGAGTTTTCTGAGTAAAGATGGTTCTTAATTGTTTTTCTTCTGACTTCAATTGAATCCAACAAAACTATTATTACACCCTTTTACAAACCAGCAAACAAGCAATGTTTAGTAGCAGGAAGTATGTAACAATCAAAACAGGGTTTTATAGTTATCAAAAACCTTTTAAACCTAAGTATGCAAGTATGTTTATTTTTATGAATTTTTATTTCTTCTTTTTGCTATTAAAAGCATCCAGAAGAAAGTAAATCTCCTTAAAATTTTCCATAATACATTTGATTTCATTTAGTGAGCTAACAAGGTGAATTCAAACAGAATGCTCTCAGGGTATGTGTGTAATAGCTTACAGTTTTCCTCTTTTATACTGTCACATACTGACAGTGATATAGAAGCAGTATACAGTACGGCAACAAAACTATGCAGACAGCCTGTAAGTTCCAGAACTTAAGGAATTCTGTTGCCTTGCCATGCTAGAAAAACCACCAGCAAACTTTCTAAAATTTCTAGCAACTCACAACTTGATGCAGAAAAGCAAAAACTAACTTATGAAAAATGTACAGAGTCAATCATCCTGTGCAGAATTTGCGTAAGAGAATAGTGTCACCACATTTGGTCAAGCCAAGCGAGTGAAAAGGTCCAATAACAAATCTTTCATCTCAATGACTTTTATAAGATCATAGAATCATTAGGGATCAGAAGGGACCTCAAAAGATCATCTAGTCCAATCCCCAAGTGTTACAACCTCCATTGTCCCACCAATCCTATATGTAACTCCTATATGACCGTGACACTGCTTGGTTATTTGAGCATTTAATTATAGCCTTAAAAAATGCACAGTACATGATCACTTTCCTTTGTGAACAACTTTAGTAATTAATAATGAAGGATTCAAATTACAGTATAGCTTACATAGCCATAGTGCTGTCAATACAAATGGTGAAATGATTACTTTGAGTTACTCAGGTCCCTTCATATGGGACTCCATTATATGATTCTTAGTGTTTCTGGCAGCTCCTGTCTTTTTACATGGGGAGAATTTTTAGCTTTTTTAACACTTGCAGTACTTAGTTTCAGATCCACACAGAGTTTAAGGAGATTGTGTATCCTGGCAGATGAATTGTCTGCCTAAGGTTAGGAGGCTGTGAGTTAGAACCTTAAAGGATTTTCTTTATTAAATGACCTGTGTGTTACTTTTACTTTCACTGTGGAATGGCTAGCTGCATTTGTACTCCATAATTACTTTCATTGCCTATATTCAGGCTGCATCTGTCTTGAACTTTGCATTCTGGGTTTGTTTCTTGGCTTGTTTTGTTTTCTGGCAATGAAACAATACCTACTGCAAATTTAGTCAAATTACCATGAAGTTCTGCTTACATTTAAAGTATGTGTTCTGTTTGAACTCTATAATCCCTGAATAAAATGCTTAAATAACTTCCTTTGCAACATCTGTAATGTATTGTTTACAAAATTAATTAGACTGTGTGGCACCACAAAGATGCTCCATATGCAGGCTGTGTTAATTCAGTACAGGGAAGGTAAGAAAAGGAGTGATTGATGGGATAGCTGAGGAAAAGTTTCATAAAGTGGTGAAAAATTTCTGAGTCAACCAAGGCTAACTGTGTTTAAGCATTTTTGTGGAATTTAGTGCTGCATGGCTTCCCTTCTTCCAGGAAGTTACAAACTAATAAAACTAGATCTTAGTGATTATTTCTACCTGTTGAATAAGAAGTGGAAAAGAAGAAAAAAAAAAAAGATACAGAGCAAGGACTTGTAAAAAGCAGTTAGGAGGGGCATAGAAATGATAAGAAGATCAAATTCAAGTGACAACTAAAAATCCAGAATAATGTCTTTGTTTTTTCTGTTTCTCCCTAGTCCCTGAATCTCTGATCTGGTCTGGGAAAACCTTACCTTATCTTCTAGATAGCATTTTACACTCTGAGACTAAGCTTTTGACTCTTCAGCATGAGAAAAAAGTTCCTTCTGTTAAGGGCAACTTCCAAAATATCTGACAGTCCACAGTAATTTTTCTCATATTCAGGGTTGGTCTCTGGCCAGCATTCACTGGGGAAGATGGAGACACAACAGTTGTGTTCATCCCCATGAGAGGGAAAAGATGTGTTGCTAAGGATTAGGGATAATCTCTAACAGGGTGCAAGAGAACCATTTGGTTTCTGGCACATTGTCAGTATTGCTCAGAATGGGTTTCTCTCTGCTCCTCACAGGAGAAAATTTAAAATGCCTGCACGTGCAGGTAAATCTTGGCAGAACATACCTCAGGGAGGGGCTGAGCAGCGCAGAGACTTGTGTGAAATGCACTGACTTTAACAGAACTATGATTACAGGCAATCTGTTACTCACTCTCACATGTACCAACCCCTGTGGAGTGAGGATATATTTTGTATATTTTTTTGTTAATGTGGTATGAAAACATCATAAAAACAAGAGCAAATACCCCGATGAACTGCGGTGTGACAGCCACAGTTCAAGCAGCTGGCTATTGCTTAGTTGTCATCAGCGTTATCTACATGCCTGTATTTCTTATGAGTTATTTCAATAGGAGAAAAGGAGATGAGTAAAAGAAAAAGGGTGTTATATCACCATGCTTTGAAACATTTCATTAAGAATGAAGCTGGATGCACTATGGGCATCTTCTTTCAACCCCAGAAGGCTCCAGCTTTACTTTCTATGACTCACTTTCCTCCAGCGCACAAAACATTGTCTCTCTCAGACTTTCTTCCATGTGAAAAGCATTTGCAGAGCTGTGTGTTCGTCCCTCCTCATGCCTGCAAGCTGCCAGAAGAAATATCCTGATAATTCTTGAGAAAGGCTTAGTGTGGGACCAGCTGCAGGTTGTCGGTTGCTGATTCCTAGTACAAGGCAAAACAGGAGAGGATTATGTAGCTGAATGAGCAGCAGTGATAAGGAAAATTCAGGATGAAAAATGTGTTATTCCTGGAAAACCTGGCAACATCTGAGGCTGCAGACAGACCATTGGCATGAGAATCTCACTGAGCAGAGAGAAACAAGTGACAGTAACTATCTGGAAGCTGTCTGCTGCCCCTAACTGCTAATACATTCTTCAATGTCAGCTTGGCACAGAAAAAAATACATATTCTGCATGAATATGTACTGGTATGAAAAAACACGAGCATGAGTGTCTGTGCCTGCAGTTGCATGAGAGATCAAGAACAACAGAAAGATATGTGTACCCCAGTGAAGACTAGTCCAAAGAGCAGTGTGATGTGAGGACTCTCTGCAACCTGATCTTGCTTTGGGGTGTTTTTTTTGGAAGAAAAATGACCACAGTGTCACAGGAGATGAATGATGTGAGCTTTCTACTGATGATACTCTCCCTGTCTGCTACTGTATAAAGCCTCTGCTGAGCGCTTTGACCATAGGACTGAGCTCTTCAACCATCTGCTGAGCATCTGCAGGATGGTGTTTGATTGTGTATTTCAGCACCTTGGGGTCTGCAGCATATAGTCGATACTTGGCTCAAGGATGTGAGTGCCGGTACCTTTCCTGTATTGGGGTTGACAGCTGCATCTACAAAACCACCCAGGTTACTGAAGCAGTGAAGTGGTTTAATCATCTAGGGACACAATCAGCAACAGGCAGGGACAATTCGTGCAGAGACTTTGACTAGCCCTTTAGAAAAAAAAAAATAGGAACCCAAGAGACTCAAAGAAAACTGCTTGAATCCTGTCCATCTTAGAAAACCCTTGAGAGATTTCTTAGCTCTTTTTCTTTTGCTAGCTTCTGCATATACAAGGGATTTTTACTTCTTTCCCTCTGTATTTTACTTGGAGACATCTCATCATTATCTGTTCAAGGTTGTTAAAAGAATTGAGGTGGGTTTTGATGTTCCTGGCTTGCAGGTAGTGGTTAAAACATGGTAAAAGTCATCAAATGAGTATCACATTAAAGGAAAGCCAGTCAAAAAATCTATAGAAGTAAAATACCAAACCATAAAGATTCAGGCAGGACTGTAGGACTTAGTCATAAGAAAAGTACAATGCAGGAAGAATATTTATATCTCAGTCATAAGGAAAATGCAATGAGTATCACATGAGATACAGACTCTAGTATTCTGTTGTGAAAGAATATCTGATCTGTAGAATGCATTGGTCTTGTTCTTGCACATGAAACATCTCATTGAAATCATGTAGCACTGGCACTGTCTGGATGGGTGATGGGATAGCTTGTAGCAGATGGCTGATATTTTTTATCTAAAAGACACTTATACTCGCTTGATTGTGCCTAAATCCTTGACAGTTAGCAAACAAACCCCTGGCTTTGAAGCACTTGATGATACTTTCTTTGTAACTAAACTTAAACTGCATTGTAGCCATCCAGAAAGCAATCACTGTGTTCTTATAAAGCTTATTTTTTTTACTACCTCTTTTACTTTTGTCCTTAAAATCAAAGCAATTGAGATGATACTTATAGTCTGGTTTTATAGCATGGGGAGCACCAAACATTCTGGTCATGAGGTGATAGAACAGGAGATTTGGGGAGTGCTTCAGATACCACCACTACCAAGCTTTGTCAGAGGACGTGGAAGGTGGGAGCTAATGTCCCCCAGCAGAGAGCTCAAAGGCATGCTGATCGATCCTGCTCTGACAGGCTATAAACCAGTGACAAAAGGCTTTGGCGTGTCCTAGTTACGCAAAACAGTGACCTTGGAAAACATAATCAGAACCCAAAATACAATATCTGTTTTCCGAGGATGCAGGGAGGCAACTAGGACAGCTAAGACCTTCTTGGAATTAAATCTTGCATGAGAGATCAAGAACAACAGAAAGGGCTTCTTCCAAAACACTGCAGATAAAAATGCATTACAGGCAATGTAGGCCCTCTGCTGAATGAGGTGGGTGCCCTGGTGACAGAGGATGCAAAGAAGGCAGACTTACTGAACACCTGCTTTGTCTCTGTCTATACTACTGGAAGCTGTCCTCAGGAGCCCCAACCCCTGAGTCCCCCAAGTTGGTCAGGATAAAGGAGGAGTTTGCCTTGGTTAATGAGGACTGGATTAGAGACCAGGACATCCATAAATCCTTGGGTCCTGATGGGATGCACTTGCAGGTGCACT
>VZRI01002627.1:121111-240983 GCA_013397515.1 Upupa epops
AGTTTAAGAAGGACACAGAACTGCTTGAGAGAGTCCAGTACAGAGCCACAAAGATGATTAAAAGAGTGGAACATTTTGCTTATTAGGAAAGGCTGAGGGAACTGGGTCTCTTTCTCTTGAAAAAAAAGGAGACTGAGGGTGACTTCATTAAAGTTTATAAATGTCTTAAGGGTGAGCATCTGGAGGATGGAGCCAGGTCCTTCTCAGTGGTATCCAATGCTAGGACAAGGAGCAACAGGTGCTAACTGGAAAAACTTTTTTATGATGAGGGTGACATAGCACTGGAACAGGCTGCCCAGAGATGTTGCGGAGTCTCCTTCTCTGGAGACACTCAAAATCAATCTAGGTGATCCTGTTGTGACAGGGGGGATTGGACTAGATGATCTTTTGAGGTCACTTCTAACCCCCAACTTTCTGTGATTCTTTGGAAGGAAGACAGCTTTAGCCCACATACTCTCAGAATTATTTCCTTGTCACCCGTAGTTTGCAAGGGTTTTGTAATGGAAGTGCTTTCTTCTTATGAACTATACCTTTGTCAAAGCTGTCAGCTACTGATGTACTCACATGCAGGTTGTGCATGATGAAACAGAGTTGAAGTAGATAATCTGCTTTATCTTGTCCAGCTTTATTTTATGCAACTTATTTATTTATGTATTCATTTACTTATTTTAGAAGACCCTGCTGAAGATATGCATGTAGCTTTTCTTCATTCTTTCTGTTTCCCTCACAAGACTCACCTGCAATTATATGTTATTCCACAGTGCTGCCTGTGTCTTGCCTGTTAACCTGATACTGGTACTAAAGGCACTGCAGACTGTAGCCTGAAGCTGACCATGCAAGATATTTCTGTGAGCTTAGTAAGATTATTGTTGCCCTTCTGTGTTTTATGCTCCTTGTCTATTGGCTTCTGCTCACAAGTCTTCTGGCTTCCAAAACAGAATAGTTTCTAGTTCAAGTAGAAGTAGTATTGGAAGCGTTTCTTAAATGCAACTTATCATTTTTACTGAAATAAGCATGACAGATAATCCATCAAATACCAGACGTAGATTGTGTGACTGACTCCCACAAAAGCACATTTCTCTATGGTCTTTTTCTTTGAAGAGAAGCCCAACCATGTTTATGTTCCATTATTTGCAAAAGACGATTTCTCATTATTTCTATGCTGTATGGAAGCTTTCACTCACCTCACCTGGCTTGTGAATTAAAAGCACAATATAAATAAATGTTAATTTTTTCACTTGTGTGTAAAATCTATAAGACTAATGAAATGTCTGGGCTCCTCAGTTCAAGAAGGACACAGAGCTGCTGGAGGATGTCCAGCATAGAGCAATGAAGATGATGAAGGAAGCAGAACACCTCCCTTATGAGGAAAGGCTGAGCGTGCTGGGTCTCTTTAGCTTGGAGGAGACTGAGGGGTGACCTCATTAATGTCTATATATATGTGAGGGGTGGGTGTCAGGAGGATGGAACCAGGCTCTTCTCAAGGTCATCTGGTGATAGGACAAGGGGCAAGCTGGAACATATGAGGTTCCATATGAATATCAGAAGAAACTTCTTCACAGTGAGGGTAACAAGGCATTGGAACAGGCTGCCCAGGGGGGTTATGGAGTCTCCTTCTCTGGAGATGTTCAAGACCCACCTGTGTGTGTTCCTGTGTGACTTGGTCTAGGTGACCCTGCTGTGGCAGGAGGATTGTACTAGATGATCTTTCTAGGTCCCTTCCAATCCCTAATGATCCCTAATGATTCTATGAATGTTTTCAGAGACATACAAATAGGCTGCGAGCATAAAGCAATGAATGGCACAGGGAAGAAAAACATATTTCCAAATATCTTATTACATAAAAATGAAGTAAGGAAGAAAGTTTTGAAATGAAAAGGAGGCAAAGAACAAGGAGCATATGTAGCCTGTGAAACACATTGTGTCCTGGTTGAAAATGGCCTCGACAAACCTTTGGATTGATGCTTGCACCCTTAAGCACACCAACCACCTCTGGGCCAGAGGCTCCCTCACAACTCTGCTGATTGTTGAATGTCTGCTCCTACCATCCACAGTCTCTTGCCTCTGGTGAGGTCTTCAGGGGGTCACATGGCATAGCCAGCAGCCATCAAGTTGGATGAGCGTGGTCCTCAGGCAGCAGCAGCACTAGGGTCCAACACTTTGGGTGCACTTTACCCTTAGTCTCTCAACATTCTACCAAAGGTTTAAGAATCAGAAGTGTCTTTGGCTTCTTCGACACACACTGTCCAGCCAAGCAATGAAGGAAAACATCAAATGCCCTTTTGGACCTCTTTCTCCTACTCATAACTGACATAACTTCTCTGCCCCACAGCTAGAACAAAGCCCTGTGGGCAGGCAAGGCTGTTGCCACTTCGCTCCATTCACAGCTTTGGCAGTGGAACTTGTGGACACTCTGGTGGAGTAGAACAACCCCTAGGGGTTACTGATGGGCAGCAGCTTTTCTGCCCCACAGCTCTGTGAAACAGGAAGAATCCTGAAAGTTCCCCTGGCTGTATAGGTGACTTCCCTTGTCCACGGCCGCAACTCTGTCCCTCCAATGGGGCACTACCATTGCAGCTGAGGGGGAGAATGGGGACAGAAAGAAGCACAAAACCAGAAAAAACTCACTGTTTTCAAACCATCACACATTGTCAGAAAAGTTCCTTTGGGACTGGATACAAAGCCTGGGTTCCTTGCTAGGTGCCTGTCTTAGCGGCTTTCTGAATTTGTACTGGGACAAGACCGAGCTGTGTGTACACCTTCCTTCTTTTTTGGATGCAAAATTCCTGTTTTAGAGCATAAACTTGTGTGTTAGCTGTTAGAATAAAAGGAGTTACACTGTTGGAGACTTCTTACATTTTCTCAAAGGTGTGCTTATTGCCAGAGATTGCATTCTGGATGGAATGAGTCATCGGTGTGACCCAGAGCACAAACTCTTTTGCACTGAAAGCAATGTGCTTATGTATGAGTCCATAAGTATTCCTGCTGTTCGCCTTTGTTTTGACTCTGTCTCTTAAGGTGTGTGTACACCCAGGCGTACCCCGACTTGTGGTTCCTCTCTCCAGATAACGACATGAGGGATTTCAGGATGGCACAGATAATCAAAGAAATATATATGCAGATGTATAGTCCATCCAAGTCTCCTCTAAGTCTAATCTCCAATCTTTCCTTGTGTCTTTCTTAATATGTTAAGCTTCTGTTGGCCATAGAAAGTAGCTGGCATCTGTCAAGTCCTCTACTGCCCTACCTGTTATAAGCTTTTCAGGATCCCAGGCTCGTATCACTAGGGAGGCATGTCAAGTCAGAGTAGACCATTTGTGTTTTGCCTTAAAAGTGCATTCTGTGCTGATCACTTGCTGCAAACAAGATGAAAAGTCTTCTGTCTGGATTTCTTTTCAGTATTTTACTCAGTAATTGATTCTAAAGTGTTGTATGCGCCCCCAGACGCTGATCCTCTTGCATTTTGTGCAGACTGTGGTATTCAAATACACAGTGCTGTGCTAATAGTGAAAACAGAGCTTAGGTCATTACGAGGCAAATTCCCATGTGTTTGATTAACCTGCTCTGACTTTTTGTTCACCAGCTTGTTTGTCCTTCTGGAAAGTGTTCTGGTGTCAGAGCATTCAGCGTGTCCTTGTGTTGAAGCTGTGTGCAAGGCCAATAGTTTACCCAGTGACTCAAAAGTAAACCATGGTCAGAGCTCAGGAGTGTTTCCTGCAGGTGAAATAATGAAACAAGGAAAACAGAGGAAGGCTATAGAATAAAACCATAACCATAATAAAAGCACAGCTCTATAATGAAACTGACCATGGTAAAGAATTTTAATAGCTCTACAAAAGAATAATGAAGTTTCAATTAATAATATACACAGCTTATTCAAGGGATTTGATATTTTAATGGTGATTAGGCTGGTGGAAGTATAATTTAGATATATTGTGGAATATTTGAGTACAACAAGTTGTTGAATATTGAATGGTTATTTACCCACATCTATTGTTTGCTCCTAATGTTATCGGTGTGCATAGCACTCAAAAAGTCGAATAAGAAAAGACAAGCTCGATGCCCTGAAGACTTTATGGTCTCTGGGTCTACAGTCTACAAAGAACTTGTCACAGAATGAGACAGCTCTCAACACCTCCATCAGTGTAATCTACCACACCATGGTGCTATCTTTGAATAGATTTTTTCATAGGGCCTGAATTAAAGTACCAAGACACTGTTCTGATTTTATTTAAAAATCCCCAGCAAACCCCAAACGCTGCAGGATTACCAGCCACAGCTACCAAAATCCACCAGCAAAATAAGGTTAATTGCTAAGTGCAGGTTGAATTCCAGGAAAAAAGCCCTCCTGTGTTCTTTGGGGGAAAAAGAAAGCCTGCAGTGATGTTTAGAATAAACCTTCTCAGCAATGCTAAGTGCACGTTCCCTGCCCATGCTTGGTCAGTGAAGCTGCCAGGCAGGCATGTACAGACTCAGCTGAGCACAGAAAATGGACACTGTCATGGTGATGGCTCAGCGTCTGAAAGAAGAACTTTTTCCATTTAGAAGTTAGCCTTTTCATATTGATTTCAGCAGATCCAACATCAGATTAATTTAGTGGAGGGGAACGAATGACTTCTGAATATATTCTTGCTAAGTCTCAGCCAAGACACCTTGTTGCCTTATGCCATCACTTACATCCATGTGGAGAGTGCTCAGTGAGTGCAAACTGCTCATGGGGAGAAACAACAGGTTTTTTACACTTGCTTTGAGCCTTTTAAAAATATCGCTACAAAGCAAAGGTAATAAGGAACAAGATTCAAACTCCACAGGCTGAATTTGTTCACTGATTGCACAGTAATGGATCTTAAAAAAAATACCCAGGAAACTAATGGCAGGAATGGATAAGGCATTCTGCAAAGGCAGACACAACTGTTTTAGCATAGGAAGAGAGAAACTACTGAGTGGCAATTAATGCATATAAACATACGCACAACCAGTATCTGGAGTTCAGTGCTTTGCACATTTTGAAGTTTCAACTCAGATTCTTTCACAGTTTCTACAGAATTTGGTCCATTGTTGTGCAGTAATGCTTGGATATTTGATGGAGTGTGCTGGGAAGCTTTGATGATATTGAAGCTTGTAAGTGGCAGTGGACCAGAGTAGCTGCCTGGCCTGTGTTGTATGATGTGCCCAAAGACCAACAGGCACAGAAAGTGCAGGAAATGGGGTGGCTTAGGGAGTCAGCTCACTGATTTTCAAGCTGTCTTTGGCATGTGTTAAAGCAGCCTGGGGACTGTTTTAAACAACTCCAGTTGGGAATAAGCCAAACACAGTAGTATTCTGGCCAAGTCCCGGCACTCTCCTTTCTCCAGGGCCAGACAGGATTGATGGTATATTAGCAGGGTTCACTGACTATGTGCCAGCAAGAGATGTTATAATGCCAAGAGAAATCTCAGCTGGTGAGATCTGAAGAGCTTCCAGGCTTTAGGCACTGCTATATGATGTTTATCTGAAAAGCAAGTTCTGAAAGTTTAAGTTCTAAGTATCATGTTAAAAATGAGAAAAAGATTGCAGAAGAAAAAGAGAGCAAAGGGAAAGCTTTGGAAATTTCAATGATATTAAGCATTAACACTTGGAAAAAAGTCATTGAACTAGGAGAGCTTGTGAAGAGCTATGAAGTCACTTTGGAATGGTCCTCTCTTGGGAAGATTAATAAGGTCATCCAACAGCCATCCAAGGGGCTGAAGAAGGGACGATAGAACAGCTAGGCCTATCAGGTTTTGTAATTCATTGTAGTCTACTTGCCACTCTAATGTCACGTTTAAGACCAGATGCTCTTCCTGATCTAGCTCAGCCTCAAACCAGAGCATATTAAGCCAGAAGAGTTAATTCATAGGGAATCTCAGGATTTCACTACATTTTGTCAGAGTGCAGTAATGGATGTCTTGACACAGTCATCAAGTTTCATCTGAACACTGCCCTGGGCTTGGCAGTATGCTAACTCCTAGATCTCTTAGTTACTAGTCACTGTTTCCACCTTTTTATTGGAGATATTGTTTGTCACACTGCTCCTGAACCAATAAATATCTGGCTAGTATCCACTGTGTGATGACCATTTGTGTTTGAATTGTATTTTGCTTGAATAATAAAGAGCAAGAAGGAGAAAGAATATTTTGTATATGCAGCAATCATACCTCATGTCTATGTTCATCTTGTTAAGCAAAAAAAATATCTTAGAGTCTTCTCATAAAACAGTTTCTCTGTTCACTGGCTATCAGTCTTACTTTGCTTAGCTTTGCACCTGTGTTTATCTTTCTGGGAATTTAAACTTTCATCAGTTAAACATACCATTACCTACCTCCAAAAGTACTGCTGTACCCACATGTTAACATTATCTGAGCACCTGGAGCCTTACAATCATGTTATGTAATAGTCTTGGTTTTAATTTTAAATAATAAACTTGCAGAAGTTATAAACTTCAAAACACAAATATACACTGCAATCTTTCATATGTGGGTGGATGAGTCCTGTCCTGAACCACATTTCAAGCCTGAAAGGACATCACTTTTTTTCCCCCCACTTTGAGGCTTTGCAGGTGCCTGGCAATCCACTGAAGTATTCACTAAGCTGACAAACTGCTAAAAATTTATCTACTCTGAGTATGTAGAGCTCAATGATACAGTTTGTGTGCACACAGCAAACGTGATGCTTCCCAGAGACATCCCACCTACTGTGCAAGTTTTAGGCAAGGTGCTTTGCCACATCCAAGAGTGTAGGGTGACTTTGTACCTGTATGCACAAGTGCTGTAAAATGGGCTCATCCCTGAAGCAAGAAATTTGCCAAACATTACCACCATTTCTCTGAACACAAATACAGCATCTATCGACAGCTGCAAGGAACACACCCACACAGATACATAAACCTCTCATGCCAGCAGTTGTCTGCAGGAAGAAATGATTCAGGGATGAGAACTGTTTGACAGAGTTAGTTGCCTAAATGTTTTTGCTTCCTCAGCTGGTTCCTATTTTTAGTTCTTTGGAAGATTTCATTGCTTTAACTATTTTCTCTAGTTTAGTACATATCCCATCACCATGCAATTACTACTACTACTGGCCTCCTATGAGACCAGACTGAGAGAGTCCAGGCTGTTCAGTCTGGAGAAGAGGAGGCTCCCAGGTGACCTTATTGTGGCCTCCAGTATCTGAAGGGGGCTACAAAAAAGCTGGGAAGGAGTTTTTTAGGATCTCAGGTAGCGACAGGACTAGGGGGAATGGAGCAAAGCTGGAGATGGGGAGATTTAGATTTGATGTGAGGAGGAAGTTCTTCACTGTGAGAGTGGTGAGAGCCTGGAATGGGTTGTCCAAGGAGATAGTTTGGGCCCCATCCCTGGAGGTGTTTAAGGCCAGGCTGGGTGAGGCTCTGGGCAGCCTGCTCTAGGGAGGGGTATCCTTGCCCATAGCAGGAGGGTTGGAACTGGATGATCCTGTTGTCCNCACTACTGTTTTTGTTATTACCAATATTATTTCAAAAGAGTGTTTCTTATCTGTTACCTATCTTTGATTAATTGCTACAGGGGTAGCACTTAAACTCTTCCTACCAATGGCAGCACTGAGCAGAGGGTGGATATTTCTAAAAACTGCAGCATGAAAATGTAGGGAGTTTGAATCACGCTGGCATGTTACATCATCTAATGGGCTGCTTCAAAGAACAGATTTACGGACTGTGGTAATTAGCTTTGGGAATTGGCATTAGAGATAAATCATTCCATTTAATTCTGGATGAAAAATGTCCTATAAAAGTATCTTCTGGTAAAAAGCATTATTACCATTGGTATTATATAATATATTTTTGGCTATTAACACAACTGTCTTTCTAACACCAAGCTACATTTCAGGTAGACATCCATTGCTTTCCCACATTTCCCTTCAATTATCACTTTCTTTCTCTATACCCACTGGGAGTTAAACTGGGGCCTGGTTCAGCCCCAGAGGATTTAGTAGCTTTGTGATATTTTGCCGAATATTTTCTGGAAACTTAGTGCAAATTGAAACCTGTACCTCTAGAGAAAAAGATGTCTGAGAGGCCATCAGGCAACCTGGGTAATGCAGGAAGCCCAACCTTTATGTCAGAGGATTGTTCTCACATTTCAGAGATTTCATTTTCAAGTTATGTGGTCCACTTTTTTCACTTTCTTCATGTTGTTTGTCACTGATTGGATTGACTTCTAAGCTAGCAGCCAGATCCTGAAACAGTCCACATGGCTAAGTGATGCTGTACATTTTAGTAGACAGGTCCCTAACAGTTTTGAACACACATAAGTTCCAAAATACTAATCATATCCTATAAGACACCCTTCTGTGTGCCCCACTTGTCTTTTTTCACGTGTAAATATGTCACTAACAGAGTGTTTCATTAGGATCTCCCACAGAAACGATCATTAATTTTAAAGCTTCCAGACATACAGAATCAACTTCTCCATTGATCCAGGTTCCCTGCACTGGTGTATTGCAATTCTCTAGCATTTTAAACTTGTACAGGAACAGGTATATGGTCTTGTCTTTACGTTCCACTAGTAGATGGTGCTCCTAAAAGAACCAATCAGGAATTCTTAGTAATTAAATGGCTGCTATTATCCTGGAAAGCTCATACACTCTCTGTTGACTTGACCAATGCCTAAGAGACAACTGAGTAGCACTATTACTATGAGACTTTGTGGCACAGCAGTAACATACCCTTTCAATCCATGAATGCAGTGTTATGAAGTGATGCTTTCAAATCTTTTTATAAATACCAGTCCTACAGATTTCATGTTTTTTACCCCTGTTTTGACAGATCTGTAGCACAGTCCAAGGAACACAGCCATGCAAAAAGCAGTTTATTGTCATATTCTACATAGCATAAGTTTGCCTAACCCATCACCATTGAAAGAATACCTCCAACCAAAAATACCTCAATGGGAAACCCAGAAATGGTGAAAAATTCCATAACAAAAGGAAAACCCACCAAAATCTATCATAGAAAAAATCCATTAAACTTGCAGTCCAAGTAATTATCCAAGTTAGGTCCATTGCCTGCAGCAGCCTGTCTGCAGAGAGGGAGACTTTGGCAAATCTAGAAAATGTCCAAGGACTGGGGTTCTGTATCCACCCTGGGTAACTAATTATTTTTCCCCCATACCTTTCAAAAAGCTGTAGCTCACTATTGAATCTGTTTTGTCTCTTCTATCAGACTAAACAAGCCTGGTTCTCTCAAACTCTCCTCATAAATCCTTTGCCTTTGCTGGTAGCTGGCTGCAGCATTGGCTCCAATTTCTTGCTTGAATTAGGGAGGCCCAAAACTGGACTCTGTGAGCCAGGTGTGGCCTCACCAAGGTGAAGCAAATGGAGATAATATATGATTTTAATTTACTTTCCTGATGGAGCTCATTTATGTAGTTTTACTGCATTCCTGATGGACTTTCATTGACCTATGCTCAGTCGCGTGCCCTTGATAAACCCTAGGTGTTTCCCAGTGTCTTCTGTTCACATCAGCTGAATTCTACCTGCTGCAGTCATGCCACAGCTCAGTTATTTGATAGCCACCTGTTTGGTTTTATGAAATACAATCCATTAACTTCTGCTTTTGTTAAGGATGTTGCTTCCTTCAGCCTTCTCAAATATATCTTTTTAGTGATAGTGTCAGTTCCAATACAGACACTCCATCATTTACTCCTGCATAGCATTAAGTAAAGTTGTCAGTCATCAGATTAGAGGATATTCATGACCTATCACCCACTCACAGCCTATTTACAACCTGGGCAGTTATGTGCCATTTTCAAAGAGACAATATTGTGCTTTTCATCTGTTGTTTTTCATGACTGGAAAAGTAATCTTGTGAATCTCTGTGAAACTGTGCAATGCATAGTTGTATGTGTATATATAGAAAGAGATTAAAAATACTTATTATAATGAAAATTTCATATTGATTGCATAAATAGCTCATAAAATTTCTGTGATGCTTGTTTTGGGTGTTGGATTGAAAATATGGTGTAGTTCTGTGTCTCACTCCTCTGTAGCTGCTCAGTCTCTCCATATCTCAGTTTGGTTTCTTGTTTCATCCTGAGATGATAAGCACTATAGTGAGAAGCTGTTTTTCCTTTCTGTGTATATTTAGACACTGACTAATACAATTTAACCTGCTGTTAGAGCAGGTGTCCAGTCATTATCATCAGCATAATGATAATAATAATAATAAACCTAAACAAGGCTAATTTTAGCAGACACCTGAACTGAGCTTTCTGAAAATAAGCCAAAATTCTAAATATCTAGCTTACAAACTGCTTTTCCTTTTCCATGTGTAAAGAAAGGATAGTTACCTACTTCACTGGAGAGCAAATATATTCAATAATGCTTTTATATGGTGTGATGACAAGTTCTTATAACTAAGAATGCAAATGAGATGATAGCCCCTTTTACATCAACTTACGTAGGTTAGGCTTTTCTTCTTTAGCATTAAGACAGAACCCTGAACTTCTTCCAACTCTTTCTGCAGCTGGGGTGGGGATGTGAAGATTAACACATTGCTTAAGGAAGTTTAAATAAAAAAATCAACACAGATCATTTCAGGCAGAGAACTACAGATTTTATTTTAGATAACTGCAAACAAGCCAAATGCAGCACATGTTGCATGAGGTTTTCGTGCTCTATTAACTTATATCCTTTGGCAGAAGCATAGCAATGCTCAGCAATGACTGGCTTTTCCCACTGTGGCCAGGCTGTAGCCCTGCAGCACGCTGGAGGATGGGGCAGACACAAAGCCAGGACATCAGGTGGCTATGAGAGGTGAACAGCTACAGCAGTACTGAAAGGCTCAAGGCCACCGCCTACTACTAATGCTTTTTCTCCAGAAGAGCCAGATTCCTCGTTACGGTATATATAACAGTCTTGGAGTAAGCATGCTGCCTAAAGGGGGTATAAATATGCTAGAAATAGGTCCCATGAGCAGCCGACACTGCTAGAAGGGTGAACATAGGTAACTGGTGTTCAGCAGAGGTTGTAATAAAATACAGGCTAAACTCTGCTGAAGTTCTTTTTACTGCAAGATTTCTTTAATATTTTAGACTTAAATGAAGACATCTGTAAAGAAAATAAGCAATAGAGATGGAAAGAAAAATCTAAAATAATTTGCATTGAGGAAAATGTTGGCATTTCAGTATTTGTTCTCATCTGGAAATGTGAGCTGAAAGGAAGAAGGAAAGTCTAAAAGGAACAGAAAGTTCAAAAAAATCACAGTCCGTAAATGTGTGATTTCCTGCCACTTTTCCATGCCTGCTTTCCCAAAACAAGTCTTGTGTGGTCAGAAAATCAGCCTGCTTTCCTTTCTACCTTTTCTTGCTCTTCATCAAAGCAGTTTTGAACTTTGCCTAATTCAACCAAACATTTCAGAGAGTTTAATTTCCTATAGATTTAATTCAGCTTAAGAGAAAGGTTTTGAATGATTGTCCAAGAGAGAATGTGAACTGCAGCATGGACTCAGCAGTCATCTGTTTCATTGACATCCCCTGGTTAATCAGATACTGGCTCTCACTGGCCAGGCAGCATGGGACTAAAAGCAATGGCATTTTACAACACAGATATTAAATTAATAATCACAGATGAAAGGTGCCAGTGAAGATATTTCAGGAAAGTATACAGAAAGGAAAGTGTAAGAGATTTTTTTAGGCAGTGGATTTAAGAAACAAATTTATAGAAAATGACATCTCATCCTGTGTCCTGTAAGCTGTTTCTATTGCCTTTTGCACTCTGCAGAACTAAATTAATACTAAAAAGCAATAGCTTGGTATTACTGAACTAAACCTCTAAATTTCTGTTTAACTGATCCAAATTGTTTTGTTTCAGCTGTATTTGCGTTTCAATTTAGTTTATCTGTTGACTGTACCCTCCACGCAAGATTAACATAGCAGGTACTCAACATACTGTATTGAAGGGCTCTTCTGTAGGCAGCACGATGGAGGAAAATCCTGTACACCCTTTAGCTCTGCATTTGAGCCTACCAGGCCCATGATGACACGAGTGGGTCCATGTTAAGATTAGGCAATTACAAGGCATGCAGCTTGGAGACACATGGACTGAAAATGAGGCATTTAGTTAGTCCAAGAATCCAACACGTTCCTTTTTAAGTCATGTCCTTTCAAGTAACAGCAATGTCAAGTGTCTTACCCATTTTTTTAATTACAGAAAGCTATACTTTTATAAAAAGAAAATAAAAATGCCGCTGTCCTCTAGCCCTAATCGATAGACTGAATCTGCATGGTAGGTAAGTTAACTGAGACTGTAATCATACCCCAATTTCACTTTCATTGACGTGAAGTGAAAGTGACTCCATTAGAAATAATTGAGTTACATCAGTGTAAAGCACTTCTAAAAGATATTGGAATTGGGCCCAAAAAGAGCTTTCTTGCTGCTAACCTAGAAGCTGCTGATAGATCAGGATTGCAATTGAAGAACCCCGTCTCACAAGCTATTACTTTAACCACTGATCCACAACAGAGCTCTCTGGCTCTATTTCCTTTATTATAATTATGAAGTATATATATCTAAGTATCTACCTCCTGTGTAAAAAAGATAATTCCTTCTCAATCACACTGTTTAAAGTTCTCTTTTACTTTCACATTGCAGAGATCTGTTTCAAAGCTTTTTTTTCCTTAAACCACCAGCTGAAGGAGGTAAATGTTCTTTCATATTATTCACTTGGAAAAGGTGAGGAAGAGTGACAATGTTTTGTACGTGTCCAGGAAGTAAGAGGTGACATCATAAAGTTTTCAAAAGCTAAATATGAGTGCTGGAAAGCATGAGAAAGCAGCTGTTTAACATTAGTGAATGTACTGTAGGATTTACAGCCATTACTTCAGATTAGTCCAGCAGTGACATTTTAAGGTTTTAAAGGGAGGGAAATTGTATTTGGAAAGAATAGTAGATAATTGTTTGTGCTTCCAAACTGCCCACTGATACTGTGTCCATCAACAACAGGAGCTGGGAGGTACGGTGTTAGTGGCTCCTGGGTTTCCAGAAGATACATGAATTCATTTGGGAATAACAAAGTAAGGTCACCAGCCAGGCCTTATCCCATCATCCCCAAATAGGCTCAAAAGCAGCCAAGAGATGTCTAGGCAAGTTTCCTAATCCCTGAAAATAAGCTATTGATGCCCAAACTGCCCTTTAGGAATGGTCCTTGGATGGTATTTACATATGAGCAGTGCTCAGCTATTGTCTGGGAATATAACAGAGGATCTGTGCTAAGAACAGAAAAGATCACTGAATGCCAGTCTTCAAGCCTGGTTGTGGCAGAACATCTGTACACATTTAACTGTGAGGACATTGAGATTGACCCAGGGACCTTCACCACCTGTGCAGATGATAACTCATTTCCAGGCTCAGCTCTGTCCCAATTCAATTCACACTTTTCAGGATAAATCCCCCCAAGATGCTACTCACTACAAGTAGTTGGTCTTGAAGCTGCATCGGTAGTGTACATATGGCTGTGTCTGTGTACTCATCCTGTGTGTTGCTCTATCCCAGAAGTTAGTGTTCCTCTAAAAAAGGGAAGATCTCTACACTGAGCTTTTCTACAGCGAGCTGCGTTATCACCAATGGCTGAGATGAAACACATAGTATGAGAGCAGCTAACGCTCAGGGTGTATCTATTTGTGTGTTTGCTCTTTTAATAATGCAAGTAATGACAATTACAACTGCAAATATTGACATGTCTAATGCTGCTATACTTAAAGATTGTTTATCAGACTAATATGACTTCTATTTTTTTTAAACTGGTGTTATAATTTGTGTAGCCCAGAACTGGTCCAAAAATAAACCGTCAAAATTTATGAGTGAATGAAAAACTTGAACTGCACTAGGAATAAATTAGCAGTTTCTGGCAACCATTGTCAGATCTGGATAAAGCAGAACCTGTGTCAAGCATGTTTCAGACAGATGAAGAATTGCATGAAGCATCTAGAACTGTAAAACAAAATTCTGCTTCATTACAAACTAAATAGCGTGCTCTTCTATGTAGCATACTCCTGTGTAAACTCATAGTTAAGCATGTTGCTTGGCATCTATTGATGTGTTCCTTCTCCCCTGATGTAGAAGACTACATTAATTTCTTGCAGACTGCATGAGAAAGCATTAGGAACGGATCCCTACATGCAAAACATTGTAGTCTCTGAAGAAAAGACCCAAGGTCTGTTCACTGGAGCATGCACTGCACTTCACAGGAGGCCCTTAAACTGGCTCTTAATAATTACAGGCAGATATTCTGTCATGCAGCACTTTTCATTCTTCCTAAAAAAGTGATAGTTATACACAATAAGAATTTTGGGGAGATTTAAAAAACTGCATTCCGCGCTGGCTCTATTACTATTTCTTTTCATTTGGCTTCAAGGTTTATATGCAGTTAAAACAACCTTTGTCCTTTGTAAGCAACCTGTATTTGCCAGTAATTCACTCTGCTACTCTGACCTTATTTGCTGATGGCATAATTTGTCTTGCAACCCTACATAAATACACTACATCAATAACATTTTCTCAAGGCTATTTTCCCCTGAACCACACAAGAGTAAATTGGTTATTTTTCTTTTCAGCAGAGCAACAGACAACATTATAGCTTCCTTGTAAGGTTCTAATGTAAAGCAGGCATGCAGAGAAGGTTTGTTTTGTTTTTATTGCTATTTTTAAGATGAAGACAAGGTGGTAAACTTGAGGTATAGTGTGGGGATTTTTTTCAAAACTACAATTGAATGTGACCTTTTCCATTCACATTCCGTTTGCACAGAGGAATAATTTCCAAAGTAGCGTAGGAAGAAACAATTAAAGTTAAATGTTAATTTTCAAAAATAAGACCCAGCTTGCCTTCTAGTTCCTGAATTGCCTCTGGAATGCAATTCAAGCTCAGCCTACTGGGGAAAGGCATTGGACTCAAACCACTAGCATGGCAAGCAAGTATAAAAATATTTCATTGAATCACAATGTATTTTCTAAATGGCCATGCCTTAAGATAACCATATTCTCCTTCAAATCTTTGCTCATGCAGCTTTCTTTATTGTGAACTTCTACAAAGGAGGCAGATTCTGCAGCCTGACTGTCAAGAGCAGAATTCTGTTTCACTTAAAAGTACTTTAGAGTAACCAGGTGACAGTTTTCTAAATAAAGACACCCTCTTTAAGATCTTCTTACACTGTTGAGATTTATGCCAAAAACCACCCGTTGGCTATACCACACAGCAGTTTCTATATTACTATCCTTGATTTTAAAACATAGAGTCATAGAATCATAGGATGGCTTCAGTTGGAAGGGACTTCAGAGATCACCTACTTCCAACCTCTCACTAGACCCCATTGACCAGAGCTTCATCCAACCTGACCTTGAACACTTCCAAGGAGGGGGCAGCCACAACCATCCTGGACAAACTGTTCCAGTACCTCACCACCCTCACAGGACAGAATTTCTTCCTTGAATCTAATCAGTTTAGTTTGAAGCTGTGCTCCCTTGTTGTGTCACTAGAGTCCTCTGTAAAAAGTCAATCTCCAGCTTTCCTGGCAGCAAAAGTCTTAGACCTAGGCAGAATTTCCTTCCAGTGTGAACATACGGCATCAGGAGAAGAGCCTTCCAATTTTGTACTCTCCAAGCTGAGATCATGTGCAGATCTACCATGCTGTCAGTTTGATATTTGTTTTAACACATGCAGCGTCTGTACGATCAAGTCATGTCTGGGATTTACTGCCTGCAATGTGATACCTTGACCTCCGTTTTACCATAATATCTTAATTTAAATATATATAAACTGTAAAGTGGAGTCTTTAATAAAAATTCATAGGATTCTTCTGTCCACAATGAAAGTAATCTTCCAAATTAAATGTGGTAGTGCCAGCTAATTTTCTCTGTATGTATAAACACTATTCACAGATTTTGGTGGGCTTCAGTGAACACTGTTGTTATGACAAGGTTAAACCATAGGAGCTGCATGGAGTAATTTCCAGTCAAAAAACAATATGAGTAGGTGTTGTCTTATGAAACAGACATTCAGGCCTGGCTTTAAAGTTTCTAATGATGGAAATATCACCACAAAAAAAATTAAAAAATTATTCCATTGATTAATCCTTTTCATTATTTTTTCTTTATTCCTGCTGAATTAAATCATTTAGCTTTCCAATATTGGAATTTATTTTGCTTTAGTATTCTAAATTAAAGGACTCTTACTAAATTTCTATTGTGCAAGTGGACCACAGAGGCAACATCAAGTGACTACGGTTTTCTCCTTGAAAAGATGGAGTACCTCTAGTTCCACAAGAAACCGCACTGATGCCCAAGTTTTAGTCACTCACTCTGTTCCACTCTCAATCCTTTCCAGGTTTTTAGCATTTCTCTTAATGCACTGATACCAGAAATGGACAAATTATTCTATTAATATATTCATTATTGTCAACTGCAGATATATTACAATCTCACAGCTCCTACTCACTATTCCATATTTCTATCCATTATTCCTTTCGACTGCAGTGTCACTTGGGATCTCATTATTAGTTGATTATCCACCATGGTCCTGAGTTCTTTATAAAGTCACTATTTCCCAGGTTAGCAAACCCACACGATTATTCTACCACACCTTACATTATCCATTCCTACATACCTGGTCTTTGGCCGCACTGAAATAGATTTTGTTTTACTGAAACTAAACTCTCTATATAGTCTTATTAACCATTCTCCTTCCTCTCATGCCACTGACAGATTTTTCTCAGTAATAATAATTTTCATTTATAGAATTTCTGAATAACATAAAGTCCTCTGATGAACCCAGAGTAAACACTGACACTGAGATACAGTTCCATATTAGCAATGATGTTTCAGACTCGTAGCTTAAGCTGATTTTAATATAATGTTTATACTATAGGCCATATGGTTTTTATTATTCCCAGAGTTTTTGTCATTCAAATTGATGATAACAGGTCAATTACCTTGTAGAAGTCAAACAAATTTCATTAACATTGCTTTCTAAATCAAACCTATCAAAAGCAACAGCAAAATGTCATGACAAAATATACTTTTTATTGTGTGCCAATTAATTGTTTGTTTGGAGTTGTGAGTCTTTTATGCTTTATTTCTACCTTTCTTTCTGTATCTGTGCTTCAGTTACTTTGTACAGGTTCATTACAATAGAGCACTTTTTTTTAATTTGGATGTAAGCATTTTTTTTTTATAAGAAAATATTTATGTTTTCCTTTACGTATTTAGAAGATTGGTTCCATTCCAACTGATATTTTGCTTCATTTTTGCTTGACTTCTAAAGTAACATGTTGATTATAAAAAATTGCTATTGTTTTTAAGTCAAAATAACAATAACTCTAAATATGCCTAACCCAGTTATGCCTCTGATCCCCTGAGAAAAAGTACTTTCATTTGCTTGTTCATTATTTTGTCTCAGAAGAAAAACGTACTGTAAAATATGGAAAGAACTAAAACAGAAAACAAACTATGAATTCAGTAAGATGTTTGTATCCAGGAAAATGTTTGCACCTACAAAAAGAGATTTTGTGCAAGAAAGCAATGATCAAAGCAAATTGCTTTCATAATCCTAAATACTCAGGTATTTCAGCCATATTCATACCCCATCAACTGAATGTAACTAGTAATGCTAAAGGAATGCCAGATAAAGAAAAAATGTTTATTAGTAAGTTGAGTAATGGAGATGTGTTAACATCTTGACCCTATACTTCACTACGAATTCCCTGTCCAAACACTGAGATTCAACTGATACATTCCCTCTGCAACTATGATACATTGCCCCCAAGAAGTTCTCTTGAGAAAACAGGAGTTTCATTTGTTCCATAAGTAGCTGAGGCTCTTGGTTGAATGTCCCTGCTCTCCACACAAGAAAGGCATTTAGGATTTTGGTAATTTTTTTTCTAAACTAATTTTCCTCTTTGAAAGCAGTACAGTGCAGGTGGAATTAATTTGACATAACTACATGCATCCCCGCTATAGATGTCTGAGATTATTGCCCTAGCTTCCATTTATAGTTGATGTAGTTGCTTTTAGGGCACAATTCTTCTGACTAAGATCCGATGTCTATTTTAGGAGAGATGAATTGCACTTTAGCAATTTTCACTGATGGGAAAGGCAGTGTGAGGTTACTGGCTCAAAGGCAGCTCTATCACAGGCAGCTCTATCCATGGCACATACCTACAAATATGCATAGTGCTATTTTTCTGAACATCCTTAGCTTGGGAATGTGTCTCCAGCACATATGGAAGAAAGAATGGCAATCTTACCTACCAAAAGCCACTAAGAGTTTAACTAACATGGGAAAACTGTTTCTTGTTAGTTTTCTCTATGTGTTCTTAGATAATAAACATGTTCTTTGGGTAGGGGAGACCCTAAGGATATTCATTATCTTAAAAATCCCTTTGCATTGCCCAGCTGTTCAAAAGGAGATATAATGTAGTTAACAATCAGCCTTAAGGTGGAATATAATCTGATTTACACTAAGCCATTATTGGATTTATTTTTGAGAATAAAAAAATGTCAGTTATTGCAATATTAGACTGTAGAAAGTTTCTCATGGTAGAAGAGTATTTCAGGTAGATCAAGTGCCTGGGAGTAGAAAATACATAAATTCAAAATAGAAACAAAATATATTTAACTTGAAATTGAAGTTATTATTCTAACAGTGTTATGCCCAAATTAGATTTACAGGTTATTCTCCAGTCTAATGGGAAGTGACTCAATGAAGATATCACTAGATTGATTTCTATGGCATGTTTATGCCGATTATAGTGGGTCACCATATAATAGTGTCTTTCTCATGCTGAATCCTATTCTGAAGTCATTGATAGAGAACCCATAGTGTTCATCAGGAGATAAATTGCAGTGTTACTGTCTATTGTATTTGCCTTAAATGTG
The DNA here is from genome assembly GCA_013397515.1 of Upupa epops. NCBI lineage: Eukaryota > Metazoa > Chordata > Aves > Bucerotiformes > Upupidae > Upupa > Upupa epops. The sequence goes on from VZRI01002627.1 coordinate 140,027, forward strand.
TCTCTGGTTTCTTTTCCTCTATGAGCTTTTTCCAGGGTGTGTATAATTTGTAGGTGGATTTACTTTAAATTTTTTTAGTTCATTTTGTACACTGTCTGGAATGAGAATGCACAGAGATTGTTAATATGACAGCAACACAGTTAAAGGGGAGAAATAAGAACTACTGAGCACTGTTCACTGCTTATTGCATTAAGTAAACTTACAGCTCTATAAAAAATTGAACAAACTGCATGCAATGTGACTGAAAATCCGTTTTTACATTTTCTGCCCATTTACTGAATGCACGTGTTGCCAAAGTGCTCTCTTCTCCATAGGCTAAAACCCATGTTCATAAATAAAGTCAGTATAGATTTCTGTGATTTTATGAATGTCCATCATTTTTGATGAAGAGGGAATTAGGACACATTAGCATACAGCATAGCACATGTTTATTTCCTGCCTGGCATGCTGATTGGTATTTGTCTTCAAGTCCACATGGAGCTGGCTTCTGTTTTTGAGCAGAACAAAAATATTTTCTGTTATATTAAATATCATCAGGTGTCCAGGGCTGCACTGAACAGTCAGTTCTATAACTGTCTGTGAGAAATGAGATTTGGAAGAAAAGCAGAAATTTTATTTTCTTTATGTAATATTTTTTAATTAAATTTTCTCCTTTCTCTCTTTCTTTCTCTTTCTTTCTTTCTTCCTTTCTTTCTTCCTTTCTTTCTTTCTTTCTTTCTTTCTTTCTTTCTTTCTTTCTTTCTTTTTCTTTCTTTCTGTCTCTCTTTCTCTTTAGTATATATGTTTGCAGTTTTACCATAAGGGAAATGTCAGGATTTTCTGACTCAAGAAAGAATTACAAAAGACACATCCATTTCCAGTGAAGGCTGCTGCTTTAATTTTTGTGTAGGCACAGAAATTAGATTTCTATTAGTGCAGTGCTGCGAACAGACTTAGTCTAAATTCTTAATTATACCATATATTGCAAGCTTTCTTTATTGGGAAGGAGTGGGGGATAGAAAAAGTAACAACCACCACAATTCTCTTTTTGGTTTAGTGTAATACTCATAATGCCATTTGAACAGATTTTCTCTACAGTGCTTACGTACATTCCTACTGATGGAATTGAAAACGGAGTTGTTGGTTTTTTTACTTTGCATTTCAGAGTGATGGTGGGTGTCCTTGAAGTGCAGGCTTAACTCATCTTTTTCTTTGTTTATGGATTATTGTTCCACATGGGAGCAATTTAAACAAGTCCAGACTGATTGTAATCCAAAATGAATTAACCCATGACTTCTACCTTGACTTGTGGAGCATTAGGAAAACACCCATCTGAACTGAAAACAGCCAACCTGTTTTTCAGTTGACTGTACATGTGATAGAATAATTGCTTTTTGTTCTGAAATGAGAGAGGCCATGCAGAAAAGCTACTGTGTTTGCACACCAGGAGGACTGATGCACTGTTGTCTGGTGAGTGATAACTGAGGAGTAGTATCAGCAAATGGACAGAAAGGAGATTATAAAATAAATAAAAACTGTAAATTAATACAAAAACATTTGTATAAACGCCATAATATTAACTGGGGGTCACTGCCACTGCTGTCACAACAGAATCATTGGGTGAGGTATTGGAAATCACCTGTGGAGCCGTCTCCAAATTCAGAGAGACCCATGACAAGCACTAGCCCAGAGCAGACAGGATCTTGCTTAACTATTTTACTTCATCCCAAGCTCAGCCATGAGCAAATATTTTGGGCTCCAGGACAGCCACTCTACCTTCTTTATTCTGTCAGATTAAACGTCAATTAAAATAACTTTCTAAACTAAGAAGCCCGTGTGTGTGGCATTTACCTGGCTGTGCTAAGTATTAACACACTTTCTTAAAACAGGGGGGGGAATAAGAGAAAAAATATATAAATTTTAAAAAGACCCAACTAGGAAAGAGCTACTGAATTTCTAAGGAGTAGGAAGGACTCCACTGGCTGCTTCACTTGATACCAGATTTGTCTGGTTTATTAATCTCTGCATTATGCTGGTAACTGAAAAGAATTTACCTCTTATTCAGCAGTCAATTAGTAATGATTATATATTTTTCTTCAAATTATGAATCTTGTTGCTACATAGGTATTTTAAGTCAGCAACATCTAACCAGCTATAAAATGATGAGCTGTACACCACAGAATCCATTCCAATTGTGTGTTACTTACTGTGTAATAAGAAACTGAAGAATGACCTTTTTAAGCACTTAGAGTGTTAGCTACAATAACCAACAGTATTTCCATTCAGATCCCACTTACTAGAGTGCTTTCCCTAAAATCTAAAATATAAAGTTAAGCTCTTCTGAAACATACCCTTGCCTCACTATAACCAATTATGGGAGATCTGGGAAGTGGTTGAAACTGTAATGGAGTGCTAAGAGCATGATGCAAATATTTTGGAGTTTATTTCAAGAGGAACTCTTATAAAACCTTAAGTAGATGCAGAATTGCTTGCATCCCTCTGCCTTCCCTATCCCCAGTCATAAATCTGAAGCTGTGCAACCTGTTGCATAGTTGCATTAGGACATGGACCACATTCCTGCTAGGCTCTTATTTATTTGTATTAGTGGTGGCTTAAGATACTGCACTTGGTCAGACTTTGAACTTTTTTCTTACAAAGAAAAACATAAAAATGAGGTTGTGCAAATTTGAATCTAATTCTACAATTTTAAAAGCATTTTAACAAGGAATAGAAATTTACAATAAAGGTGGGCTTTACCTGAGTGCAAAACTGTTACGCTATCACTCATGAAAATGTCATTTTATTACTGATTGGTGGTCTGTGGGAGTAACTCCTGGGATATCCACACTCCTGTTAAAGTCCCTGTGAAAGGCAATTAAAACACAAGCCTATTCACACTAGACTTAAATTAAGCTAGTCTTAAATTTTTAGGAAGACAACCTATATCACTGCTGGAAAAGTTAGCAAAGTGCTGAAAACTGCAAGATGCTGAAGGTCATTTCTCTGGAGAGAAGAGAGTCATCAGTAACCTTCTATTTTCTGACTTAAGATATTGTCACTAGGCACCTGTTAGTTGCATTAGGACATGGATCACATTCCTGCAAGGCTTTTACTTACTTGTATCAGTGGTGACTTCAGACACTATACTTGGTCAGACTTTCATAAATGCCTTACAAAGAGTCCTTAACAAGTTTTATCCTCGCTCTGCACTAGAGAACATACGTAAGGAAAAAGGGGCTGCACTAACAGAGTTCAGTTACAGATTAAATATAATTGTCACTAAAAAAGAAAAAAAAGGATTTTTTTTTTTATTTTAAAAGCTTCTCAGATCATTAAACCCTTCTGTATACATGTGCCTTCCAAAAAGGGATTAGACTCCTTCTCATGTGCTCTCCTCCTAAATCAAGCAATACTCAGTAAATAGGACTAGGACTAATGTTTCATTCTGCCTTCCTTATGTGAGAACTGAAGATTTTTGCACTGTTGCCTGAAGTCAACAAAATCCTGGTTCTTTCTTATTCCTAAAGGAAATCAAATCTGATGGAACAACTTCTCAGATTATAACATCATTTCTTTGAAATAACACAGGGGAAGCATTTCTCGAGGTGTCTGAATGACACTACCTGGAGTGATGAACATGACCCACACTGCCAATGTGTACTCAGATCTCACACCTTGTCAAGCATCAGTGATGGCCAGAGAGCTAGAACAAGCCTACTATAATTCAGATGTGCTCTTTACAAGCTTGCAAATTACTTACTGTTTGCAAAGAATTCAAGATCTGATTTTCCCTGCAACAACAATTCCCCCAAATGATATGCAAATAGCAGATTCTTCTTGTTGTTTGTTGTCCTTCAGAGCAGTCTGTAGTGTTTAAGAAACATCAGCAACTGCAAAACTACTCAACTTCCATTTAACTTTGGTGCCATACCCATTTAACAGTGGAGTTTCTCATCAAGAAATTGTCATCTATTGTGCAGCAGTTAGAGGTTAGATGTAAAAAAACTCATAATTGAAAATATTTCAAATCATAGGATCATAGGATCACAGGATGTTAGGGGTTGGAAGGGACCCAAGAGATCATCGAGTCCAACCCCCCTGCCGGAGCAGGACAAAACTATCTAACACAGATCACAGAGGAAAGCATCCAGGCGGGCCTTGAAAGTCCCCAGAGAAGGAGACTCCACCACCTCCCTGGGGAGTCTGTTCCAGTGCTCTGTGACCCTCACAGCAAAGAAGTTCCCCCTTGTGTTGAGGCGGAACCTCCTCTGCTGCAACTTACACCCATTGCTCCTTGTCCTANGTGGAGTTTCTCATCAAGAAATTGTCATCTATTGTGCAGCAGTTAGAGGTTAGATGTAAAAAAACTCATAATTGAAAATATTTCAAATATTTCTGCTTTTTTGAGCCTGAACATAAAAAGAGGGTGTCACAAAGATGCACATGGTGGAGGCTGGTCTCTATGCAGACTCTCGTAATGATCAAATGCTGCTGAGCTTTGTCCATAATTTTGCGATTGTATCTCTCCAGATACAGAGAATGTGGAAGCAGAGGCTATTTATAAAGCACTAATAGTGCATCAATCTAGGACTTTATTTCAGCATTTCAGAAACATACACCCTGGCAGTCTCTAAACGGCTCAGCACAATGCAGAGCTGGTAAGAGACCAGATGCTGCTGCTTCTTTCCCTTAAGCTATGCTGCTTTAAATTTTATTAGGACATAATAATCTCAGCTAAAAATATACTTTATTAAGTCTGTGTTAGTTAACAGCCTTGTAGGAATTCCATTATTATTGAGTTTATCATGGAGTACTACAATACGCCCTCTCTTTGAATTTCTAGAGACCACTTAAGCCACAGATTGCTAGGTGTATAAATATTTGTTGATACTTAAGATGCATAATTCATTTATTTCCCTGAAAAAGCTCTGCAGACTTTTTTGAAATACCATTAAAATGCTGCTATTTTGGTGAAAGTTATGCCACTGAGCCAGTCAGGGCTGTCGCAGTTCCAGTGGATAGATGAAGGGTTGGCAATCTGGAGTTTGAAATGATAATAACCTTCACATTATTCTGGGATATTCATTTCAGTATTGTGAGTCCACTTTGTTTTTTATAGAAAAAAAACCCCTCAAACCAACTTATGGTCAACAGAGACATGGGATTTATCATTGAATCATTTGCAATGCTCTTCCAGTATTTTTTCCCTTAAGACATACTGGTATTTCTGATATTTCCACTTTGTCTTGCATCTTGCAGATGCTATAGAAAATCAGCAAGCTGACATCAATTAGGATTAGATCAGGAACTGAGAAATCATTGGAGTTTGCATCTGGCTAAGAAGGCAGGCATGTATTTTGTCTTGTGAGGTTCAACACGTTTAACAGAATGCATGTAGTCATTAGCTACTATTGCCTTATTATTTCAAGTAACAAGTCATAACTACATTAACATAACTGCAAATCATTCACTGTCTTTTTCTTATAATATTTGCAGAGTATCCCTTTTGTTCTGTCTGTATTCATCATTGTGCACTCAGTTTATAAAGATAAATTTTATTTGAGCCCTACACACTTTTGATTAGTGTTACTACCTTATTCTCCTTTCATATTAGCTGCTAGGTTGCCATCTTCAGTGTGATCAGAGTCACTGTGCCCATGGCAGCATCAGATGGTTTACTCATGGATTAATCTATGGATTACCTTTGTCTCTTGTACATGGAAATACATAAGATAAGGCCTGTACACAGAAAGAAAAAAACCCAAACCAAACAAACAAAAACCCCTCACCTAAAACCAAAAAACGATCTCCCCAGATTTCTTTGTGCAAAGCAGCCTGTGCTGCTTTTCAATATATTGCTTTGATATGAGTATTTCTTGCCAGATAACTGAGTCTTTCATGTACAAATCATAGCAGTCTACCTTTGACTTAGCTTATTTGCTGTATTATGTTCACTCTCTGATGACTGACCCTAGTGACCCATCCCAGATCAAAGATATTTTCATTTTTCTTCAAAGAATGGCCTTTTAAAAATATATATATTAGTGTATTTATTCTCTGCACACAGAAACATTTGCAAAAAAAAAAAAAAAACCCAAATTGAACCAAAACAAAACCCAGCAAAAACTGAGTAGAATTCTTTCTTTTTAACCCGTAAACATACTGGGTTTCAAATCCCAGCTGTTTTCCTACTCCTGGCCATTCTCCTCTTTAGAGTGAAGTTTCATTAACTCTTCATTGCTTGTTATTATTGCAATTTGCTATATAACTCCTTGCCCTTTAATGTTAGCAAAAACCTTCTTCCTTCACTTCCACCCTATCGACTTTCTTCTGTTAGCAAGACCTGATATTTTGCTCCTTTTATGAAAAATAGGAAATTTCACCAAAGACAAAAATGGGATGTGACATAAGTTGGAATGAATTATCAAAGGGAGGGAAAGAAGAAAAAACGTCACCAAATATTGCGCTAATGAAACTTGTCATTTACTAATGAAAGGAGTTGAAGGAAATTCTCATTAAGAAGGTTTCCTCTGTGAATGCACATATGAGCAATTATTATAGCGGCAAAAGCTTCTCCTCTGAATCCCACTTTTTGTACTCAATGTTTAATTGCGATGTGTTCCACTTCCTTACTTCCACCACCACTTACTAGTCTCTTCTCATTCTTTTAATGCTCAGTTTTAATTCCCTTCTCACTGAAGTATGCATTGATCTTTAGCTGTTTTCACCACATTGTTGAGCACTTCATTTTTTCTCACCAACTATTTCTCTTGGGTTATTTTTCTTCTGGTCATCTTCAAGGCCATATTTTTAATTTCTTCTTCTACATTTCTATGTCTGGGAAATGCCATTAAATATAAACTTGCTGCCCACTCTGCTGAGAAATGGCAGACACAGATTTACACCTTTTTATCTAGATAAAATCTTACCTTGTGCTGTGGTTGTGTCGCTAATGATGCCTTTAATGTTAATCCTCAAGATCAACACAACTAAGAGAACAGCTCTCCATGTCTCCTCAAAGGCTGTCTTGATACCTTCTTTCTTAACTTCAGAAGATTAATTACTTATGTACTTCTCACCAACTATATGATATATGGTTATTAGTAGCACCTCAATCAAAAGGTCTGAACTTCTCAAAATATGCTAGTCCAACTTTTTAATGTACTGCCACATTCAGAATAGATATCTGAAACAAACAAAGATACTGATCTGGATTAGCTAACTACAGATTGACCGAATGCATTATAAAAAAGGTGAGATGGGAGGGCAATGGACAGGTCTATTTTTGTAATGTTGAATGTTGTTAATTTATGTGAGATTTGGTGAAACAAGGCAATACTTTCAGGTGTGTTTATGCTAAAACATTGTATGCTGATTTGTTACTGACCACCGAATTATAAATCAGAATGGAAGTTTACAGCCTGGGAATCAAGGGTTCTTCAGAATAGTTCTTAATGAATAGAATTTCTACATATGTAGTAGATCATTCTCTGGGATCCTGGGTGTAAAATAAACAGAAATGTGGTGATACACATACTCACCTTTTGGCATTTCCAGGAAAAGCAACGTAAAGTTTGAGCTGGCTTTGCTTTAATAGATTTCAAAAGTATATTCTAATGGTCTCTTCCTGTTAAATTACATCTAGTGTAACTTACTGTCCTCATGCAAAACAATTGCACTCTAGTTGTGTAATCTGGAGAAAAAATGAGACTAATATTCTACATAATATATATCTACATAAAAATGTATAGAATTTGCAGTAACAGGTTCCACTGTGACTTCAAAAAAACCCTGCTAAACAATTGTTACCTTATTTTTCTAAACCATGAGCAGTTTCAGAGGGGAGCAGGATAGCAGGGCTTCATGCTTTTGTTCTAAAAAGATTTTTTTATTCTGATATAGCAGCTGTTTGTGTGTTGTGGTTTAACTCCAGGTGGCAAATAAGCATTGCTGAGATGCTCACTGATACCCCCCTCCAGGGGGAGGGGGTAGAGAATCTGAAGGATAAAATTGAGAAAACTCATGGATTGGGATAAAGACAGTTTATTAGGTAAAACAAAAGCTGCACATGCAAGCAAGACAAAATGAGGAATTCATTCATCACCTACCATCAGTAGGCAGGTGTTCAACCGTCTTCAAGAAAGCAGAGGTCCATCAGGCATAACAGTGACTTGAGAAAATGAATGCCATGACTCAAAGCTCCCTTTCCTTATTCTTTCCTCATCTTTATATGCTGAGTATGATATCATATGGCCTGGACTATCCTTTTGGTCAACTGGGGTCAGCTGTCCCAGCTGTCTCCTCTACCAGTTTATCAATGCTCTTTGGTCACAAAACCAAAACACAGCCCACATAGTAGCTGTTATGAAGAAAATAGCACACCCAAAACCAGCAGAGCCAAAGTCTCTTCACATTGCATCATGCCACATGGGCCCAGCCATTCAAGCAGTTCTAGTTTCTGGATATCTACATTTCACTCCTTTATTTGATTAACCTCACATGTTATGGAGCTCAAGAGTACTGGACCTCTGGGTATTAAGCCAGCAAAGGTAATTGTAGTTACCAAACCCATAGTCAAAAAAGTGTGATTACTTTACTTATTTTCGTGACAAATAGAGAAGATTATTTACTTATTTTAAGGACAGTCTCCCAAAAAACTCTTTTCAAACCTTTCTCCCACAAATCTGTGAACTTCAGATTTCAAACCACTAATAAAAATGCCAGTTTTAGGGTGTCAGAGTCCATGTAATACAGACCATATAACAATTGTGTTCTAGCTAGAAGTGTGATCAGGACTCAAAGCCTCTTGGAAATCCAAATTAGTGCATAAGATATTACAACTTAAACCCTGTCTTTTCACCATGAAATTGATTCCTAATTGGAGTAATAAGGCCTGTAGTCTTGAAAAAATTAGCACACTGGAGAAAATAACAGAATAATTGTAGAATAACACTTCCCATGTAGCCTGGAAACAAGTCAGATTTATATTTGCGCATCTTCATACTAAGCAGAATGAACCCTCAGCAAAGGCTCTGCTCTGATTTTCTACAGTATCTCAGCCAGAAATTATTTTCACAAGAAAATGATGTTATTTTTCATATAGGTAGCAGATGGACTTTGAGATTTTTTTTTCCTTTACTGTCCATTATCCCTAATGAAAGTCTCTACACTTGGAAAACCAGCCTTATTATATTTTATTCCTATTATTTATAGCATACTTGCAGGTAGCACCTTTTGCTCAAGGTGAAGGCAAAATACTTTTTAATAAATAGGAAAGGAACAGACAGTGGTATGACTTAGATTCTTACATGTAGTGTAGAGCCCTAGTCTCACTCTGAATATTGCAGAAGCAGATTTAGAAGAGTAGCATGGTAAATCTCAACCAACAGTGTAGAATTTCTAGCATGGAAAAAAGTACCACTGGGCAGTAAAATCAAATCAAACAAATGGCCAGTTGAATGGTTACACATTCAAGTGAAAACAACTTCTTGACATAAGCAGAATACTGTTGTCAAGTGATTAGAAACAAGAAGAATTAAGATGTACTTATTACTAACAAGAATATAATCCAGAAATGATAGTGATAGTTAAAGCAGACAAAATATTTATAAGAAAACAAACTGATAGCTTTTATTTTAGGCTTTAAATAACCATGACATGATGTCATAAAGTAATTAGCTTTACTGGAAATCATTTTGTCTACACCTCAGAACAGGGCCCACTTAAATCAGATTTCCTGGAGTGTTTTCCACTTGGATTTTTAATACATAAAGACAGAGATAACACATACTCTTCATGCCATCTTCTCTTATGTTTTATTACAATACTTGCAGATGTTTCTTCTAAAATATAAACAGAATATCCCATGCTGCAGCTCACCATTTATCATTTTTTGTTCCTCTGTATGTTTCTACATATCTGCTTTTGACAATTTTATACTTTTAATAGAATCATAGATCACAAATCACACTTTAGCTTTGTCTTCTCCAGACTGAGGAAATTCTGTTCTCTCAAACATTTCTTATGTACAATATAGGCAGACAGTCCCCTTGCCATCTTGACTGCTCTTTGTCCATCTAGATAGAACAACTATCTTTCTTAACCAGGAGAGTGTAATCTGGACAAGGTTCTCCAGATCTGGTCCCATGTGTGGTAAACAAGAGAGGAAGATTCACTTCCCTTGGCCATCTGTAGTGGTTTGGCTCTGGCTGGGGGCCAGCTGCTCTAACACTCCCCACTTCCTGGATGGAGAAGGGAGATAAACATATAATGAGAGACTAGCCCTCCTCAGAAAAGAATGAAACTCTATAGCCTTGATGGTGTGCTTGCACTTCTCAGCAGTATCCAAAACATTGGTATGTTATCAACACCCCTCCAGCTACCACCCCAAACACAGCATCGTAAGAGATGTTATGAGGAGCTACATCCCAGATAAAAGCAATAAATCTTCTGTCTATGTCCTTATTAATACAATCTAGTATGTGATTGTGATTGGCCCTCTTCAACACAAGAGCACACTTCTGACTCACATTCAACCAGTTGTCTACCAGGATTGCCAGGTCCTTTTCTGCAGAGTTGTTCTCTTTACAAGCTGATGCTAGACTGTGTAACTGCATGAGACTATTCCATCTCAGTTCCAGGACTGTGCATTTCTTTACTATCACCGTCATGAAGTTTCTTCCAATCTGTATCTCCAGCTCTTCTAGTTCCCTTAATGGCAATCCTGAATTTGTTGAGTGGTCACCCCATCAGCTTGATATCTTCCCAAAACTTGCTGATAGGTGTCTGTCCCATTGCCCAGATCTTTAACTGGCTTTGAGCAGGACTGGATTCAAAACTGATCCATGTTCCTGTGCGACTTGGTCTAGGTTATCCTGCTGTGGCAGGGAGATTGGACTAGATGATCTTTTGAGGTCCCTTCCGATCCCTAATGATTCTATGATTCTATGATTTCCACACAATTTTTTTGTACCTCATGCTGCTGTTAATCACAACTCTTTGACCTTGCAATACCCATTAGTATGAGGTTTACATAATCTTTGGTTGTATATGCTGTTGGTCAGTACTACAGAATCCTCTGAACACAACAGCATTCACTAGAGGTCTAGTATGATCTTCTAAGAAATTTGTCTATGTTTGTCATATTGTTTAGTGGTCTATTCTTTGATCTCCAGCAATACCTGTTTTCTAATCAATAGAACAGAACTACTGAAGACACGAGAGTAAAATGTTACAGCATAAAGCGTGCAGGTATCACTGATTCTATGGTGTGCTGTTTGGGCGGTTTTTTGTCTTTCAGAATATTACAAATACTACAACCAGTCTTTCTCGCAATTGAATTATTGGGATTTGCTCTGCTCTTGCTTGCAATTGTACTGCTGTGAAGTTAGCCCTTGACAAATCAGAGATCGGGATATGAGTACAGTAAATTGTATTTGGAAAATGTTTACTTCAGGGAAATTTGTACAGCTAGCATGGTACATTACATTCTAAGTAATGATTCACTCATTGCTCTTAAAATAATGATTAAAGTGAGGATAAGCATGATGTTTTGATACACTACAATAAAAATGTATACATTCTAAAGAAAAATCCATGACCTTTATTGCTTCATGTAAGAAATTTAAAGACTTGGTCATTTTCTCATCTTATTTAGTAGTTTAACTGCAAGATGTAGGATGTTGGCTTAAGTATTCTAGTGTCATAATGGAGCGGGTATTTCTTCCCACAGTATCTGCATTGGAATCACATGAGGTGGAATTTTCGGTGTCTGGGGGTTTTGCTTTTGGTTTGTATTTCCGTTTTTACCCCAAATAAGCAGACTGTTAGTATTTGAAGTTAATTCAAATTTGCTCAGCATCCTTGGCATGAATAATTTTCCTGCTCTAAAAGTTTCACTTCAGCTTCATTTAGTAATATTTGTTGCTGTTTTTTATTTGCATGCCTAGGATAGTGGGAGTAGAGAGTATAAGGAGTCTTAGCTGCAGCATCAAATAAGGGTGATTCTACACTGAGAACAGCTTTTCCAATATACAGGCCAGATGGCAGCTTCAGGATTCAGAAGCTGAGAGAAGGAGCTGGAGCTGTGACAAGAGAAATAGATAAAAAATTACTAGAGGAAAGGAAGAAAGAGAGATTGTCAAGTCAGATCAGCACAGGTGCTACTTTTCTCATGTCTCCATGAATAGATGTATTACTTACATAATAACTTAGCAAAAAAAAACTAAAGAAAGGATGAGGAACAAGGTGAACATACTGAATATTTAGATACCCCAATAAAAATATAATTATTTCAATTGAACTGTGAGATACTGTCAACTCACAATAACATAACACAACTTCTGAAATTTCCATCGGGTTTGAAGGAGGAATTAAGAGTGCTACCTGTCTAAAGTTGTGGAGTAGGAAGCACATGTGTATCAAAGTGGCAAAAGAAGCACAACACTTTGAAAGGCAAGTTACTTTCTACCTAGAAACCTCATACCCCAGTTACACCAGCTTGAAATCTGCGCTGCACCATCTCCACTCTAGCACCATGGCAGAAGCTGGTGTAATTCCAGCTTTGTGTTTCAAAGTCATCTTAAACCATATTAAAGGATAATAAAGAGCTTAAATGTAAATACCATCTGGATTTTAGAACTTCTCATGTTTTTACAGACTGATGCACAGAAGTCACCCAGGACTGCCTGGAATTAAGTTTCTTGCCCAGGTGCACATTCACCATAGAGATATATATTTATAATCTTCAGCAACAGCTAGAAGCCATGAAACCATGACTGTCATTAGCTCACTGTTGTGCTATACCATCACAAAGGAGAGAGACATATCGATCCCTTCATTTCCTAAGGAAGGTGGCACAAAATACTGCCATAGATACATATAAAAGAATTTTATGGTTGAAGGCAGATCGATCCAAATCAGGTGTATATGAAACACTTTTGGTAGCAGTTATTGAAAGCAAGAAGCAGCCTTATTTGAACACTACTCAAAGCTGGAACATGTTGTTGCTGCCATGAATTGATCTCAAAACTAGTGACAACTATTTTTCATTCTTAAAGCATGTACTTGCTGGAGGAGACATTCCAGAATAACAAGTTGTACAACAATTTATGGATTGACAGAGAGCTGAAGGAGTCTATAGGGCTTATTGAAGCGAACTGTAGCTCTTAGCTAATTGCTTAACACTGAGATTCTGCCTAAGTTCATAAGAGAAAGAACAACAAAGGCTGATATGTCTGACTTGCTCTGGATAACATGAGAGGATAACAATTTGCAGAGCAAGGGAGTTGGATTCTTTTTATACATAGATATGTCAAGCCTTTAGTATTTAGCCAATATGTTTCCTGTCTATAAAACTAGAAAGAGAAATTCCCTTGTAACAGAAGATTGAACATTACTAGCTGGAAGGGAGTCACAAAATGGATTTTCCAAGCAGGATTTTCAAAACTCTTTGAGTCTAACTGCTTCCGTTCTCTAAAACAAGAACTTGTGCATTTGGGAGCTTTTGGAAATCAATCCATTAGGCTCAGGAAGCAGAAAGAGAGGAAGATTTCTACAGGTGAAGAATGTAAAATCCTGCCTCTTTTTTTTCTGAAATACACTGCAAGCTGAGAAAGTCTCCGTGTGCACTGTCAAGGTGCAAAAAAGTGTTTCTGTTTTCACTCTGTATTATCTCATGTTTCAAGAACAAACTACCATTCATGAATATTAAGCTTATGATACGCTAGGGAGGTTATGAAAGACTTTAGAGAACACATCGGTATATTTGCTATCTAATAACTTTAAAAAGTAGTTAACATATTTTAAGTAGATGTAGTAAAAATTCTCAATTTGTTTTATAATGAAGTTTAAGAGGTGGCTTCATCATGATCTACAAGCATTTAAGTGAGGATAACCGTATGATGGTAACGGCCTTTTAATTTAGTGGAAAATCATGAAGACGTTCAGTGGGTAGAAGCAGCTGATACTAGATAGAGCCAGACTAGAAACATGGTGCATACGCTAAGTAAAGCTGATTATGTGTTAGAAAAGCTTCCCTAGGTGTGCGATGGATTCCTTACCACCTAAATGGTAAAAGTTGATACCGGATATCCCTCAATTAGATTTGTAGTAGTTCAAATAGAAGTCATAAGTTGCATACAGGAATTAATGAGTTAAGTTCTTTGTCATGTGCTTTTCCAGAGATCAGAAAGGTGTTTTAAAGGGTTGTTCTGACTTAAGATCTACGCAGACTAAACAACTGTTGAATATATTCCTTTGCTTTATCCAGAAACTCCCCAGATTTTTGCACATAATGAGATTGCAGCAATAATTTAGTACACGATCCCCAGTCTAAGCCAAAGAGATGACAAATTCCTACCCTTCTGACCTTGCTTTCCAGCACATTTCAAGACATTATCTGGAATACTGGAATTAAGTCTGTTCTTGTAATCACTCTTCAAAGTACGAGAGATACACAAATCTTCACAATGCAGAGGATAAATAGAAGAAACCATCAGCATTTATTTCTCACTGCAACCTGATTCATTGCTGAATTTAGCTGTGGACACTTGCTATATCTCAGACAGCAATGCCTGCCATGTTTTCCTTTTGTCCAATTGAAAGAAATAAATCCTGAGACTGGAAACTGTAGATTTGACACAAAAAGTTATGATTGAGGTTTGCATTACAAGACCAGCATTGGCAAGTCTGTATTTTGTCTTTTTCTTTTTTTCTGATCTATTTAATGTTAAAAAAATATAAATTAAGAAGATCATAATGGTAGAGTTGGAAACCCAGGGTACATACACACTCACAGACTGAATACTGAATCAGTGGAATTAGAAGTCAGAAGATTGCATTCCTTGCTTTTTACTTATAGAGCCTCGGTGAAATACTAAACAAGATGGTGAGCATTTTTCTTCCTAAAAGAATATCCATCAGAGTCCACTCTAAATTTTATGTTTAATAGACTACAGCATTTTTTAGTTTAGGTTCATTGATATGTAGAAATATTCTACCCACTTAATTTACTTTTTCATTATTTCTCTGGGTATCTTTGTATTTGTTGGATGGAAAATGAAGGATGGAGAGCTTAGACACTCATCTATATGTAGAAACAAGCAATCTTCTTTTGGGAAGATTATTGAAAATTATTGATTCTACCTAATGAGTCACAACATTTTTTAAAAAAGGTCAGACCTGGACAAGTTATATAGAAATGTACAGAACTTATATGGAATTGTGAGCAGTCAAGGTGTAAAATAGCAGTATAGATAAAAAGGTTGAACCACTGAACTCGTGCAAAATGGGGAGAAAGTAAACCTCCCCAGTGTGAATTATGGATGTGAAGGTAGTTACTGAGGAATAAACATTAGGTGTCTGGATATGTATCTCCTACTTAACAGTAGATATTGTATAATGTGATCTCACCAAAAAGCCATAACAGCTCAAGTCCCCTAAGCACCTATTAATCAAAACCATTAGTAAATATGACGAGAAAAATTAATTTCATTTATTTACTAAGCATTGCACAGCTGCATTGAACTCAACCTCCTTGCTTTTCTAAAATGTTGTGAGAAAGTTCTGCCTCAGTGATATGTTGCTGTATGTTCAACATGGCAGCTGATACACAGCAATATAGCCCATGCACTCGTGTACACACACTAGACCCACGCTACAAAAGATTGGATGTAGCATAGGTAGGATCTCTTTATCTTATTTCAAACATCTACTATCTCAGCTAGTTACTCAGACTCCAATTATAAACAAAGAAGAGAAACAGTGAATTTTAGGGTGAAAAATGTGCCTTCTTAAAGAAGAGGTCTAAAAGAGACAGATGTCTTGCACTGCAACTGTGCTTCACTCTTGTTGACTGGGAAGGGAGCCTAGAGTGACCAGCTCAGATGCAGATGTCCAATTTAGGTGTGATGAATCTCTCTCTAGTGTCTGTGTTGTCCCTCCTTGTTAATAAAACTAAGCTTTCTTCAGCTGGAAAACCTTTGGAAATAAGCCTTCTAGGAAGCCAGATAACTTTATGGGTTAAAACCAGTATAAAGTTTTGGTCATTGCAAGTATCTTATGAGCAAAATTCAAGAAAGTTTGAGCTGGAAACCATATTGTGGTGTGAGTTGCACTGCTGTCCTGCTCAGGAAAGCTCTCTTGCATGAAGCTGGAGATAATATCATTTTGTTGTAACACATTTTGTTCTTTTCCCACTTTGGATGCTTTGGATGCTGACAAATACAAAGATACCCAGAGACAGATTTCAAATTGACAAGATTGTCTCAAAGCATGAAAGTGCCATTTCCCTTGTATTCATTAGCATGCTTTCACTTGTACTAATATTTTCAAATACTTCACATTAAATAGTTTATGCTACCAATTCTTCCAAGTTAAAACTTGGTCTCTTGGACTAATTTTGATATGAACATAAACATCAGAGCTTTAGCTTATTTACAAGGAAATAATACAGACAAAACCCCAGAAATATGATTGTGAACTTAACTTATGTAGGACTTCTGGTTTCATTTTGTAAATGTCACACGTGAGACAAGAAGTGTGCTTTTCTCTTCTTTGCAGCATGAGTGACACATTTCTGACAGTTGAAAACCTCAAACTAGTTGTATGTAAATGTTTTATGAATGGATTGTTGCTAACTGACACTGGCAGCACCAGTTAGCGATACATAACTGAGCTATTACAGTGACCAGATAAACCACCACTTGCAGTTTGTTGATCCCTCTTCCCCCATAAAATCTCTACAGCATCCATGAGAAGATCTGAGTTGCTGACAAGTAGCTTCAAATTTTGTGCTTAAAGCACAGATGAATCCTGGAATGGAATACACAACTTCCCACATTGCTAATAACAGTCTTTGAGCTGTCATAGCGCAGGTGGCTCCATGAGCGTTTTACCATGCTCTATGAAGTTCCAAGGAGGTAGAACATTTTTCACATAAAGAAAGAGCAACAGCACAGTGAATGGTGTTTCACAGAGTACAAGGAAGTGCTTATTTTTTAGAGATGTTCAGTCCCCACTTAGCTTTTCTAAGATCTTATCTTCCTTGTACTTTTAGCTCAAGAAGCAACATTCTTAACCTGACCTTTGATCAGAGAGTTCTCAAAACATGGATCACCTAGACAAGCAGGTGAAGTGTGGTTTGACGTTTCCATGTAGTAATGCTGAAAAGAGTGATACAGTGATGATTCAAGTGCTGAGTGCTGCTTAATACAGCAACCCTACTGCTAAAGTGGTGTTTTGCAATATCACTGTAATAAGTTAGAGGGAATGGATGCTACTGTGAAAGAGCACTGAGAATGCCAGCAAGACTCCGATTTTATGTGGTCTGTATACTTGAGGTAGGTGTTTGTTTGCAAGAGAATTGACTGAGGATGTCAATTAGTCATAAAATGATACTCTATGGGGGACAGTTAGAAAAGCTAACAAAAGTTAGTATCCTAATCTGAATCACTCTCTGGAGGATCCCTTCCCTGAATTGACTGAAATGTAAGCCTAGGGAAATTAGTTGCTCAAGTCTTAAGTTAGCCTTTGTGAATATCCCTCTGTGAGATATATCAAAGTAGTGTGTGTAAATATCTATTGTTAGGGTTTTTTTAACAGTGGCTGCTCCTTCATATCACATTATTGTAAAGTATAGGCAAAATAAATGTAAATACACATTTTTCTTGAAATACATAGATTTTTAATATTTCCTTAGTCAGCCAAAAAATGAACAGGAATGAAAGTGCAGGTGACCTGGGTCTCTAAAGCAACTTGAATGATAATAGATAGTTGTATGGAAGAAGAAAATTCAAGCTCAGAATTTCATTTCATTAAATCTACTTTAAAGCACCAATGTCTTTCATGCTGTGCTCCACGCCTATCTTAACATTTTCCCTCTTCAATGTGTATGATTTAATAACAAAATGGATAGGAGGAATGAGGTACCTAAGTGAAAAGGTGCAGAAGAATGGTCTATATATACATGCATGTTGATTTGCCAGGTAATTATTTCAACAGCCTTTCAGTTTCATTAGAGTTTCTGGTACAAGTCAGAATGTCACTTATTTTTATGTAAAGGTTACAGAAGGGAAAAATGAGAACTGGCGTGTTCTGCAAGCAGTTCTGATATATCAAGTATCAGCTGCATCTCCAATGTCGCTCAAAGCTATACTAGCTCAATTTTTATGTTGTATAATAGTTCTTTCCAGATTCCCGAAGGACAACGACCACACATTTTACCTTGCTCTGTTTTCCTTACAATATGTTTTTCTGAGTTTCAGTTGTACTTCTCTAATTAGACAATATGAGCATTTAGAAGTGTTATATACATTACAACAGCGCCTGTGAATTCTGAGTCATCATGATGCCTGAGATATTAACCCCATCCTATGAAACTATAAGAGTCTGATATGTCTTTAATACTGGTAATAAATTACAGTGCAACTTTTAAGGACAGGATAAGCAGCAAGTCCAGCTTGAGGGGTGGGTGTCAGAAGGATGGAGCCTCTTCTCAAAGTCATCTGGTGATAGGACAAGGGGCAATGGTGCCAGCTGGAACAGAGGAGGTTCCATCTGAATATCAAAAGGAACTTCTTCACAGTGAGTGTAATGCAGTATTGGAACAGGCTGCCCAGGGGTGTCTCCTTTGCTGTAGACATTCAAGACCCACCTGGATGTGTTCCTGTGTGACTTGATGATCCTGCTGTGGCAGGGGGATTGGGATTAGATGATCTTTCGAGGTCCACTCTGATCCCTAATAATTCTGTGATTCCTCCTAACTAAGCCTCTCTGGGAAAGCCTTTCACCAAGTTGCCATCTCAGCATAACCAGGAGTTTTACCAGCCAAGGAGGCAGTAGACTTCTGATAGCAGTCATCGTATTTGTTGGTAGCACATCATACCTTAATCATGGATATTCATGTGGATAACACACAGTACCTTATTCAGTTTCTCCCTGCAAGATGTCTGGGATTTTTTGGTTTGTTGTTTGGTTCAGGATAGAGAAATACAGTCTGTTCATCATCATGAAGAGCAGGGCAGTCCCTGCTCAGTAAAAGCTCAAAATCAGCCAAAGAAACCCACAAACAAACTATTGTTTTCAGCACAGCTGAAATAAAGACTTTTTCAATAAAGACTTTCCAAAGTAGGGAAATAATCTGGTTTGGTTTGAGGTACCTCATTGATGTGAAGGCCGATGTAGTTTTCTAAGGATGTACTCACTGTGTAAGATACCTTGGCCTTCAACTGCCTTTCCAAAAAGATAAGTTTTTACAGATCCAGCATTATATGTGCCATATCCATAGATTTACCAGGTGCTCTAAAATATCTCATTTGATTTTAGGTATTTTTACCAAGGCAATCTTGAGTAAAGCTCTTCAGATGAAATTTATTTTCATGCTTAGGTACCTGCAAATCAGATGCATCCATCTACTTGAAAGAATCTACTGATGAGCTACGTGCAGAAGCTCCCAATACAGAGGAGATCAATTGTTTGGTTCAGTTGCCTAAATCTAGTTTTCTAGTACCATTTGATTCACCTAACTGTATGGAGGACATTTGCAGAAATCCTACAGCCTTCTCAAACAGCATCTATAAGCCAAGCAGAATATTTCTTGTCTACCTATGTCTGGGCATCAGAATCCCACTTCTCATCAATGCAGTCATGAGATTCTAAACAACTATTCATGTCCTGATCAGGAAAAGGGAGTAACTTGGATTTGTGGATTTGCCTAGGTTGCATTAAGGAAACTTACACCATATGTCCAGATAAAAGTTAGGTTGTCTAAAGCTAATGGATGTTGTGCTCAAAGAGTCAAGAAATATTGAGAGAAAATACTTTTTGATCACTACCTTGGGCTCTGTCACACTCTTTCTCCCTCTTGCTACTCGGCTCTGTAGAGTCTTGGTTTCTCTGGACATCTTCCTAAGTCACTTTATGAGCATGATCAGCTCCATGGGTGGGGGGAAGGGGTGCATGTTGATGCAGATGATCAATGCACTTGTTTCCATTTGAATCCCCCTTTTATCCCCTGCTGTGAGAGACATTTTCTTCACCCCATGACTTAGTATTTTGGGGACATAAAGAAAACCCAGTGACAGTATAAGACCACTCATTCTTGGATGTGCCCCTGGGATGCAACAACCTGTCATGTTCACACTGCAGAATGTATATACCTCTCTTCACCAGCTGCAGCAGTTTAGCCCTGGAAGCTGCAGACAGTTCCAGGTGTCCTGCTTCTCTCCCTGCTTATGCTGTTTGAGCCATTCCACCTGGGGTATAATCAGAGCCTGATAGGTCTTCCTAAAACAAACATTAAAGTCATGATAGAGAGGCCTGAATAGGGGAGTATATGTTGTTCCAGAGGTGCTGTATCTACATCTAGGCCATTTAAACAGTGTTGGGATGTATGATTCAGCATCTTAGAGAAAAATGCTCTACAGGGACAACAGCTGAAATCCACGTGAGTTACTCTGTGTTTTTAGTGGCAGAAGACCAGTATACTGAGACAACTGGGCTGAGTCTTTCCTGGCCAGTCAACTGAACTGTCTTTCAGACTCTCTGAATGGATGTGTTGTTGACTTTTTAACCTGAGAAAAATCTCTGTAGAATTTACATCATGTAGTCTGTGTTATCAGTTTGCACCACATTTTCAAGCAGCTAGTTGTCAGAAGAACTGTTTCTTTTAGTAATGATTTCATTATGCTGACTTAACTATCCATCTTCCCTACCCTACTGTATCTTCTGTTATTGTCCATATGGCAGAACAAGACTTCTTCAGTAGATTATTGTCTGTAAGTTATGAGAGTTCAGCATAAAATGACAAACATGTTCCATGCAACAAGCCTTAAGGTTTCTTCTAGTTGTGTTGCTGTAACTTTGACCTTCAGTGTAAAGTTTAATATCTTATGGCTTATTACAACTTAAAATTCACTTTCACCCTTTCTTGGAGTCCAGCTCACTAAATTTTACTTTAATTGTTGGTGCAAAGCTCCTCTTTCTCTGAAGGTCAGAGGTACTATTTTAGGAATGTAGCTTTCTATTCTTTGTGAATGATTGTCACAGATAATGGAAAATGGCAGCTGGTTTTGTTCTCAGTGGGATGGATCTGTAAGTAATTATTAAGGAAGACTAGCACTGGCTATGGCTGATTGTCTCTTCTTTTAAACTTATAAATAAAAACTGAGAGCAATTAGGGCTAAAGGGCAATCTGGATGTAATTTGTGTTCAATGCCTAACACAGCAGGACTCTAATTCAAATGGTGTTACATGCAATGATATGATATTTCCACAGTTCTGTACTTCCCAGCTTGGAGAAAGAAAAAAGCTCTAATGCTATTTAAAGTACTTTATAACCACATTGGGTACCTAGGAATGCTCAGGTTGCACAAATCTCATCTTCTGTGATACATGACATGTGTTGCCACACAAAAGGCTTATCCAAAGTTCTGGAAAACATGTTGTTGATACATCTTCATCCCAAGTGAAATACTATCTACTTTAAGATTGGCTCAACTGTAGTCACCAATGCAAGGTCTAAGGGATGAAAGTAATGCATTCAGGAGTTAATTTTCTTGAACAAAAACATAAGACTTCAAGAAAAGTTGAATATAAAAAGGTGGAAACCCCTCCATCAACCATCACCTGATGAAAACCTAACAAGAATTATTTATCATGAATAAAAGATATTCAAGATGATTATGTCAAAGCAAAACAGCCACTAGGGACTGGGTTACCAACCATGCAATTCTGCTTGAAAACGAATGGTAAGTTACAATGTTCTTGACAAGTTAGGTACTGAATTCTGAGCTGCAAAGTGCCTGAATTTCAAAAATATAAATGAGGCTGTGTCAATTAGATGCAGCATCTAGTATTTACACTTGCTAATAGTAAAACAGGAAAAAGTCCAACTGCAATTAAAAAGACTGTCTGTATGAAAATACAAACCAGTTGATAGAAAACTTGTGTAGATTTGTGGCTTGTAATTCATTTTTAATTTAAAAGGCAGAATAAAAATCAGAACAAAACAAACCAACAGACTCTTAGAGATGTACTTGAAGAGCTTTTCACTGGCAGAACTCACTCTCATGTTTCGCTCATCATTAAGATGACTTCCCACTCTTCAAAGCTTGCTTAGCTCATTTTTAAACAAATGAAGGAAACCATAACAGTTGAAGATTGGATGATGTAAATCTGTTATTTTGTGTTTAGATCTTTGTTCAAACTCTCACGTTCTCACCAGAAAAGCAAAAGGTTTCCAGTAATTAATTTTGGGTTTCTCAAGTGTGCGGTTGTTGTGATTTGTTTCTGGAAACACAGAAGCAGGTCAGTTTGCTCAGCTGCCTCAGATGTTCTAAAGTACAAGATGAGGTTTATCACTACCGTCCCATTTTATTACATAACTTCTGTCAAAGATTGCCTGATAAAAGCACAACTTAAGCAGGCCTTGATATCTCTTATTCCTCTCGTTTGTGCTTGTATTTCTTACATTGCAGTCTTCAGGAGGAGAGTGGAATTAGTTATCATTCATTTGAACTCTTCCTTACTTTATTTTTGTTTTATTCTACCTCTGAAACTCTCTGTCATCAACCGTTACGGCCTTATGAAGTTCTTTTTGCCTTGAGCATAGACAACAATTCATCCTGCACCAGTGCGGAGTCTCCTCTGCCACTCAAATTGTAACTCCTTTCCCTTCTTCCTGTCTTCCACATTCCTATCTGTGTACAGATTTCATCAGGCTCTTACAACTGAAGTGAGGCTGGTTTATGCAAGAATTGTGAGACTCAGAACTTTCTGAATGGCATAGGAGGGGACTCTATTTTTCATCTGAAAGAAGTTCCTCAAAACGCCTAGTACTTGTATTGTATTCTATATAATCTCTCACATTGGGCAAGAGAATAAGGGTTGTGCCTAAGGTATAATTAAGGCAGTATCTCAGTGAAAGCAAAACTGAACTCTGCTCAATTTAGGTAGCTGGATGAGTATATAGTTTAAAAGATTACAGCTATAGAAACATCACAGAATTCCTTGGGTTGGAAGGGACGTTTATGGGACCTAAGTAACCTGCAATCTTCTAATGCCTGATAATAACCTTTTCAGCAATGTATATGGGGGAAAAGTGTGCAAGGCCTCCATATCATGCAACCATAATTTTTGCAGGGAATGAAAACCTCCCTTACACTGTCAGTTTGTAGCATTCCTTGTGTTTGCAGTACCAAGGATTCAAAATGCTATCTGCAAGTTTTTTGGGCTTCATGTATCCTTGGCCAGATTTTTGCTTTCTTCAACTCTGCAAACTGAGTGCTCTGACAGCTGCAATGACTCTCCAATTTCGTTCCAGAAAGGGATGGAGAGGGGAAAAAAATACATATACTTCTCTTTCTAACTACTGGCTGGTTGGTGCTGCTGCTTAGATCTGCCAATGGTGATGATCTGAGGCAGGGCTGGTATGCTGTCTCTAATTTATTTTGGCCATCTGCTTTTCCTACTTCTAATTGGTGCATGTTACGAGGGAGAATATTCTTAAAGAGCATTTAGCCTGAGGATGCTCCTGGACTCACTAAAAGCAGACTGAAATGTAATATTTGTTCTTCATTGGGCAGATCGGGCCGTATCTCAGCAACCATCTCGTATTTGGCAAGATTTTTCCTTTTACATAAAGTAGTTACACGTGCTAAGGCTGTTATTGGTGCAAAGGATGTGTTAGTAAAAGTGAGAGAAGATCGTTTTAGCAGGTTGCGCACACTTGTAAAATACTTATGTTGTACCATACATACACTTTGATTTCTTTGTAAACATTGAGCTTTGTGCAATGCTTAAGGTGCAAAATGCGAATTCAAATAGGAGCCTTGAATAAGGGTGTGTTCACCCTGATCCCTCTCTTAAACATAAGCTGTAGGGTTGATCCATTTACTTATTTCAGTGAAAAGAATTCTTCCTAATATGCAGCCTAAATCTCTGCTGGTGCAGCTTGTAGCCATTTCTTAGTAATACTGGCTGATATAATATAGAATAATACATCTTTTCTTAATAATACTGTACTTGCCCTTTTTATTTATAATGTTCCTTGAAGAATTATGGTTTGTTCTGTCTTTATCATTATATAGGACCCTGGTGCTAGTATATGGATTTGGTTGGAGGTAGATTATCAAGACGTATTAGGTGACATATCTACCCAGCAAACAGCCTTGCTGGTAAGTCATTTGTATTTACTTTCTTCTGTTTTGCAACATTTTGTGTTGAGCTATGCATGGGAAGACTTATATCAGGCTCAATTAGATGTTTACTAAAAGCAAAGGAAATTTTAAATACTTTCAGTTCCCTTTTATTAAGGAAATTCAGAATTGCTAGGTTATGTTTCCACCCTCCCCCTAGAGAAACATTTTCAGTTTCTGTTTTGTGCCATTGTGTATCGTGAGGCTTTGTAGGCTGTTCGGTCTGCAGGTTCTTTCTCATAAGACACACACAATTTTCAGTTCTATAGACCTGTGCAAGACTCATAAATCTTCTTGCTACTTTATTTGTTTGCCCTTTTTTTCTGTTTCAAGACTTTTTTCTAAATATTTTGAGTTTTCAGGTTGCATTATTTTGAGTGTTGTGCGTTCGGTTTGTTGTCAATACTGAAGACTGTTTGTGTGGCTACAAACATCAGTTCAGTTCTTCTTCAGAGATGATTAGTTTGTTAGATATTAAATGTATTTAAATAGAGTGCACCAAGAAATTCACACATTTTTAAAGGTTGGGGGTTTTTATAAGGTTACTAGCCAGGAACACCTGTTTTCTAGTCCTGTTACTACCTCTGGTTTATTATATGACCCTGACTGAGTATTTCCTGAAGAGGGGAAGCTTTGTTTCTGTGAGGGCATACAGTAATGTACGAATTGAATTACTCTTCTTTCACAGAATTGGAGAGCTCCTTAGGTAACTGTTAATAATGACTAAAACCCATTAAGCCTGAAAAGACTTATTTCTTCCAAAATCTTAGTAAAAATGAAATAACGCAAAATATAACTTTAGTTTCTAATGGATTGCATTTCTGACACTGTCCTTATTACTGATTGCCACTTCCATCAATCAGATATAAAGCCAGTACTTTAAATCTTAATAGAGATTCTTGCATCCAACAATGAGGTAAAGATGTGTGAATTTAAAGTAAGGAAAACCCAGGTGAAATCACCAGATGTGACTTGCTAGATTGCTGTAGAACAAGATACATGTTCTGAAGACAGAAAAAACACAAAGGACATTATATTTTTTGCTAGCCACAGTAACTGAAGTGCTTTCCACTTTGAAAGTCACTCGTTAAAAACAAGTAGTTCTTCTCTGTTAAATCTTTACAAGGAAAAATGAAAGATAGTATCTGGGAAATGTCTTTGCACAGCAACCTTAACCTATGAGACTTGCTTCTTAGCAAGGAAAGATTGGGTTTCCAACCTCAGTTACGTTGTCAGTGAGTCTTTGTGGTTACACAACATGTGTGATGATCAGAAGACTGTTATATGATGTACACACATCACAGTACTTTTCTTAATGTTGAGACAACTGATTTCATGTCAAATGGGTGAAACCAAATGAACTGTTAAGATGCTGAGAAAAAGTGGGAAGCCAAAAAAAAATGGAAAAGGGATTTCTTTATCAAGGTTAGGATCCAACTCTGGACGATAATTATGCACATAATACCCTAGGTGTGGTTATAATTTATCCTGTGGTGTTTGGATTTTCTTTTAAATGTTTATGTTTTAGAGTATCACTTGCTCTGGAAAGTTTGTGTGATCACTGACTGCTTTGCTCACTAGAGGGCGCAGGTTTTTGCATGCAGAGCAGAACTTGCTCTCACTTGGCAAATCGTACCTCATTTCACAGAGACAACGGTGTCCAGTCTCCCTAGCAGGGGGTTATAAAGCACCGGAGGTGAATATTGAGTGAAGAGTGCTATGTTTCTGTAAAATGGACAAATATCATTTTACAGTGGGGATAAAAGTACAGCCTTTAAAATATCCACTGATCTTTCTGCTTTACTTTGCTTGATATTGATACAACCTGAGAGAAAGTCCATCTAGGGGCATTTTGAGAAAGCTATGTAGCAGCTGGACATATTAATCTGAGAAAAACAAAGATGAGGTATTACAGATAGGAACTGCAAACTGAAGTTAATTCAAGGAAAGGAGCAAAAGCAAGTATGGACATGTTGGAACAAAGGAGTAGCGTAAACTGATCGGATGTATTGTGGACATGGTCACAGAAGGGCTTTCCAAATAGGCTGAAGAAACTTATGCCAGGTATAACTTTTTGGGATGAAGGTGTGGTCCTTATGAGGACCAGCTAAGGGACCTGGGGCTATTTAGTCTGAAGAAAAGAATGCTTAGGGGAGACCTTATTGTTGTCTACAACTCCCTGAAAGGAGGTTGTAGAGAGGTCAGTATTGGTCTCTTCTCCATAGTAGCAAGAGAGAGGATAAAAGGAAGTAGTTTCAAACTGAACCAGTTGAAGTTTAGGTTAGACATTAGGAAATACTTCTTCATTGAAAGGCTCATTGACCGTTGAAACAGACTGTTCAGATAGGTGGCAGAATCTCTATTCCTGGACAAATTTAAAAGTCATGTTGATACAGTCTTAAGCTTAAGTTAATGGTTGTACTCAATGACCTTAAAGGTCTTTTCCTGCAGAAACAATTCTATGATTATCACATGCAAAATTGCTATTCTTAAAGGAAAGATTTGTATGGAAAGTAGGTTGTGGGGAAGTGAGGCTGTGGGTAGACTCACCTCTATAATGTATGATATAGTGGGCAGTCAAAGCACCAGATAAAATCTGTAATGCCTAAATTAGGAGTAAATTAAGGGTACATAGTATTGATTTATATTTGGTAGAAGCTGAATTGCTAAGAAAAGACTCATTTACCATCACAAATATTTCTTAACCTGAACTCTCAATGCATTGAAAATATAATGTCTGATTATCCTTATTTTATAATTACGTGTCCTGAATGCCCCATTTGAAATCAACAGCCTCTGTGTTCCACATCTTATTTTACGTATCTTTTGATAAAGGTTGTAGATTAATGCATTAGCAGCAAAATACTGTCATATTTGGGATCTGTAGGCTTCTGAGCATACCACAATAAGCTGTGATGAACATACAATCTCCCTCCTTACCTTGGCAGAGAGCTTAGATGATCTATAAGGTCCTTTCCAACCTAAGCCATTCTGTGATGATTCTATGATGATACACAGCATAGATACATGTGTGTGCATACTATTTTTTGAGATATACAATAAATTAGTACTCTGACTGAGGACAAAATTCTGATTACTTCAATAAATCAATCTAAATAAGCAACAGCTCTGTTTCCAAACACTAGGAGGCAGAATCTCTAGGAAATGATCAGATTTTTCATATGTCTTACTGTTAGGTATATGAACTGTCAGATGACACATTTGTCTGTATGTCTCCATCATATAGAAACATAAGCCCTTATAATAGTCCTTTTCTATGTAACTAGGAAAATGTGAATCCTCTTTGAAAAGAACTCCTTAGAACTGAAGTCCAGCTTTTCATTTTTGTGCTCTTTATGGGTACTTCACCAGATTGAATAAAGCCAGTTAGAACTGGTGCTGTACAGTCACCTTTTAATTTTCTGCTTCTCATGCTTTAACATACTCACAAATTTGTGTGTTGACTGTTCTGCTGAATTCATTGAATGAAAAACATCAATTTAAGATAAAAATAAGCATCTTCAAAATTTCTAGCCTTAATATCCTTGATAGTCATCCAGCGTAGGTACTCCACTCTGTAATTACTAGATACAGCTTGAAATAAAACACTGAAATAGGAGTGCTAACCTTGAAAATATTGCCATTACAGTAGGCAATGACAATTGCAATATGCAATATGTATTTTGTTCTAGTCTTTCACTGTCTGATGACTGTAACCTTATCAATAGTACTGAAAAACAAAATAAAAATTCAAATATCCATTCAGATAACATTTTCTTGAGTTGCAAATGGAAAGTGGACTTACCTGCAGAGTGAAACTCTACCTTTATCAGTCACATCCGAAAGGCTTTCAGGATTAAATCCATTGATCAAAAGTGTGTTTAGCATTCCCATTTCTTTATGGGATAAACAATAATAAATATTGAACAGAGACTGCAGCTGCAGCTGGAGCATTTTCAATAAATAAAGAGTTAAACACAACCCAGGGATCTCTCACCAACACTTGAATACTACAAACTAGTGTGTATTTTATAGCATACTCCATGTCAAGGGGAAGTGATTAATACTGCTTTTGCTCTAGTCTAAGGTGTAGTGTACCCCTGAAAACGGTCAAAAATGCAGTTTCACTTCAGAAAAGTTACATTCATCATAGCTGCTCTGCTCTGTCACAGCTATATGGACATTTGCTGCCTGGTGATGAACAGTCTCATTCTCCAGTCCAGAATCACCTGTAGAAGTCCATTTTACATGAAAATTATCTTGGGATTTGACCTTTTTGCATCTCCCTTGCAATACCACTGAAGTTTCTAAGATCAAGCTGGGGAGATCTTTCTGGCTTTGGCACTGCACATCCTCATAGTGGTAATGGGTGAAACACTGACCAACTCCTTGGAGTACTCCAGCACAAATGCTAATACAGTGTTCAGGTAAAGACAGTATCTCTGGTGCGTTCAAAACTGAGCAGCAGTATGGTTTCTCCTATTTTCAAAGAAACATTAAAACACCTTCTACCTTTTATCAGCTTCATGTTAATCACCAAAATCTAGTTCATCAGTTAATTTCAATTAAAATTGAAGAGAATGGGACTTTGTTTATATTTGTGGAATATTTCTTATGAAGTTATAAGGAAGCTAATAGTTCCTGGACATGCGTTATGTATTAAAAAACCCAAACTGTTGTCAGTCTAAGATTAATGGTGCATGGCACAATGCAGAGGGATCATTTTTTTAAGGGTGAGTTTGAATTTGTGTGTAGGTCATCTTGAAAAGCAATCATTCATTCAGCTGAAAGCAGTGCAGTGATTAACCAAATACCTTCCAACAGTCTAAGAATGTACAAGTACGGTGATTGCTGATTTCCTGGCTCTCTTAAAAATCAAATAGTTCAGTTTGTACCCGAGTTGCATTGCTTTGAGAAAAAGTGACACAATCCAGTTTTTTGGTAATTTTCTATTGAACGTTGTGCTCATTACAAGGTGTAGGAAGAAAAGGTACCCAAAGGAGGTGATTGTGTTATACTGTGGTTCACACCCATACCTAAGAGACTGTCTGTTCAGGATTCATACAGGACTGTCCTGATCCAAGAATCACTCTGTCTTTCTGAGAAGTAGAAGATTTTATCCAGTACTGTGGTGGTTTGGGCCTGGCTGGAGGCAGCCTGCCTGCCTGTCATAGTCACTCTTTCAATACCCCCCTTCTTGGATGGACAGAAGACGAGAAAAACATAATGAGAGGCTAGTGGGAAAAGACAATGGTTTAATAAAATAGAAAGTCAAAGCCACAAACAAAAGGAAAGGCAAATAATAAAGATTATTCTCTACTTTCCATCCCCAGAAGATGTTTAGCCACTGTTATAGGAAAAAGGCCCTGGTATGCATAGTGGTTGCTTTGGAGGACAAAATGCTATCAGTGAATTGTCCCACTCCTTCCATCCCCTCACTTTAGGCTATGGATTATCCATTTGGTCTGTTTGGGTTACCTGGCCCAGCCTGTCCCTCAGGCCTCCTCAGCTGGGGAGAATGTTCAGAACCCCACAGCTTTGGTGCTGGACAAACACTGCTCAGCAGTAGCCAAAGCACTGCTGTGTTATCAACTCCATTGAAGCTACCTCCACAAATACAGCGCTGTGAGAGATGTCACGAGGAGGATCAACTCCATCCCAGCTAAACTCGATAAAATCTCCACTCCTTATTTCATACCATTTGCATCTTCTTCTGAAGATTCTATGATCAGAATGAGGTGAGGAGTAAAACAACCTAAAAATAAGTAACACCCCCTCACAAATCTACTTAAGATAGGAGGTTCTGTATCAGAAGGAACTTCTTCCCAGTGAGGGTCATGGAGCATTGGATCAGGCTGCCCAGGGCAGTTGTAGAGTCTCCTTCTCTGGAGACGTTCGAGACCCGCTTGGATCTGTTCCTTGAGACTTGGTCTATGTGGTCCTGCTGTGGCAGGGGGATTGGACTAGATGATCTTTTGAAGTCTCTTCTGATCCCTAATGATTCTATGATTAGATCTAATCCATCTGGGAGAAAGCTCATATTCTAAGGTGGTGGGCTTGAAACAAAAAGCCAGATGAACGTTCAGATAATCATGAAAGAGAGCTGGCCAGCAGTATGCGGATTTCCTGCATGATTTCAGAAATCTGAAGATATTAGCTGAGATTTTAGGTAAATTCACAAGCACAGATGGCTCAATCTCACAAGACATGTTTTTGAAATTAAAAAGCCGATGACTGCAGGATTCCACACTGTTGGCAATCCTCGTTTAATAGAGTTCCATGATTCAAAGAGATGTGTGACTTTAAATTACTAGGAAGCGTGAAGCAATTAGTTGGTGAAACTTTTTATAGCACCTTTTATCCAAGGATCTCAAAGTGCTTTACTGCCTTTAATTAGGCCTCACTCCTTGCAATATCCACCTGGAGGAGAGAAGTGTTATTTTTTTCTTCTGTATGTAGAGGAACTTGAGTCACAGAGGTTAAATGACTTGACAATGATAATGTAAAAACAAATAGTAATGATAGGGATAAATCCCATACCTCATGCCTTCCAGTCTCAGTTTCTATCCACTAGCCAAGTTTCTTTCCTCTACGTTAAACTCAAGGCTTGTTCTTATCTCTCTTGCAACAGTTGTGATTTTGATTACAGGATCAAAACCCAGGCAATTTGAAAGTCACCATTTCCAGAAATAAAAAAAATATATAAAATCTTTAAAAGATCACTTTCTGCTCTCATCTTGGGGAGAAACTGTTTCTGTTTACTACAGGAAGAGCTATGAAAGATATGAAAGAGAAGACTCCAGTAGTAAAAATTCTGTCTTTGGAGATAATCATAAAATGGGTAGGGCCACGTCACTCAGAGCCTCAACCAACCTTGCTTTGAACACTTCCAGGGAGGAGGCAACATGTGCTAGTGCTATCCTTACAGTGAATTTCTCCCTAAGATCTAATTTAAATACATTCTTCTAAAAATTAAATTCATTACTCCTTGTCTTATCGCTACATGCCCCTGTAGAATAGCCATCTCCAGCTTTTCTGTAGGGCCGGTTTATGCACTGGAAGGCTGCTGTAAACTTTCCCCATTCTCAGTGTAGAAGAATTCATTGTATCTAATTTGTCCATTCTTCAAGTTTAAAACCCTCAGCCCTTGTCCTGCCACAAGAGGAAATACCCTCAACTCACACTAGGAAAAGTTTAGGTTAGACATTAGGAAAAACTGCTTCCTTGAAGGGATTACTGGGCACTGGAACAGGCTGTCACAGAGGTGGTTGAATCACCATCCCTGAATGTGAAGTCATGTAGTTATGGAGCTCAGGGACATGGTTTGGTGATGGGCTTGATGTAGTTAGGGTAATGCTTGGACTCAATATTTTAAAGGCCTTTTTGAACCAAACCCATTATATTATTCTAGGATTCTATCTTTCTTATAGGCCCCTTTAAAAGATGAAAGGCCACAAGAAGGTCTCCCCTGAGCCTTCTCTTTTGCAGGCTGAAGCAAGCCCTGTTCTCAGGACTTGAGTTTGGCCACACAGCAGAGGGGTTCCAGACTTTGAATCATTGTTGAACTGCACTGCAGGTGTGGTCTCACCTGAGTAGAGGGGCACAATTCTCTCCTTGACCTGCTGGCCACACTGCAGCCCATGACATGATCGGCTCCTGGGTTGTGAGCACACATTGCTGGCTTATATTGAGTTGCTCTCGTAAACCATGAGTCAATAATGAATAACAATCTCTGTTTCTCCCTAACAGGAATAATAGTTCTGGTGAGATTTTCTGCAGATTATATAAAATTCAAGGCATTATTTCTGTAGTATGCTCAGTAATTCAGCCTCACAATAAAAGACCTTAAGGCTATAAAGATATAGTCTCCCGAGAAAAGGTCATAAGTAGCCATCTCATCCAGGTATAGTTCCTGAGTCTGGGAAGTGCTTCCTAATACATCTATCTATTCATGCAAACTTTATAATGCTGTAGTCCTTGGCAAGAAGTGGGGGAAAGCATTCAATATGATTAAACTAGCAGATAACGGAGATAATTCTGTGGTTGTATCTCTAATAGCAATGTGACTGAAGATATTGGGGTAGATAATATTATTAGTTTCTTGTAGTTTAAGGTGCATTTTGAAAGCGGTAAGATAAAGGAAATAAGCAAAAGAACTAGGTCAAACTCCATAAAAGCTATGTTGATTCCTTAATTTCAAAGAACTTTAAGGTTTTTTTTCTCTAGAACTGGTTGCTCACCAGATTCTGGTAATGATATTTGACGTTAGAGAACTCAGTTCATTTCTTACATAGAGAAAAATAAGTTGTTCATGAACACTTCATTCATTCCTTTTACTTGAGAAAACTCTATGCTTAAATTTATGTCAAAGCAGGAATAATATTTTCTTTCTCCTTCTCACTGACTGTTACTAAATTCACGATAATAACCCTCTCTGAATACTAGAGTGCAAATAGGTTTTGCAAAGTTTTCAGCACCAGAGGAACCTGAAAAGTTTTGTGTGGAGATATCATGGGAAGAAACATTCAATCACATAATGAGTTTGAGTGAATAATGAAACACATTGATTGAATTACCCACCATCCAAGTGATCTTGAGCACTGTTACACAGGCAGGGCGTAACAAAGCTACCCAGTCAAAACAAAGCAGCACATTCTCATTTCAGAGGTGATGTGAATTAATTCACAAGGGTTTGTTACCACAAGTTACTTGCCAAATATTTCTCGAGAATCAACTAAAACACCAAAGTTACAGGTTAGGAAATTAGAAACCGCTTGCATTCCATTTTGAAAAAGATGGTGTTGAAGTCATTTCTCTGTTCACACTTCACAAAGTCAGCTGAACGTTGACTTGACTTTTAAATAGATAACCAGTCTTTGCAATTCTCATCATGGATTCAAAAAAAAAGGTGATGCAGCCATTGCAAATGATTTTACTCAGTGTTACATTTGTCAAAAGCTGTCAGAATGTAGTAAAAGGTGTTTTTTACAGAGTAATATGCTGCTTGAACTCCTGTATGTCTCCTAGACTGAAGATTCTAGAGTGCTGGTTTGTAAGGGCAAAAGAGTTCCAAGTTGGCCTGGGTTTCTTCTGGGTTTATAAGTTCATATTTGAAGCATTTATACATGTTTAGATGCCTGAAAGTTACAGAAAACCCTCAAGGCCTGAAAAAAAGGAATCTAATAAAATAGAAAAGAGCCAATCTGTTTCACACTGAACTATGGTTGTGGAGATAGATAGCTGGAATTGTGTACAAAATAGTAATTATTTTACCCCTTGATTTGCATGCCTTTAAGAATCACTAAAAGAACTTTGCTCAAAAATGAAGTCTGTGTCAAAACACTCAAGACTGGGGAGGGAGGGAAAGACTTTGGCATATGCTAAGAACAAAATGCACAAGACATTTTCCAGTAGTTTGTGCCTCCAGTTTTCTACACTGTGTCTCTGTTCCATTCATTCATTACCCAACCGTCAGAAAAAAATCCATACAAATCAAGTGTGTAATATTCTCTATAATGTGCATGTTTCAAATTAACATTTCACATAAATAGTGTATAATGGTATTTTCTTATCTACTATGAAATACAATATTTATCTCTAAAACAAGTAAGAAACATGTATCCTACTGGTGAACTGGTGCATACTGCCGGCTCTGGTGGCTGACTGAATGAAAAATACAACCAACATAGTTACACAGGTTTTACTTACTCTGAAGTTTGTGCATGTGATTAGCTGAAAGTTAGGTTAAAAATCCACAAGCTATTGTCGAGCCAACATGGAAAGTAGAAAGAAATTTTCAGAAAGAATTTGCTATTGTGTTTTGCCAGCTTAGTTCCGTTCCTAATCGATAATGACCTAGTGAGAGATAATGACACCTTCAAGACCATATATGAATCAGGAGTGTGGAATTGAAAAGTATTAAAGATGTGGTTGTGCTTGGAAACTAGTCTTTAATATGTTTTGTGGAATCAATTATGAAAAGATTTTAAGAAATTACTAGAAGATGAACCAGCCAGTGCAAGTTTTGGGGCACAGGGGGAAAAGCTTGTGTTTTTCTTTAATAACCTCCAAAGACACTACTTGATTGACCTAATTTCCTGAGAAATCCTTGTCCATGTTGCAGGGCAGAAAGGTCTCAGAAGTCCCTGAACTGTAAATTGCTACCGAGTAGGAGTTTATTGGAGGATGAATTCAAAATATTGTGATGTGTCTTCTCCTCTGTTTTTCTACTACCGCTATATACTGCAGTATGTTGGACATGCGTTCTCCATTGCAGAAATTAAGACCACCTTTCATATAAAATGTTCTCATTTTCTTTATTGCCTATTGCATAAGGACAAGTTGGTAAACATTACTTTCTCCAAAGCTTTCTATTTATATATTCATTTCAGAGGGAGAATTAATTTCTACCATAAGCACAGTTCAGAACTCTGTAACTATATTTAAACTCAAGTTTACGCTTTGAAATTCAAAAGCTATATGAGATACAAAAAATGTAGTGTGTCTTTCCAACATCACAAATTTTATTTCTTTGTGTTGGTTTTGGCAGGAGTTGAGTTTTATTCATAGCATCTGGTATGGAGCTGAGTTTTGGATTAGTGACCAGAAGAGTGTTGATAACACAAGGATCTTTTAATTATTGTTGCATAGTGCTTACATGGAGTCAAGGCCTTTTCTGCTTCTCAGCCTAAACCTCCAGTGAGCAGGCTGGGGATGCACAAGTCGTTGGGAAGGAGCACAGCTGACCCAATTGACCGAAGTTATATTACGGACCATATAATATTAGACTTAGCAATAGTCTATAAGGAAGGTTGCTTTGGGAACCATGTCTTAGGGGCTGCCTGTGCATTGCTTAGCTGGTGGTGAGCAAGTGTTTTCATTTGCATCACTTGTCTTTGCTGTGTTTATTCAGTATTTTCCTTCTCATTACAATCTTTATTACTATTATTATTGCTGTGATAGTTATTATTGTTTATTATTATTATTGCAATATCTCAGTTATTAAACTGTTCTTACATCAATCCACAAGTTTTCTGTTTTACCCTTCCACTTCTCTTCCACACATCCTGCTGGAGGAAGTGAGAAGCAGCTCTGTGGTGCCAGCTGCTTTTAAGACACATCCTTAAGATAAAAAAGAATCTTCCTGAGAATCTGCAATGTAGTGTTTATAAAACACAGACATGTTTTATATTTTGTCTTCCATGGTTGTACTAATATATGCCTTAGGGCCATCCAGGGATGGGATCTGGATAGAAGAATTTCTTCCTGAATTTGTATCTTGATTTAAAAGAAGATGAGAGTGTACAACTAGGCAATAAATTTAAGTGTGAGCTATAGTCTGGAGAGCATGAGGAAAAGCACTGCAAATTACATGGTAGACAAAGCCAACTGGATCCAGTTTATAAAAAGTGAAAAGGACTAAAATTCGATGTAGTTTTCAAACTTGACCTGTTCTTCTTTCACTCTATATATGCTAATATCTACCATATTGTCGTGAAGAGGTATTGCTTCCAGTAGCAGTTTAAGTATTCACACATACACCCTAAAGCAGGAACAAGCAGTCATTTAGATGATTTATATGTAGGTCTGTGTGCATTTAAAATAATGGTATTTAGCTTTGCTTTAATTTTGGTTGTCAAAATTCAGAATTTTATTAAGCCAACCCCTCAGAGATATTTTTGTACCCAGTTCTAATGGAAGGGCTTGAAATCTTACTTCCAGCAAATGCTCTGTAGATCCTTCAATGCCAGAAGAGAAATTGTGGGTAGTAGATCACACACAAATGACAGAACTGGTGGGGTAAAAGCAATTACGTTGCAGGAAACCAGAGTTAGTAAGGTTCCTCTACTTGCTGCTGGACTGCACAGTAACTGAGCAGCTAGTGCATTTATGCCTGATGTATTTCCACTTTGAATCTCTACACCCAACAGCAAAGACATAGAAATATGATGAGATGGGAATCAAAGAATCATAGAATGACCACTTGAAGACCAGAGTTGGACAACTGGAGAACATTTAGATGACAGGGCCAAACCTACAATATCTAGTTTCTCCTGGAAAGTAACAGTCACAGTTTGTCTTCAGTTTTAGTCACAATTAATTTGTTTCTTTTTTCCTTGAGTGTGATAGAATAATTTATTGGGATCTGGGACTGTTTTTGTCCAAAGGAAAGCATACCACACCAGCTATGGCAAGAACATGGTCTGAATGGGGAGAAGGCTGTGGACATTGTCTACATGCACATTGGTAAAGCCTTTGACACTGTCTGTCACAACATTAGAACACCTCCCTTATGAGGAAAAGCTGAGGGAGCTGGGCCTCTTGAGCTCGGAGAAGAGAACACTGAGGGGTGACCTCATTAATGTCTACAAATATGAGACGGGTGGGTGTCAGGAGGGTGGAGCCAGTGGTGTCCCTCAGGGCTCAATTTGTGGGTCAGTCACACTTACTATCTTTACTGATGACCTGGACAGGGGGATTGAGTTCACCCTCAGTAAGTTTGCATAGGACATTATGTGGCGTGCTGCTCAACGATAGGAAGGCTCTAGAGAAGGACCTGGGCAGGTTGGATCGATGGGCCAAGGCCAATTTTATGAGGTACAATAAAGCCGAGTGCCTGGTCCTGCATTTCAGTCACAACAACCCCAGGCAATGCTACAAGCTTAGGCTGGAAAGCTGCCTAGCAGAAAAGGACCCAAGGATGTTAGTGAACAGACAGCTTAATATGAGCCAGTAGCATGCCCTGGTGGCCAAGAAAGCCAGCAGGATACTGGCTTGTATCAGGAAGACGTGGCCAGTAGGAGTAGGGAAGACGTATGCCCTTGTATTCACACTGGTAAAGCTTCACCTTGAGTACTGTGTTCACTTCTGGGCCCCTCACTCCAAGAAGGACATTGAGGTTCTGGAACTTGTCCAGAGGAGAGTTACCAAGCTTGTAAGGCATCCAGAGAACAAGTCATATGAGGCGAGGCTGAAGGAAACTGGGCATGTTAAGTTTGGAAAGCAAGAGGCTGAGGGAGGACCTTATTACCTCTACAGCTACCTGAAAGGAGGCTGCAGAGAAGTAGCTATTGACCTCTTCTCCCAAGTGAATAATGACCAGAGGAAATGGTCTGAGGTTGCAGCAGGGGAGATATTAGGAAGAAATTCTTTACTGAAAGAGCGGTTGAACAAGCTGGTTGATTTCACCATCCCTGGAGGTATTTAAGAAATGTGTAGACATGGCACTGCAGGACCTGCTCTAGTGGGAGAGATCATAGAGGAGGTATTTTGTGTTTTATCCGTTTGACTGTGTTTGAGGTGGTCTCTGATGAGGGTTTTGGTTTTGCTGGTTTTGTGTTTATGGTTCAACTTGATGATCTGGGAGGTCCTTTCCATCCATGAATATTCTGTGATTCTGTGAAATGTACCAACTACATAAATAATTCAAGTATAAGTAATAAATTACATCTAAGATTTCACTTCTAATGCGGGATGTTTCTGGGAAGACCAGCTACAGAATATAAAACAGCCCTTTCTAGTGGTGTGATTGCATGATACTCCATGGTTCTTTTCTTCGTATGTTAACTAAACATATAATTTAGCTCTACACAAACTCTCTGCTTATTCATTCCTTTGAAACTTCAGTAGCACATTCAGCTCTAACTTGTGTTTGAAAAGTGATCAAAGTATAAGGCATTCTTGATAGAAATAAAAGCATGATTAAAGAGGTAGTGCAGTAACAGTCAGTCACATTTTATAAAGTCATTATCCTGCTCCAGACCTGTTTAAGAGACCTATTTCCTTACCAAAATACACAGAGTTATTGGATAACAAAGGGGGGGATTGTTTTCTCTTCTGACTCTAATTTGTGTTTGTCTGTGCATGCACACATGCACGTGAACACCTGTCTGTCTGTCTTTATATATACTTTTCTTTCCTCCTTAAAATGTAGCTGGGAATGCAGCTCCCTAAAACAACCAAACCAGTCCTAGACATGAAATAAATTCTAGAAAAAGACTTGTTACTGGATCAGAATTGTCTTGTGATTGGGTTATAAATAATTTTTATTCTAGCTCATGGTTGCAATATGGGAAAAAAATAAAATCCTCAATGAGTCCATAAAATGTTTCTTAAATAATAACAACAATTTAAATTAAAATATTGAAAATCTATTAATTCTGAGTATTTCCTTGAAGTGAGTAAAGGTTTTGAACCTAAGCCCATGAGGCTAAAATTAAATCAGCTGTATTCAATTCATTGCAGTGACTGACTTATGTGAGCAGTACCAGTTCCTGAAGACTACCCTCTGTGTTAGCTCTTCCACAGTCCTGTCACCCTTTGATATGAAGTTAAGTGTCTATGGATGCCACTGAGGGAATGTTCTTCCTGAAGCACGCTGGGACATTGGCACATCATGACCCACATATGGCATGTGGCCGGGATAGAGTATGGCTGGAAGCCAAAACGTCTTATATAACCTTCTTTGTAAGCATACATGTGACCAGTCAGGAGGGGCAACCAGGTAGCTCTCTGAGCTAGCCATGCCCAGTGGTCACCCATCAAAGAGTGCCACAACTAGTGAGCACCAATCATATGTTCACACGTGCTGGTACATGCCAATAAAAGGCGGGCATGGCCAGCACTCGGGATGCCTCCGTGCATCCCTCAGGAGGCCCCCTGCCATACCACCAACTCCCGTGTCGTCCTTTTGCTGCTACGTGCCCCCTTAGGAAAATGAGGGGCAAACCAGCTACAGATCACTGTCTGCAGAAACCACACACAAGACTATGTAACACAAGACTGTTAACAAGAAATCTGTGGGTTACCAACTTGTGTTGTTCCAACTGTCTTAGATTGTGTCAATGATATCATCAAAAAGCAGGGCAGAAAGACTTCTATGCACTTTCCATAAAAGCAAATATGTCCAGAATACTGACTTTACCCATCTGCATGTCTGTGAGAGACAGGACAGCAGAGGGAAAAGAAATCATATTTTACATATCAATCTTGCACAAATTTCAAACCTCCACAAGCAGTTGCTCAAAACGACAACACTCTCTATGTGTCTTACAGCCGCTTGCAGTACAAAGGGAAATGGAGAACTTCACAGTTGTCCTGGTAAATAGCAATCTGCTAATCTGTAAGCTTCCTTGCTCAACAACTCAAATGTGAGCTAGTTGATCCACAAAACCAAGAATCAGATAATTGCTAAGGTTGAGAGGAGCATCTGGACAACAAATAGTCCAGCCTGCCTGCCTAAAGCAGGGCCACAGAATGCTACTCAGGGCCTGTGTCTAGTCCAGGTTTGAATATTTTCAAGGGTGAATACTCCACAACTCCTCCAGAACACTCTAACCCATCTCAGTGTTCAACAATGTCACAATCAATGTAGTGCTTTCTTATGCTTAAATAGAGATGTGTGTATTTATTTCTTGCCTCTCCTTCTGTCACTAGGAGCTAATGAGAAAAGCTGGTCTCCATCTTCAGCCAAGTATTTATATGCATTGTTAAGATACCCGAGTCATTTCTTCTCAAGGCTGAACAGTCCTAGCTCTTTCAGCCTCATGCATCAAATTGTCCAATATCTTGATTTCCTTCACTGTCCTTTTGTGAACTTGCTCCAGGATGTCTTTGCCTCTTTTGCCCTAGAGGACCCCAGATCTGGATAGGCACTTGAGATGTAGCATCAGCAGTGCTGAGCAGAGGAGAGGGGACACATTCCTTGACCCGTCTTTGACACTTCTAATATACTGGAAGATGTACATTTCATACTCATTATCAACTCAGTGTCCACTATGACTACCCAGATCCTTTTCTGCAGACTTCTTTTCAAATAGTCCCAGAGTGGCCTGCTTCGTAGGCTTAGTCAACTTCAGGGGCTTGATTACTCATTTCCCATCTGATGGACTCTGTGAGGTTCCTGTCAGCCCATTTCTCCAGCCTGTGCCCAGCAAATCCACCTGGACAAGCCTGCAACAAATCAGCAAGTCTTTCTAGTTTTAGTGTACTGTTTGCAACCTCCAGGTCATTAATGAACACACTGAACAGTCTTCATGCCAGTATCTACCCCTGTGATACACCACTAGTGACTAGCCTCCATCAAGACTTGATGCCACTGACCAGAACCCTCTGAGCCTTTTTTTGATCCATCTCAAAGTCCACTATAGGCTATACTTCATTACCTTCTCTGTGAGATTTTTAAAGGGATATTGTGCCAAAAAACTT
Source organism: Upupa epops (assembly GCA_013397515.1). NCBI lineage: Eukaryota > Metazoa > Chordata > Aves > Bucerotiformes > Upupidae > Upupa > Upupa epops. Next base: position 180,406 of record VZRI01002627.1, read on the forward strand.
ACTGACATAAAGAGGAACAACTGCTATTCTCTCCTCAGCCACCTAGCAAACCATCTCCTTTCAAATGACTAGCGATGTGGTTAAGCATTATTTCCCTGTCATTAATTGGTGAGGACTTGTTATCCTGGAAATGGAAGCCAGTCATTTCTGCTGTTGCTCCCTACCAACCTGTATGGAAGTGATTCCTTATGTAAAGAGAGTGCCACTTCATTGGAGGCCGACAGTTTAAATATTCTGACCTAGGCTATGTCAGGAGGATGGAGCCAGGCTCTTCTCTGTATCATCTGGACAAGGGCCAATGGGTGCAAGCTGGAACATAGGAAATTCCATTTGAATATCAGAAGGAACTTCTTCCCAGTGAGGGTAACGGAGCATTGGAACAGGCTGTCTAGGGGGGTTGTGGAATCTCCTTCTCTGGAGATATTCAAGACCTGCCTGGACGTGTTCCTGTGCGACTTGGTCTATGTGATCCTGCTGTGGCAGGGGGATTGGACTAGATGATCTTCCTAGGTCCCTTCTGATCCCTAATGATTCTATGATTCTATGAATGTTTTCAGAGATATACAAATAGGTTGCAAGCATAAAGCAATGAATGGGGATTAGACTAGATGATCTTTCAAGATCCCTAATGATCCCTAATGATTCTATGATCATTACAGGATTTGGTAATGACTGAAATTCATTACAAGTGCTTAAATACAAGTGTGCTGTGAGGGCAGAGTATTCAGCTTCCAAGAGAATACAGGATCTAGAAGAAGAATTTAAAAAACTGGCAATTAGTGTGATCACAGACAAATAGAGATAATGAAACAAGTTGTTTCCAGTTTGGAGCTGTGATGACTTCAATTGGGGTTCACAGGTGAATATTTCAGAACATAAATCAAAGGATTTTTACTTTGCTTTGTTAAAACCAAAAATATTATCTTATTAATGTTTAGATAGTTTTGGCTGACTTTTAAAAACTTTGTCACTCATGGGTGGATTTATTTCATCAGGATTAGTGTGAAGGTCTGAATGCAATTCCACAATGTAAATCATTACTGAAAGGAATGAAAATGAGGTTAGTGTCAGTGCTAAAGTGGGAAGCAACTAGCTGCTGGGATAGTTATATAAGATGTATTGAGAAAGGCACTCTAGGCCTATTCCTTCATGGAATTTGGAGGTTATTCTCATTTCAAGACCAGTCAGGTAATGGATAGAATATCATGCAGGGCAAATAAGTCCACTTCAAGGATGGGAAAAAAAAGAAGTGGGAGGACATTTAATAATAAGAATTGAGAATCAGTCCCTTAGGACCTTAGAACATGACGTTCCAATTTACACTAGGTGGTTCATCTGGAAGTAATAGGGAAAGTTTTGTCTCTGCCAGTCAAACACAGGACAGTCTTCAATAAGATGACCATGAAAAATACCAGGTATGATTCTATAATCACACAGAGGAAAGCATTTAAAAATTTCCAATGCAAATTGGAATTGTTGCAGAAAACAGTATGAGGAACAAAGAAAATCAGCTTGTTTTATTTTATCTGTCAAAATGAAAGCTGACAGAGGGCATGGTTTCTACCTACAAATATGTCAGATGTACCAGCGAAAGATAAGAAAAGATTAAAAACTTCCACATATAACTTTGACTAAACCTTAGGAAAAAATAGCTCTTAGAAGAGCTTCCAGACAGAGTAACCAAACCAAAATACTCAATTCAGTCTTCACTGACAACCCCTCTTTGTATACCTGTCAAGTGGATGGACTTCAAGACAAGGACTGAAGGGAGTCAAGTCCTTCCTGAAATAAGATAAGATGATCACCTGAGGAACCTGAATATACATGTATCCCAGAGTCCTGAGGCAATTGGCTGCTGTAGTTACCAAGCCACCCTCCATATTTGAAAAGTCTTGGCGGTCAGGTGAAGTCCCTGATGACTGGAAGAAAGGAAACATTGCAGCCATTTTTTTAAAAGGGTAGAAAGGAGGACTCTGCAACTACTGACCTGAGCAGATCATGGAACAGATCCTCTGATAAACTATGCTAGAGTACAGGGAAGTGATTCAAGAAAGCCAGCATGCCTTTGCCAAGGGCAAGTCCTGGTCAACCTAGTGGTCTTCTACAATGAAGTGGCTACATCAGTGGACAGGGAAAGAGCNTCTCCATATTTGAAATTCTTGGCAGTCAGGTGAAGTCCCTGATGACTGGAAGAAAGGAAACATTGCAGCCATTTTTTTAAAAGGGTAGAAAGGAGGACTCTGCAACTACTGACCTGAGCAGATCATGGAACAGATCCTCTGATAAACTATGCTAGAGTACAGGGAAGTGATTCAAGAAAGCCAGCATGCCTTTGCCAAGGGCAAGTCCTGGTCAACCTAGTGGTCTTCTACAATGAAGTGGCTACATCAGTGGACAGGGAAAGAGCTATCAATGTCACCTGTGTAGAATTCAGTAAAGTATTTGGCTGAACCTCCAAATCATCCTTCTCTCCCTAAATTGGAGAAAGATGGATTTGAAGTGTGCACTGTTTGGTGGATGCAAAACCAGTTGCATAGGGGCATCCATAGAGTTGTAGTCCACATGGATGTCCAGACAGAGATCATTAATGAATGGTGTCCCTTAGCAGTCCATACTGGGAGCAGCAGAGTTGTCTTCATCAATGTCACAGAGAGATTGAGATCACTCTCAGCAAGTTTGCAGATGACACCAAGCTGAGTAGTGCATCAGTAAACCAGAGAGGACTGAACAAGGTGAAGAAGTGGGCCTATGTGAACCTCATGAGGTTTAACAAAGCCAAGTGTGAATTGCTGCACATAGGTCAGAACGATCCCCAGTACTAATACAGGCTGGGGGATGAAAGGATTGAGAGCAGCCCTGTGATTAAAGACTTAGGGTATCCTCTCTCATGAGACTCCCACCTGCACAGCTGCTTTCAACTCAGGGCTCTTCAGCACATGAGAGATATGAGAAGGTTGGAGAAGGTACAGAGTTGAGCACAGAAATTATCAAAGGTATGCAACCCCTCTGGTGTGAGGCCAGGAGAAGAGAAGGTTCCAGGGAAACCTTAGTGTGGTCTTCCAGTACTTAAAAGGGATGATAAGAATGCTGGAGACAGACCTTTTAGCCTAGACTATTGTGACTGGACAAGGGATGATGGGGAGATTCAGGGTACATAGAAGGCAGAAAAGTTTTACACTGAGGGTGGTGAGATACTGACCCAGGTTGCCCAGAGAGGTAGTAGACGCCTCATACCTGAAAACATTCAAGTCAGGTTGCATACAGCTCTAAGCAGATTGATCTAGTTGAAGATGTCCCTGTTCATTACAGAGAGACTGTACCATATGACCTTCAAAGTTCACTTTGAACTCATACTGTTCTGATTCTCTGAAGCATTTTATCTAAGAATTTGGAGCAGTTTGCAAAAGGAATTGTAGAACAGCCTGGTAGAGCAGAAAAAATATATAATCCAGTGCCATTTCTTATGCTTTTGAGGAAAATAGATCAAATATTTCACTGAAGTTAATGTTACTCTTAACAGTTGACTGAAGACTTTAGCATCCTTTTTGTAAGATGTCCTGTCGGATGATCTAAGGAGTAAAGCATGAATGAACCATCTGCTAAACTGATACGATGATTCTTGCCAGATAAATATATTTAGAAATATTTTAGTAGTACAGTCATCAGTGCTGCTTTACTATATGCAGGCTCTCTTAGAGTTGTGAGCTCTGGGAATGATTTTGAGATCCACTACGGAGATCTGGTTAATGCTGTTGATTCCCCAGGGCTGCAGGCTCCTTTTTCTACCCTGATGTTTTGTAATGCAGCTCATCACACAGCTGACACTGATGTGTTAGAGGAAAGTGAAGGACTGAAAAAGGGAATGGGGGAAGGTTAGAATATTTTTCATTAAAACGAACAGGTTCTGTACCTGTGATCAGAGCTAAGAAAGCCTTAAATGTCCTAAATTTTCACTGAAAGAGATATTTATATAAGTCTGCTGGCATATATCAGTGGACAGTCACTCAGGCAGCAAAGCTCTATTAGATCACTTCGTTAATCTTTTTGATAATGCACTTTTATTCCCTGATGTACATTTACTCACCTCTTGTTCAGACTACTTTCAAAAATCAAGCAACAGGGTTGATATTTTTCCCTTTTACTATACAGATTAATATGTCTCACTCTCAGATTTGTCTTCTTTTACCACTTCTCCTCTTGACACTGAGCCATTATTTTCCATTTCTCAATTTTATCCTGTAAGTCACAGCCATACCCATTATTACACTAAATTAATTCTTACCCTTTTTTTAAACTAAAACCTTTCCAATAGCTGTAGGCAGTTATCATTTTCCTCTCCACATCTCTAGGCATGTTGCTATTCTTAAAAACAGTGAATAGAACAGGAATGGAAAGCACTCATTTGGAGCCTATAGATCATAAGTATTAGAGTATATTTTAGGTTACCAGAGGTAAACTAGTGTTGCAAACAAGATATCAGTTAGGCAAAATGTGAGAAAGGAGATAATTAATTGCTTACAAAGGTGATTTATATGATAATGATATCCAAAAATTGCATTTTGCACATCTTCTGCACATTCCATAAAAATTGCATATCCCATAAAGACCAGCTAATGCCTCTCAGCATTTGTGTCCTGCCTTAATCGTCACACATGGCCTCAAATAAAGACTCCCTGAACTTTTGGCCTCACATCTTACTACCTGGCAATTATAGCATTTAAATTGCTTTGCTTCAAAATCTGCTCTTATCACAGATTTCTTATTCCACTGGAAAGAAATTCAAATCATTTAGTCTTAGCAAGTAAAGACTGAAAGAGAGCAAATAGACAAACTGATACAATTTCCCCTAAATGTAGACAGTCTCTAAAACATTCTCCAGGCACATTGCATTGGACTCTAGCCCTCTTTTCTTTCAAATACAGAATGGGATGAGTCAGTGGGTTAAATCAATGGGAAAGTATTTCTTTTGCTTCTTGGTCGAGAGTGAATTTATACTATTAATATAGTGTCTGATAAGTGGAAAAAACCTACTGCTGCCTTTTACATCAACCTTCTTATAGAAGGCTATAGAGTTTCTTGTTTTCTGCATAATTCCCTCCTAACAGTCAGATTGAGACCCTCAGGTGCCATAAGGCTTTAATAGGGATGCCATATTCTAGTTGTTTTTAAGGGAAGGAAGGCTTCTTGTCTTGTCTTAACCATCTTCTGTAGAAAGACGATTACAAGAGCCAGAAGTGCTTAACCAAACAGTTTGTCTATATATACGTTTGTACACAAATATAGCTGTTTATGTGTTTGTGATGCATATATATAAATATATATAGGAATACACTATCCATTTTTAAAATCTGATTCTGTTGATTGTATAGGCCAAATCAGCTTCCTCATTGAATCAATTTAAAAGGGAAATTAATATAAAGAGTGAGACATGTCTAGCATTTTTTTTATGAGCTAAATCCATTCTAAGTATATTAAAGTCATCAGAGGTACTGTGGAATTACATCAGCTCAGTGTTTGCATAGGATTTCAAATATCCAGGGTGTTTGCTAACTGTTGCTCCTACTAATTATATTCACTACTTTCCACTTGTAAATGCTGGAATACTAAGCCATGCTCTAGCTCTTAGAGATAACACTATCTCTGACTTGAACTGAGTTTCTGTGGGTCTGTGTGGAGAAACAGTGAAGACAGGTAAGCAAAGTGTAGGCTTAGGAATGGAAATGAGCTTTGAATACAAGCTTTTGATGGGAGTGTGTACCAGAAGCAAGATTACCTTTCCCCAAAACCATTAATCAAGATAATAGGGAATTGAGTCTTTTGTCTTTTATGTGCCTTCACTTCCCTTTTCCTACACAGTCTGAAAGAGATTACATTATACAGGGACCATATTATCATGCTTGTAGTTAGGTGGAGAATGAGTAAAGGTTCTGGTTTCTCAGCTGTTGCAACCTTATCAAAGCTGCTACAGCTTATAAAAAAATGTGTGCGAGCTCTACCAACATTTACATTTGCATAATTGTTCCTGGAAAAATCTACTTTGGTCTCCAATTGAGCTCAATCCTGTAAAACTGCACTGATGCTGACAAAGATGCACAATCTCTTGAAACAGGAGTAACGCAGTGGCTGTGACAACGACATCCTTTGTAGAAATTCTGTTATCATTTGGTAGCAATGTGGCCTAACATTTGAAGGGAGGATTCAGTGTTCAGCATAAGAGGCACTTTGTCCAGTATTGCAGAAAATCAGAAATGGTGCGTGCCTCCCTTCCATAAGGAGCTTACAGTTTCAAGGTCAGAGATACAAGAGAGCAAGCGAGCAAAACATGATGCCAACATTCTTTTGTCTAGATTAATGAATGTGTTTCTTATGTTTAAGCAGAATTGAAAGCAATATATATTAGGAGAAAAAAACACCAACAAAAACCCCCAGATAAATCCAAAATAAAGACAATGTAGTCACTTGTTAGTTTTATTTTTCTAGAGAAAACACATATTAAAAACATTTTAGTGTAGTTACTTAGAGAGGAATATTTTATTGTACCTTTCCATTTGCATCTTCTATCACACAATCATCCCTAGGTTACTGCCAAACACAGAGATCAATCTAAACCAGATCTACAGAGAGGGAGAAATTCTAAGCTTCAGTAGAAAAAGTATAGAGGCAGAACTTTAGAAAAGTCCTTACCAAAGCTCTGGGATGACTTCAGCATCTGTTCACCAGTGTGAACATCCATCCACAAACACACATCTGAACTGGTCACAGCTTTTTCTTCCTGCACCATCATCATGGAAGGGAAAGGAGATTTGATCACAGTAAGTAGATATGAAGAGCTCTGTGGGGGACTGAAACTCTGTCCTGCAATACTTCTCTGAAAGTTTAGAGAAGGCAGCTGAGGGGTTGGAATATTGAAAGTTACCGGGCACATATTTGTAGGAATGCAAATTTCATTCGTCTTATTGAGAAAGTCATGTAAGTGATCATACAAGAAAAGAGACCAAGAACTCTGGTGTATAGGATCTGATATTCAACAAAGATACAGATTTATCTTGGTAAGCTTCCAAGTTTTAAACTGGAAAATATAGTCAATAATCTCCTGAGAAAATATAACAAAAAGAAATACCAGGTATTTTATTTGGAATTTGTTTTTATTTCAAGTATGCAAATGAAATGAAATGTTGTTCCACTATCAATATCTGTGCTTCTTCAGTCTAAAAAATAGAGGTAAACAGGAGAATCTAATACCAGGCATGAACTACACACAGGGAAATTACAGAAAAGATCAAGCGAAACTCTCCTTGGAAATGAAAGAGCAAAACAAGGATCATGATGAAACTGTGGCTTAAGAGATTCTGATCAGTCATTTAAAAAATAAAAAATTACTGGGAAGGTAGGACAGCACTAGAACAGGTAACCCACAGGGACTGTGAAACCTCTGTCCTTGGAGGGATTTAACATTCCCCTAAACAAAATCACGGAGTGGATGACATCTGCTGATGGGGACATTGCTAGTCTTTCAAGCAGTAACGTGAACTGCAGATCTGCAGAAATCTCTTCCAGGCAACCTTTCTATGAATCTATGGAAGTCGTGTTTCTACAGTGATTACAGTGTCAGTAGAAAAATTAGCCAAGCCAATAATTCCTTTAAAGATTGAATTTTTCTGATGTAAAATTAGATCCATTCCATTGTTAATGCATATAAATTATGTCATATCTCCGGGTAAGGTAATGAATGCAAACCACAAAGCTTGTTTTAAAGATTTGAAAATCCTACCTTTTAAGATAATGAAACATGAACTACCTCAGCTAAGGTGCAAATTGGAAATAAAAGGGACATAGAAATGGTAGAGGCTTCATTAAGAAGAGAACTTACAGTACTTGGGGAATAGGGCCATAAGCTTCTCAAAGAAAAATAGCATATCTCTGACCTGTTCAGACACCTTGAAAAAGTTAATAAAACAGTACATAAGGGTGATTCAGCAGACATAACTTACCTGGATACTTATTTATACAGAAGTCTCAGTGAGAATATATTTCTACAGGATAAGGATCATAGTCCTGCGGTAGTTTAAAAATTGCTTAAATGAAATAAAACATAATGAATGCTTGTGAGGAGAAAGATTCTTGTGTTTCCATTACTGCCGATCACTTTCTTAGGTCCAGATGGAGCAAGGGATGGAACAAGACTGAAATCATAATATTAGTCTATGACACTAGGCTCTCTTGATTAGTGAAAGGTGCGTATGGAAGAAGACAATTATATGATACCCTTAGGAAATCTGACTGCAATAACGCTTACTGCGCATATTTCAGTAGCCTCTCTAGTAGCCATCACTGCTGTTACCTTGCTGAGTTAGACCCCCTATGCAAAGCAACATAAGTACAGTTTTTCCAACCAGTTGCCACTCAAAAAAAGGAGAAACTCAACCTAGCACTGGCAAACATGATCAACTTTCATCAAGGTTATTCCTGAGCTTTAAGCTGTTAGGGTTTTCATAAATAAAATGGGCATGATTTGACATTGCTTGGACTGCTTGTTGTTTAATGTCTGGGAAAAATACAAAATGGAACTTCCTACATCCATGATTTGACTATATTTACCTACCACATCAGACTCTCTGGCTAAGACCAAGGCAGGAAAAGCACAGTCTCAGAAACATGAACATTATGGGTTGTGGAAGTTTATTGGTCTTCTTGCTCAGTAGTTGCAGGTAAGAAGGTTTGTTCAAAGTACTCATGCCTGAAGAATAACAAAACTATTTCTGAGTTTTCTCTGCCCTTTTCTCTAGGTCCATGGGTATATAAACAAAGATGATTTCAGTTAATCTTGTTAAGGTCAGAGATCATCTGGATTGACTCTAACAGCTGTCAAATCCAGTGTGTGGCATGCCAAAACCACATCAGTCACATCAACCGAAGACACAAGTTTGGACTTCCATAAGACCCAGATGTAGGAAAGAATCTGTTGCTCATCACTGAACGATAGACATGTGTTTTCCAATACAAGTAACTCCAGATTCACGCAAGGTAGTGTACCGTAAAAGACTTGGCTACGTTTTAAGAAGTTGCAAACACTTCCCTTGACCCTACCACCTAAGAAGTGGGTGAGGTGAAAATGGAAGAACAAGGAAATCTCAATAGCAGTACCTTGAGACTTCTCTTCAATTCTGAATTCTGCTGTTTTCATTTTGTTTGTTCTTCATCCCTTGTGTTTCTGGTTCTTCCTCTTTAGGAGGTCAACATCAGCAGGTTTCCCCCAGACCTACTCTTACTTTTTCAAGGGGCAGGTAGTGTTGTTGGCTTAAATTTATAAGGCCATACATTTGTTTTGCTGTTATTCATCATTCCTGGAGATTAAGTACTTGTTTCTTCTGTGATAGTTTGATTCTTGATTTCTGTCATCCCATACACAAAGATCTAAGTAACACTGAACTCTGCTCTGATTTTAGCTGAACAGTTGTAAATGCAGCTTAATAACCAAGCCGGTTCTACAGCTCTTGCCTTCCTGCCAAGCAATTTTAAGATGTACTGCGCTTTCCTGTGTAAGGTAGCTGCAAGGCACATTATTTATATCACTGCTTCTTGCATCTCTCCACTCTTCCTCTATTCTTTTATCAAGTAAAGTTTCAGAGGTTCAGCTGAACTTTAGATAACTCTTATACAAATGAAGCAGCAACCCAGCCATCCTGCAGAGGTTAACTACCTTGCAAAGTCAATGGAAATAAATACAGACTTCTGAAAACTTCTATTTGCACTTGGCATCTTCCTCATCTCATTTTCTGGGGAGATTTCCTTTTATGTACTGAAGGTACACTGCTGTGACAATCTGGCTGTAAATTTGTACCTGCACAGACATGATAAAGATGAGGGAAATCTGTCTGTGTTTACCTGAAGCTTTATATTTTTTCAAGCGATGCTACACACAGCTCTTTGTATGGGAAACTGTTCATCCAGAAAGAATAAAGATAAAAACTTGTACTCCCAAGGCCCCAGTTTACATCCACTCTTAGGTCCTCTTTTCAATTAAAATGGAAAATTACTCTAAATTATCCCATCTTTTGAAGAATCCTATTTTTTGAGATCTCAACCTAGGTACTTTGCTGCTGTCAGTGACTGGGAGCATTTGAACACAATTTGAATTATCTGTGGTTATTGCTCTATAGATCTTGACATCCACAAACAATTTTCAGATACAAAAGTTTCCTGTTTCCCTTTTCCTAGAGCTTCCCAGGCTATTAAAAAATAAACAAATAAATGTAGCACATAAATGATAAATTTTATCCACCTTCTAAGTAAGAGGAGTAATTTAGGCCATCTTAGCAGTGCTACAGGCTTGGAGAGGAGCAGGTGAAAACCTGCCAAGCAGAGAGGGATTTGGGAGTGTAAACAGAGTGATGGTTGAACGAGCCAACAGTGTGTCCAGGTGGCCAAGAAAGCCAATGGCATCCTGGCCTTTATCAGGAACAGTGTTGCCAGCGGAAGCAGGGAGATGCTCATTGCCCTCTACTCAGCTTTGGTGAGGCCACACCTCGAGTACTGTGTCCAGTTTTGGCTCCCTCACTACAAGATGGGCATTGAACTGCTAGAGAGGGTACAGAGGTGGGCAGCCAAACTAGTAAAGGATTTGGAATGTGTGTTGTGTGAGGAACGGCTGAGGGATCCTGAGCTGTTTAGACTGGAGAAGAGGAGACTGGAAGGAGACCTTATTGAACTCTAAAACTACTTGAAAGGAGATTGTAGAGTGGCAAGGGTTGGCCTGTTCTCCCTAGTGGGACATGAAAGGACAAGGGGAAATGACCTTAAGCTGCACTATGGGAGGATCACGTTAGATGTTAGGAGGAATTTCTTAACTGAAAGTGTTATCAGGCATTGGAGTATCCTGCCCAGGGAGGTGGTTGATTCACCATCCTGGAGGTGTTTAAGCTAAGGGTCGATGTTGTGTTGAAGGACATGGCTTAGCGGTGATGATAGGGCTAGGCAAAGTTTGGAATCGATGATCTTTAGGGTCCCTTCCAGACAAAATTGTTCTGTGATTCTATAATTTCTGCTTTTTTTTTTAATTTCTGTATAATTAAGATAAAAATCTTAAACAGAAATTAAGATTTAAATAACAGGGACAGTTTAGATTATGAACCCAGTCAACACGGGGAATTAAATCTTACATTTCATGGTTAAACTGATTTCTCATATAGGCAGGCATTTATCCCTTGTGTGTTTCAAACCAATTTCTGTTTGTCTGATAGAAAATTATTTATAACGTTAAGCAGGATGAGGCAGTGCTAGACAACACTGCAAATGAGCTGTGGTACTTTCAATTTTTTAAATACAGTTTGCTCGGGTTTTTTCCCCAAAGGTAAAATACAAAAAACCCCATAGATGTCATATATGTCAGCTGAGAAGTATCCGAGGCTGGAAAGCTTCACTTTGGAGTGTGAATAATTGTGCAAGTATTTCAAGATTCACTGGTTGAAGAGGATCGTTTTTATTTGAGTTGCAGTACAGATGCTACAAGTCGGGAATTTAAAAACCGGCTTTTTGCTTGTTCACAATCAAGGAAACTTGCTGAAAAAAAAGAACAGTCCTTTACAGCAAGGTGTTGCTGTATGACACCTTTTCTCAGTGGAGGATGACAGAGCTGTGTCACAAGAGGCTTCATGATTGACGTTTGAGTGGGTGCAAAATAAAAAAAGCCTTGCTTTTAAGCTATGGGTTACAGTGTTGTGACAGACTCTGGAAGCCTTCACCTCAGAAAGTACCTGGGGAGGGAGGTCTCTTGTTATGTATGTGTCTGACCCGAAACTCAGGCCCTTCAGCACAGCATTCCTACCACTTTCAACTCAGAGCTTCCATGGGATTTAGGAATTTCATTTGAGGCCTCTGTGGAATCATACTTTTTTAAAGATTCATAAATATATCTGTTTTAATGTCTAAAGACTTGACTACTGACTACAGCAAGTTGATTTTCAGCGCTCATCATGTCATCTGAAATCAAATACTGGACTTATTTAGCAGCAACCTAAACTCTGCAATGAGTCCAATGTCTACTTTAGGCAACACAATAGCTGTCTTCAGCCACTGCAAATTGAAGTTTAGGAAGGATGTTGAGTGTTAGAACAAGTCCAGAAAAGAGCAAGTAGATTGGTAAAGGGCCTGGAAGGTAAGCACTATAAGGAGAGGTTGATGGAGCTGGGTCTGTTTAGCCTGGAAAAGAGGAGGCTCAGGGGTGACCTTATCACTGTTATAACTACCTAAAAGGTGTTTATGGTCAGGCGAGGGTCGGTCTTTTCTCCTTGGACACTGGAGACAGGACAAGGGGTCACAGTCTTAAGCTCCATCACGGGAGGTTTAGACTAGACATTAGGAAAAGGTTTTTTACTGAAAGAGTGATCCGGTTTTGGAATGGGCTGCCCACGGAGGTGGTTGGATCATCGTCTCTGGAGGTGTTTAAGGTTAGTCTGGATGAAATGCTGAGTGGCATGAGCTAGATGTCAGATGTTTAGGGCTACTTGGTTGGTTTTAAGTTGGACTGGATGATCTTTAAGGTCTTTTCCAGCCTCATCAGTACTGTGAAGGCACCAAATTTTGTAGTAGCAGTAATCATTAGCATCAATGTCATTGGTGTCAGTAGTAGAGTACAATGACAAAGAGGAGGTGCTATTCATTTTTAATGATGGCTTAGGTAGTTCCTTTCCAAAATAAGTCTCAGGCCCTTATAGTCCAAAATGAACCTTATGTTAGAGATAATACTGAGATTGGGATAGTACAATCAGGAATGCAACAGGTCAAGTAAGAGAAGACAAGCTGAAGCACAGCTTTGCATTCCAAAGAGAAAAAATGCTTCCCTGGAAAATACCAGTCTTGAGATTTAGTATTTGCTCACAGAATAGCTTCTAAACCTTCAGGAGCCCCTGGATAAAATGCAGAATTTGTATATGTAGTGTGTTACTAAAAATGTTTTTATCACAATCCAGAAACTAAAAATGCCCTTGCCTGAAGCTGTATCTCTCTCGTATCTGTATGGCACACCATCAGAAATAAACCCTTTTTTTAGACATAATGGAACATAGTAACTAGAGCCTGAAATCTCTAAGCCCCTTATCTGCCTGAAGGCCTGAAGTCAACTTTTCAAGATGGAGCATGACCTTCATTCTCAAAAGACCTTCATTTTACCTAGTGTCTTTACATAGCAGTGGCAATTGTTCACCACAATATTTCACTGTGGAGCAAGGACAGAAGAGAATATACAATGTACACTGGAAAGGACCGTCACTCATGTTGCCATCCTACCTATTTTATGAAATAAAGCACAAAGAGGGCAAAACCCAATGTTAAAATAAATAACAATGTAACACCACTGTTGTCAAAATTTTAGAAGACATAAAGCAATTGTTTTTAAATTAGCATATGACAAATAATAGACTGGTCTATTTTGAAAGGCACCTTCAAGATCACCTAGTTACCCTCTGCAATGGGCAAGGACACTGCCTTCTGGACTAGGTTGCCCAAAGCCCAATCCAACATGGCCTTGAACATTTCTAGGGATGGAACATCCACAGCTTCTTTGGACAAACTTTTCTTGTGTCTCACCAACCTCACAGTGAAGAACTTATTCCTTATACATAATTTAAACCTCTTATCTTTCAGTTTAAAGCCATTACACCTTGTCCTATCACTATTTGCCCTGGGAAAAAGCTCTTCTCCACCTTCCTTATAGGACCTCTTTACATGTTGAAAGGCTGCTCTAAGGTCTCCCTGGAGCCTTAGCTCTTTCCATACTGAACAAGCCCAACTTTAGAACTGGCTTAGAACAACACAGAATAGGGGTTCCAGCTCTTGGAACATCTTTGTAATGTTGTTTTGACCTGCTCCAAGAGGCCTATGCCCTTTTTTGATTTTGAGGGCCCCAGAACTGAATGCAGCACTCAATGTTGTGATCTCCATGAAAACTGACTTGCAGATAAGCTAGCAATTTATGAAGTAATCATTGAGCCTGTAGTTTGAAAGTCCACTCATTTAATATTCAATCCAAAAATTCCTTTTATTTCCTTTGATTAACACTGGTGTCTGTTTCCTGCATTTCAGTCAGTGGACAGGATGGTTATTGTACACTAGCAAGATGGGAATAGCATTGAAGGTGCTTTTGGGTTGGAAATGTATGATCTTTGACAGTAGCTTGGCATCACCCTGTAAAATACATGTCAAAGAAATTAAGAGAGATTATAAATGAATTGCAATTGGCATATGAGTAAAGGTTTTGGCACCAGCAGGGGGGTGATGGGATAAAGATAACTTCTGGCAGCACTCCAGAAAAAGCTGTATGCATGGAAACAGGCTGAAAAGCTGAGAGTGTTAAAAATAACCTCAAAGTCAAGGGCAAATCTTGGAATTTCCATCCCTGAAAACAAAATGAAGAATGACAATCACAAAGACATAGGACAGAAATAACTCTTTATCCATATTATGCTTTCAGGCTTTGAAGGATTCAGTAGGAAAAAGGTGTAGCCAAGAGATGACAGAGCTGAGACAGGCAGATAAATGGGAAACTGAAGCACAAAAGAGCAAGTCAAAGAAGATGTAGAAATGGGTGTCATCTGAAGGAAAGTGATGGCCTATATAAGCCATCTGTGCCAGAAGTCTATAAGAGACTTTCTTGAAAATCACTGGATATATAATCTGGAGCATATTCAATGATTCAATCAAATACCAGACCTAGATCACATTTTAATGAAGGCCCAATTATGAGAGAACTGTCGTAATCATTACATGTAACAGTCACCAACATTCAGTTTGGCACACTATTTTGGCATGTTTTGAAGTTAGAAAAAAGAGTGAGACATTGCACCAAGACATTGTGCCAAGACACTGCACCAAGACATCACTTGCTGTAACCAGGTTCACTGAGGAAACTTACAGACAGCGTGCTATTGACTGTTCAAAGTAAGAAAGTTGTACATAACCATTACAAAGGATTCTTATCTTCAAAGAGCTTTACTGTAATGGCTAAATCTTTATAAACATCTATAAAGACAGAAACTGAGTCATAGATTTGTCAGAGGTTAGAAAAGTGTTGGTGTTAAGCAGGACTGAAGTCTATCATTCTCAGTGTCTTTGAGATCACTAGATAATATTTTACTCAGAAAACCTAAAAGGGTTTGGAAATCCATGTTGATGGCTAGTTTAGAGCTAATACAGTACATACTTACAAGAACCATCTAATACTGAAGAGTTGCCTTGCCCCAGGGCTACTCATGATAGCCACATGAATACCAATAAACTCTAAAGGAGAAACATGCCCAGACACTGGACTTTGCTGTCCTATTATGCAACTCTTAGATTGAGATCTAACCAAGCACATTGTTGATCCTCAAACTGTTTCTGGGCATGGTTCAGGATTTATTATTCATCAAAGACCACAGTTTGCATATGGGTATTTTCCTCTGGAAGCTGAGAAAACCTTATTACACTAACATGAGCTGTTATATCTCGGTTAGCCTCTGGAACAAGGACAGATCTAGATGTCCAGCTGTGGCCATGCATGTATCTCCACAGTTTGTTTTTACTTTTGGCTTGAGTCAACTCCACAAAGCAATTCAAAAGAAAACGAAACTCTTGGAGCTGACATTGGCTTCTTCACAGGTTCACGTTTGTAGCTTCTCCAGGCCCTCTTTCACCCAGCTGTGTCAACCCTGCCAGACCTGGCTTCTCCTGTGTCCAGAGCAGCCACTGTTCATTCTGCTATCTTGTAGATTCACCAGCAGGCTTCAAATCTGTGTTTACACCCAAGTTCTTTCTCTTCTGTTCCTCCTTCCTTACTTATGATTGAAGCATGTGATTGTATTATTTACAGTAAGTCTATAAAATGCTTGTGGAAACACTTTTCTGGACAGAATATCTGAACAAAATAATTACATTTCGAGTACCTCTCAGATCCCTTGTGGGTGATGAAAATAAGCATAAATATGCAATTTATTACTTATTATTATTTCCTTAGTTTTGTAGTCATAGATAGAAAAAAATTCCTTTTCTCTGACTGCAAAACCTGAGGTCACGCAACCCTGAATATTAATCATGCTCTTGCAGGGATCATTTCTGTGGCATTCAATAAGACCTCAAAACTCAGTGCCTAATGCTTGTCATTCAATAGTACTACAGTGCTTTTCTGGCTCAGAAGATTGATCCCAAAGCACTGAGATGACTGTAAATATCTCTAAGTCAAGGCTTATTAGTAATGGAATCTGAGTACTCGGTGAGGATGAGCCTGCTGGAAAATACAGCCGTATAGTGAGAACAGTAGAAATACGGGAGATCATGTATTGTGGTTGCCAAGAATAAAGTAGTGTCTGAATGCGCTCTTGAAAATGGTGGTGGGAAGGGATGGAATATGCCTGCCTGGAAAAGGTAAGGGAATCTTTGGTAGCAGACTGTTCAGCTTAGTGAAATGAGCTTTCAGCTGAAGGATTTGGAGGGTTGTGTCCAAAATGGAAATTCTCAGGTTAATGCATCCACCTGGGAAAGAACCAGAAGGCAAACCACTGTGCAGCTGTATAACACTAGAGTACAGCCTCCCACCCTCCTTCAGCAAAACCTGCATGCGTGAAATTCCTATACACTAAGGCATGCAGTATGGGGAACAAGCAGGAAGAAGTAGAGATTTGTATGCTGTCACAGAGCCACAATCTCATTGCAATTACTAAAACATGTGAAAGAGCACCTGAAGTTTATCAAGATCTGTGTAGGAGAGTGTGAAGTACCAGCTGAGAGCTTATGGGTAAGAATTAAGGGGCAGACTAATGGCTTATACTATTGTGTATGTGTACTACAAGCTACCTGATTGGAATAAGGAGGTCAATGAGGCCTTCTACAGACAGATAAAAGTAGCCTCACAATCACAGGCCATGGTATCGTGGGAGACTTTAACTACCCCAGTATTTGCTGGGAAGTTAACACAGCCAGATACAAACAATCCAGGAGATTCCTGCAGTGCCTCAAGGACAGCTTTCTCATAAAGTGGTGAAGGAACCTACAAGGTGCACTGCTGGCCTTGTATTAACAAAAGAAGGCGTTGTTTGGGATGTGAAGCTTGGGGTCAACCTTGGCTGTACAAAATGGTGAAATTCTGTATCCTGTGAGGAAGAAGTAAGAAATAAGCAAGATTTCAAGCCTGGACTTCAGAAGAGGTAAGTTTGGAACACAAGAAGTTTCATTTAGAAATCAGGAAATCTTCTTTACAGACTGTGTATTGCAAAACTCTGGAATAGGCTGCCCAGAGAGCTTGTGGTGCCTCCTTCTCTGGTGATACTCAAAACACGCCTGGATGCAGCCCACTGCAATGTGCTCTAGGCAATCCTGCTTTAGCACTCTGATCTCTTGAGGTCCTTTCCAACTCCAGTGATTGTGTGAACTTCCTCATACACACCATTTCAGATTCAAAATATAGTGGCTGTAATGTTTTCAAAGGGACATTAGGTCTGGAGGAAAGTATCTGCAGAGAAACAAAAGGGAATGGAACATTTCAGAAGGAGAATGACAGGGAAATTATGAGAATGAGCCAGTCAAAGGAGGAGGAAGCACAGAGGATTGCTGCAAGCCATTATGGGTAGTACAGTCTGTGAAAGCATCTCTGAGGGTATAACTATTCATTGTGAGATGCAGGGCAACAAAGCATAATACTCTGAACCTCGCTGGCTGATGCAATACCCTGTTAGGGAGAGAATCCAGCATAAACTGTCCATCAAATTTACTGTATGTGTGTAAGATTAAGTTCTGCAGGCAGATGAAGGGAAAGGCTAGGAGTGGGTGTTGAAAATGTATCAGTGAGCATGTAAGAGGCAGGTTCAATATCTGTGAACATTAATTTGTTAATCTGTTAAAGTGATGCTGGCATGTCAACACATTAAAGCAGGGGCAAAGAAAGGAAAATTTTTCTTCTTCCTTTTAAAAATTCACTGGCCCTGGCACTGTCATTGCTTCCTGAAAATAAAAGCCTTCCCCAACTCATTTACTGTTCCTTGTACAGTGCATGTGGCAGAGGGAGTAGCTGGCCCTGGCAAATTATAAAACCAGGCTTGCCAAAAATCCCCATTGAGCTGGTGGACAAAGTCTGATTCTGTTGTTTTCAAAAACCTGTCAAGTGCTTCTGAGCCATTTCCTCTATAAAAATGAGTTATGTCGCAGGAGACCTCCCTTTTGCCGTAATTCCCATGTATAAAGTTAGATTTGTTTATAAATTAGTTTTTTATAATGTATATTCTACCACAACTGTCTGTATTATTTCTGGGTGCAGTTATTAATGCAGAGCATAAAAAAACAAGGGCTTATTTTTTTATCACAAAGAATTTTTTCAGGGAAAAAAAAGCATAATCCTGTTCTTTCAAATTTAGCCATTTATTATAACAAAAATCCCATTTCTAATGCATTTGTTGTCATTACTGAAATAAAAAAAAGGTTTAAAGATTGATTTTATACTTGAGATATGAATATTCATTGTCTTCTTGGTTAACAATCAAAAGCACATAATTATAACTAAATTCACTCTTCATTGTGTCTGGGAAACACAATAAAAGAAAAAAATTAAAAAATAATAATATTACTGAAAGTGATTGCTACTTTGGACTGCTGATTTGCATAGAACCTGTTATTGATGCACAAGAAAAATATTTTTAAATCTCAAAAGTCATTCTTATCTAAAAAAATACTAAATCAGATAATGCAAGTCTTTGTAATGCATTTTATCCACAGGGATAACGATAGTGAATTGATTCTAAATTTTTAAAAAGTCCATCAGATATCCAACTACACCTGTGTGTTAAACCAGTGAGTTTGTAGCTAGCCACCACACGTTTAAATAAGTACAACATTCACCCAGCCTCAAAAAGCAGTAAAAAGGCAAAGAAAGAGTTATTACATTTGTCATTGGCTCTTGCATACTGTAGCACATCCATGTGTAATTAATTACTGTGATTCCCCCCCATATGCACCAACCACATAGTAGAGTTTGAGATGGCTGAAGGTGATGTTAATCTCCCCTTCTAGGCCTGAGTAAAGCTATAAAAGACAGTGCTGAGGACTGATAGTTCATAGTTGGTTCCGTATTGTTAGTCAAAGGGTAGAAAAAAAGAGTATTTGCATGCTTTTATACCTCCTCTAAACCGAAGATTATGCTAGCAATATTTTTAAACATGACACAAGCTGGGCAGTCCAATTTTTGAACACACTTTTCACAACCTTTTCTTCAGCCATAGCATAGCATTTATTTTATGGAGATTCTGGTAAACTACAGCAGTGTAGTCTCCTTATCATCATCACTTTGTACCAAGCTCTCTCATTCCAAACAAAGATCTAATCAGGTCAACCTGTATGATTTTTGTCCAGGTGTTTTGCCTGATTATTTGTCATTGCACAACTGAGCCCTACAATAGCAAATGTAAATGAGTGGATGGAATACAGGTTGAAAGGACCATTAAGAAATAGGATGTCACACTTGCCATACTTAAAGTTGCATGAAAATGCTCTTACACACCTGCTAGTAATTTTCTACAAGTGTCATCACGGAAAGATCTTAAATTTCTACAAGTGTGTGAGTTAATAAAGCTTCGTATGTGAAACAGTGGGACATTTTGATCTTCTCATCAGTGTTAGTGAAAAAACCCAGGTTTCAGAAAGCGAAGCTACCTGACAAATAATGAGTTGGATTAATAGTCCTAAGCCATGAGTCCAAAATATTTCCTGGAAGCACAAAATCATTTAACCTAATAGCATGCTGTACCCTGTGATATCTTTCCACAGCTGTCAACACTTCGCAACTTTGTCATCTGGGCTTTTAGCTCCAGTCAGTCTTTAGTGTGTTTGCCATGAGGGCATCAGTCATATCAAAGTCCCACTGATACCTCAGTGGTGACAAGACACTAGATTGTTGTTAATCACAAGGCAAAGGCAGCAACCAAGGGAGAAGAGGAGGCACCATTAATCATATGCATAGACAGCTTGCTGAATACAAATGGATGCAAAACTACTCTTCAATTCTGTCCCATATGCTGTCTGTGGTAAAAAGTGTCCCCACCCACCGACCTACCTGTAACCATCAAACTGATACTCTTCTATAAAGCATTAACCATCTTCTGAAAGTCTTTCCATCTAGAAGGATTGTGATGGAATCATGTCATGCTTCAGTGTTGCATTATTCTGCACAAATATTCTGATAAAATAAAAGCTGACTGTAATAGAAATTCTGGTAGTCACTGACAGGCACCTGCAACATATCAAAATGAGATAAAACATGAAATCAGCATGCACCTCAAATGCTTAGGAAGATATGCAAATGGCAGAGGAACTACAATCAGAGCCATTGCAAAATCACAAGGAGCAAGATGAAAGCAGTGGGTCTGTAATCTAGTCATCATGCAATGATTTTCTTCCTGCTGCATATCTTGGTAATTACAAATCTATCAATTATGATGCTTGAAAAGGACTGCCTCCCTGGTACTCAATGAACATTTTCAAAGAACAAATACCACATCTCATAGCAGAATAAAGAAAATTATTGTCGCAGGTTAGAAGTTTAATACCATTCAGCAGAACCATTTCAGGTTTCCTTGTACAAAAGGAGTGGCCTTCTCAATACAGGACTTTGACCTGTGTCTATTATTTGCACTGCCATGAGATATCTATGTAGTTTTAATCTGGTTTTATAATCTCTCTCCTCAGCCTGTGGAGATTCATGGCAACCTCACAGTCTTAGTTCCCAGCCTGAGACATGGAGATGGCACACAAGGGTATAGTAAAAAGAAATTTGGGCTACACATGTACCTTAATTAACAGATACAGAGCTCCACTGCAGAGATTGCTGCATTTAAGCGTAAGTGCGACTGCTCCTGTGTATGTTGCAGAGCTCATAAAGTGCTTTGGGGTTTGAAAAATAAAAGTTTGCATAAATCAATGTATTTTTATTGTGTGATACAAACAAAATTACATACTTGCTCTCTAAGTCTGGAATCAGAAAATTTATGTAAGGTCATTTCTTAATTCTCTTATTAAGACAATACTCACTTGCTTATAGCATATTTATGGGATGCTTCAACAAAGTAGGTTCCTATTTTATTTCCCCTATGTCAAAAAGCCCACCATCGATTGAGCATCCTCATATTCAGCAAGCAGATGAACACTGTCCATGAGCTCTGAGGTTTGTCAGACTATGGTAAACAACCACAGAGTATGTGCATGGGAATCTTTTTGATAGATGGATGAAGAAAGTGGGTAATGTCAGTTCAAAAGGGACAGGAAACAGCAATTCTGCAAAGCACCATAGAGACTCTTTGAACGTTCCTAGAGCAAGCATACAGTTTATAACAAGATTTTGCTAATGATTCTCTGTCTCATTATGTCTGAAGTAAAATAATTTGTTTCATCCTAACACTGGAAGAACAGAGGAAGAATTATCTATATATACAGATCTTCTAAGAAATAATTGTATCACAGAGAAAAAGGAAGTACTTTAAAAGCTGTATGTAAGCGACTCAGTACCAGCCAATTTACCTTCAGGGGTTTACTGCCTCGCAGTTTTTCTCTTGGCTTGATTTTTCCCTGTGCTCTAGAATGGACCTACCAAAGGGGTTATTGACTGTGTGGTGGATTTTTTTTTCCTTCGTCATTTGAAATTACTGTGCATTGACTAAATGGCATTAGTTAGGTTTTGCTGAGATACTAGTATACAACCTTAAGTTTTCCCACTTCCTCTGTGATGCTTTCCCAAGATTGTGCTTGTGCATGTGTTTTTGTTTGCATAAGTAATAGGAAAGAAGCCAAAACTGTAGTTTCTCCTTCACACACACAACACCCTTCTCCTCAGCTGTCCTCTGCTTTTGGCATATTGCTGGCACAATTCCAAAGAGGCTTGTTTTCTTGTTTTACATTTAAGCAGGGTTTTCAGCAAAAGATTTTGTGACACTTACACATGAGGTGCGTAAGAGTATGGCACCTCATTTCTTAAATAACAAATAAACCAAGGCAGAACACAATAAAGTACTTTGGCGAGAAATTGTAGTAAATCAGAGACAGAAGCTGGGAGTAGAAAAGCATGTTTCCTCTCCTAGCTGTAATTAGGAATAGAAGAAATGTCATTTCTGACATGGGAAGATTGATGCAAATCCTTTGTTTTTTGTCATTGCAGGCATGGGAGTGAGAAGGCTAATTATCTTCCCAAGGTTAATAAAAAGCAGCTATATGAAGTATACTCCTTCCTTGCCATGTGCAGCAACTATAGGCTGGTTTAATAACTTCTGAAGTCAATGGCAGCTCTTTCATAGATTTCAGTCAATGCTAGATCAGACACTTCATATCAAAGAGAGGATTTACAATTAATGTCTAGTGAGGATAAAGTGGAACACCCACATCCACAATTAATCCTTCTCGTTGCAAGTCATTTGTTGTTTTCATCTTTTGATTCAAGGGTTCCGAAGAAAGCAGACATCTTTAAAAGTCACTCTTAGAATTTCATGATGGATTTCAAACAAATTGCCCAACACCACATGAAATTATTTCAAAGAAAAATGAATATGACCCTTTCTCTCACTCTTTATTTTGCTTTTGTCTAATCCAGAAGTACTTTTTGGGATCTGGGTTTGGGGTTTTTTTCTCTTTTTTTTTTTCCTTCAAAAAGAAAAGAAAAATGAACACTGAACACACTGCACCTTGCTATACACCTGATCAACATTCAGGGCTTTATCACACATCCACTGATGAAGAAAGGTCTCTAGTGGCAATACAGAACTATGTGATAGTATTTCAAACACACATCTATATCAGCGTTGTTACTCAACATAAACTTAATGGCTAAAACAGAATTTCATTAATAACAAATACATTTGCTGATAAAAAAAACCCTATTGTTTTGTCTCTTTGAATCTTGTTAATGGATCTTTACTATTTAACTGGATACAGACTTTGCAAACCTACTCATCAGGTGCAAGCCAAAAAGCAACACAGCTATTTATGCATGACCAACGTAAAATCTCATTTAGTTTCTCCTAATCATAATAATTTGGACAACAGCCATACTCAAAAATTTCTCTTCCCACTGGGGTAAATTTGTCCTCAATCAGCAAATGTAGAATTGAACTGCTTTCTTCTTTTTATATGTAAATTTGTACTTGGAAAATCATCAACTAATTTCAGTCTGTTTGGGTTGACGTGGTCTTTGTGCCAAAAGTTACATTTACATTCTAGTTTGGATTCCTTTTCTCTATTGGGAAACTTACATACATATATATGTGCGTGTGTTTGCAGATGCTTGTATTGTAAATATCTATGTGTGCATTTAACTAGTTTTCTCTGGCATACAGAGCTTTCCACCACACAGAATAAATGTATGAAATAGTCTAAAATAGGGATTTCACTAACAGCTCTCTAATCTTACCACATCAGCATTAAAACATTTCATTGTTTATAGCTGTGCTCAGCCTTGGGAAAAATCCTTAGTGTCCATGTAATCCACAAGCCCATTAAGCTTTGCTTCCTGTTAAGTATAACCAAGGAACTTCTCCAAAAATTCTGAGTTATATCAATTATAGATGGGCCTGATTCTGACACAAAGACATTTATGTAAACCTTGGAAATACTGTTACAGGAAAAAAGACAGTGCTTTGGTAGCAAACAATAAAAGGAGCAAAGCAAACAATAAAAATGAAACTTCTCACCACCTCAAAACTTTGTGATCTCCCTTTGAAACTTCTGACAGGTTTGAGCCACCATCTACTCTCTTTGTCTCATCACTATGCTAAATACTCATATTAAATATTCATCAGGCAGTCAGTGACATGGGCAGGGGCACTGAGTACATCCTCAGCAAGTTTGCTATGTGATGTGGTAAATACAGTGGAGGGAAGGAAGGCCATCCACAGGGACCTTAAATGGCTTGAGAAGATCTGTGCCAACTGAGTGTTGTTCCACAAGTCCATGGGCAGGGTCCTATATCTGCCTCAGGACAATGTCAAACACAAATAAATGCTAGGCAGTGAATGGACTGAGAGCAGTCGTGGGGAGAGAGACTTGTCGGTACTCGCAGATGAGAAGCTCTACACGAACCAGCAATGCATGAGTGCAACCCAGAAGCCCAACCATAACCTGGACTGTATCAAAAGAAGTGCCGCAGGATGGTCAAGGGAGAGGATTCTCCCACTGTATTCTCTTTGCTTGAGAACTCAGCTGGCATACTGCTTCCAGTTCTGGAGTCTGGACATGGGACTGCTGGAGTGAGTTCAGAGGAAAGCCACAGGATGATCAGCACATCTCCTGTGAAGAGAGGCTGAGGGAATTTGGCCTGTTCAGCCTTATTCTGGGGGAAACTTGCAGTAGCTTTCCAGTACCTGAAGGCTACTCACCTCTGTCCCTGGAAAGATGATGAAACACACTCTTTTGGATGTCATCTGTAACCATGGAGAATAAAAGAAAGTTATTTGTAGTAGCCAGCGTGGATTCATCAATGGGAAATCATACTTTGTGTTTTAATAATGTAATTATTTATTTAACCCCAAATCATGGAACACTATTTCTAGTGACAAAGAAGAGCTTCAAAAAACAAACAATACCAAAAGAAACCACAAAACACACAAAGCATTTAGGAACTGAAATTGATTCCTTATCAGTAGGGTTGATATTCTTTTGAAAAAAGAAATCCCATCTCTGTAAGTTCAGAGCAAGTGATTGTAGAGCTTCCTATTGCCTACTCAATATATAATTGTTTTTTATCTCAACACTGAACAATCAAGCACTGGAGAGTTCTGGGGTTTTTTTAAATTGTTACTCTCAGCTGTATTTTTCCTCCCATTACTTTGTCTTTCCTTGTGATATGAAAGACAATGGCAAAAAGCCGACTGCCAAAGAGGTGATGGGTATCATTGCAGAAGGCTGAGGATTACTTTGAAAGTCATGGCAAAACCAGCACCAAAGCTTTTGACTAAGCTGGGCATTTGTGTGGAGTTTTCCTTTAATTTGTTTTGGTTTTCCTTTTAATCTCAAACAGCCCATTTGTGGCTTTTCTTTGGCAAACACACTGTTTTAAAGACACAATGCTGAGAGTAATGTTTTAATGAAACGTTAGCTCAGCTGACTACCATGTTTCAGATATAATTACAAACTTCTATCTTAGCTGCACATCTTTTGAAAACTGACACATCTGTTTAATTTCATGAAACATGGGTTATCTTATGAAAATATATTGCTGAATGCAGAATTCTACATGGGTTTGACAAGAAGCCAGGCAAAACAGAGGTTTGGACAAGCTTTCTTATTTTACTTCCAAAACTCAAAACAAAACAAAGGGAAAGGATCATGAACTTGTGCAGATTAAAACCCTGCAAAATATTCCACGTATTCCTGAAACCAGAAATATCTGACCTGTCTAAACTCAAACCTCTGGTGGTGATTGACTCAATGTAATGAAACCAAATAGTGAGATAAAACTATCAACCCTAAGGACACCTTTTCCATGTCCCTAATACAGTGTGTTCTGACTTCAAGGTGCTTTATCAGATATTGTACTAGGTATTCTTTACTACAAGCAAATAGCACAATTTCTGCTGAAGAAATACATGGCTAGGGTTAGTCAACACCTGCAGGATTCAGATATCTTGGGTTTGTTATCCCAATTATGTAAAAATTTACTGCAGGCTCATAGAACATGAGCCTATAACTGGGTGTTCAAGGAAGATGCTACTACACACATTACAGAACAGTTGAGGTTGAAAGGAACAGGTTGCTTTGTCCAGTCCCCAGTTCAAATAGTATTTTGGGTTTTCTAATTCTTTTGCTAGAATACAGAATATTTCTGCTAAATTCTCTACATATACTGGATAACTTTCAAATATACCCATTTGGGATTATTAGCCTTCTTCAATTCCTGCTTTTACCTTGCAATCTACAATGTATGTCATAAAACATTGCAAGATTTATACACACTGCAAGGCTCTCTGTCCTGACATCTCAAGTACCTAAGGGGTTACCTGGTCATATTGTAAGAAAAGAAAGGATCACACTGAATTCTGGTTTTTGCTGCAGATATGTGGGGGGTCAATCAAAGATGGGAACCTCAGGAGATGAGGCAGAAAGAGGAAAGTTAATAGTGTGTTTAAATGGCTGATTGCTTCAGCATTTTAGTACTCTTTCTATTTTTTTTAAATGATGTTTCATGTATATATACATACTGTAATCAGAGGTGAGTGGCCCATGGATAGCAGCAGTGTATTGCATTTTACGTATTCCAGATATGTAAGACAAGGAGAGAGATTCGTTGATTTAGTCTCTGTATTTTAAGTGTTACTATATTTACTAGGTAACAAATTAGAGATTTGTTAGACAGCAGGCTAAGTAGCTGTCTGTGAATCATGTATTTATTATGCATGACTCTGAAAGAGTCATTAGAAGTTTAAAAGAAAAGGCTTACTGGATATGAGGAGGAATTCAGCTTGGAGCTGCTTGGAGACCATAGTAATGTGTCTAAGCAGCAGTCACTGTTAATAATAATATCCAAGTTACAATCCTGGGTCTTGCATATGATGTTTCCAAAGATATTTTCAAACAATAGTGTTATTATACAAAAGGATAGATCAGGTCACAGACAGTTCCCATCAATATCTTCAACATCATTGCAATTTGAAACAGCAGAGAACACATTAAATCTGATTTCCATTCCTTTTACTCACCTGCTACCTAGTGCATTACATTCACTGTCTGGAACTCTTTTAATATAATGCTATGGTGTTTAGATGCAAAGCTTTTGACCATTCCACTTCTTTTCCTTTCCATTGTGATATAACAGGGTATCTCATTTCCTGTCTTGAATAATTCTGGGGTCCTGCTCACATTGGTATTGCTCATCTCCACAGATCATTGCCTGAAAATTTTACATGGACAGATCTTAATGCTGACCCTGTCCTTGTCACTGAAGTTATGGTATTTATAAGGTGCCAGATTTCATGATAGGACTTTATAGTGTCAGTATCTTATGAAGAATAATATATGTAAGCAAAATGGGCAAACTATGATGGTTCTTTTTATTGTTTTATGACCTACATTCATCCCGAAGCAAAGACTAGTGTTTGACTATGGATGAATTTCGAGCTAGAACTTTTTATCGTAGAATCATAGTATCCTTAGGGTTCAAAAGGAACCTGGATAGACAATCTAGTCCAATCCTCCTGCCACAGCAGGATCACCTAGACCAAGTTGCACAGGAACACATCCAGACGTGTCTTGCAGTTCCATCAAATAAAGCCACAAGAGCCAAGATAGAGCATATAACAAGACTTTTGAGCTTTTCCCAGGACATCTCATGGTGCTGCTAAGGAAGTCAGGAATGTAGACTGCTTGCATGTACAAACAGGTTTCAGTACATAGAGATATGCTACATTGTGGGTTGTTTTCAAACTCTCTTCTCTTTTGTATACAATTGCTGTAATTAAGACTGCTTTCTGTATAATTAGTTCACTCTGATCCCCTCAGTTTTAAACTTGGAGAAAGCAAGTGGAAGTGTATGCTGAGATGAAATGTTACAGCCACATTCTCTAATTTGGTACTGGATACTCTGTCAGTATGAAGTGGGGCTAGTCTATAGACAAAGGCGAGTTAGACAAAGAACAGCAGGCAAGGTCTAGCAATGTTATAAAGCTCCTTGTGAAAGGAGGTATCTACATATTGTGGTGGCTCACAATCCAGAAAACAAGAAATCAAGAGTGGCAATTCCAAGTTTACAAAGCATCCATAGAAGTTTCAAATAATATATGCACTAAAAATGTAATTGCATGATGATACAAGCACAGTTGTTAGAATAAATGTACCTTTGTCGCAGCATTCTGGTTTTGAAAGTGGTCTAGAGCAGGTATAGGAACAGAGCAAGCCAATACTCTTTCTAGGACATTCTACTGAGCTCCAGCTCTTCATGGGAGATTTTATTTCCCTCTGGATGACTGTCAGATCTGGAAGGTAAAACTGCAAATTCTGTGTAAAATGGAGATTTTAAGGTTTAAAGTAAATCTAATTGTGGAATCTCTATAGAAGCCTCTGTAATACAGTTGCTCCAGAAAAGCAATAAAATATGCACTCACAATTTCTATTGAAATAAATTTGATTTATGCATCAATGACTGAGGGCAAAATATGCTCCTGTGCAATTCCACATCAATATATAAATGCAGGTTCTTTCCCAGAAAAACAACTTTATTTGTGTCTCTGGTATCCTAGTATAATCATTTTTGTCTTAATCTTTTCCAAAACATGATTATATTAAAAGTCTTTTCAGTGGCATCTATAGGATTAATATTATCTGTCACCTACAAAGACTTTACTTTCATTACAGGTGATAAAATATATAGTGTTTTCTTGTATGCTTACATTGCATTTCATTCCAGGTGCCTAAGATATTTCTAAGATAAAACTTTAATGAAAGAATAGCTTTGCCCATAATGAAGTGAGTTTTTAGGGGTGAAATATAACAGCTATTTAATATCACAAAGCAATATCTTTCATTTACTTCCAAATTTGAGAAGAAAGGAATCTTTACTCTGGGAAAGCTCCATACAGAATTTAGGAAGGCAGATTGTCATTCCAAGACATTGTCACAATTTCAACCAAAAAAATCCAGTAATGCTTGCAATAGTTCTACTCTTTCAAAACATTTAGTAAAGTGTTAGAGAGCAACAAGACTTTGTCCCTTACAATACACATCACTGTATATCTATCAGTGTAAGACTATGCAACCATGTCCCCTTATAAAGTGACTCAAGAAAGCATTGCAATTAATGCCAGAAGATACAGGGATACAAGGTTAAATACACTGGATGGGATAATTAATCTACTTAATCCAATAGTATTATTTTTTTCTGCAGCAGTGCCTAGTATCAGCTATTTTCACAGCTAGTGCCAGATATTTAAAATGCCAACACTGTAAAATCTGCAATCATGGAATTAACTATGAAATAAATTTAATCCTAATTTCCACCCATTAGCTGTTGACTTTCATTTGGTGCATTTCCCTTTTCCAGGTTAAATCTCTCTCTTATAGCTGCAAACTTTATAAACAGTGTAATACCACTGGAAAATGAAACATTTTGGCCATCAAGCATATTCCATGTAATATTTATTTATATTACTGATGATCCTGCAGACATTTGTATCATGGGTGATGAGAACTCCAGTAACCAATTTTCTTGCCACAAACATTTGATCCTCGTAGGGTATTGCTTCAGCTACTTTGACTGCATATGAAATTCAAATAGAAACTTGCTCCGGAAAATCTGATGGTGTATTAGATCATCAATTAGTGAGAACAGTTTTAGAGCACTAAGAGCCTCAGCTGGTCTTACCCAGCCTTGCTGCTCTGACAGGAAAGTTCATCTTTTTAATTCCACATCTTCCAGTAACCAAGTCCATCACCAGAAAGTTACTTAAATAGAAGTCATAAAAGATTTGAGGCATAGAGAGATATTGTGCATGATGGAGTCATGCAGGTAAGAGTAGCAATCGAGTTTAAATCAGAGAGAGAACAAGACAATTATAGAAAAATTACCTGTCATATTTCTGAAGTAGGAATACAGAATAACGTCCAGGAAATTTTACAAACCTTTATGCATGGGCAAGGGAAAGAAAGAGGAGAAAGGGAAAGAAGCTCACAGTCCTGGAAGAATGAAAGGAAAGTGGTAATGTAAGCTGAATGTTTGGACATGTGCACTCAAGAATGTATTATAAAACTTCTTGTAATGTTTTGAAAGCCTGACTTTTGAAAGTGATTTATATGTGAATGCACCTGAGATTTTTCTGTGTTTGCAGTGTTGCATCTCATTAGAAAGAATGTGAATGGGATTCTCTGAATTCCTTGGGCTCCTCTTATCTTTAAACTTGTTGGGGGCTGTGGTTGGATCCTAAGCCACTTCACCTCAATCTATTTTACTTGTGGAACTTCTGAGATACTTCTGATGGACCTGAAAGTATGTTGTAGAGAGGTTGGTCCTGGCCTCTTCTCACAGGTAATTAGTGATAGAACAAGAGAAAATGGCTTCAAAATGAAACAGGGTAGGTATAAACTAAATACTAGGAAAGCTTTTTTGATAGATACAGTAGACATTGGAATAGCTACCCAGATTGGTGTTTAAGTCACTGTGCCTGGATGCGTTTAAATGTAATTCAGATGCAGTGCTGGGGGATATGGTTTAGTGGTGAATTTTGTAGAGTAGGGTTGATGTTAGGATTTGATGATCCCAAGGATGTTTTTCAAGCTGTATGACTCTATGATTCCATAATTCTAAGATCAGTTTTTTACTCTGCAAGATCCAAGGTGATTTTAAAGCGTGTTTTCAAGACAAGTATCCGTCAATAAATAATAAAGGAAATTAAGATTTTAAGGGCAGGTAACATATACTGTTAGGTGCTAATATGATCACTTTCCTTCTGCTACATTAATAGAGAGAGTAACTTGTAACACAGATTGATTCTATATTATACAGCAGTACTATAAAAGTACTTCATGCCCCAAAGTGCTTACAGTCCAAGCAAGCTGCTAGCAGAGAATACAACAGCTGGGGAAGCAGAAGGTAGTAGCAAAATTATAATCAGTGAGATAAACTGATGAGCTATAACTCATCAGCTCATAATCCAACACATAAGATGCTATCTAACACTGTCACTATGAAGCAATCCATCATGTATGCCCTGCATTGTGTTTAAAGTCTTGTAAATATGGACAATTGTGGGCTGTGGGAATTTTCATCTACTGCTATTGTTGAGTGAATTTTTTATCATCAAAGGAAAAGCAAATCAGACATTAAATGTTCTCCCAAGACAGAATGGGGTAGAGAGAACCTTTGCTCCTTGGGGCACAGACCATTTTAAAGGACTGCATCATCTGAGCAGAGCATTGCACACTGTTACCAAGTAATTGCAAGAGGTGATATGATGCCTTTTGCACTCTCCTAGTGTGTCTGAAAGTTAACCCAAGAGAGGTCACATCACTTGCTTCTGAACTACTGCTAAGAAGTTATAAAATGTGAAAAATATCCATATACCAGTAGAGATGTTTTGAATTCCTAAAGATCATGAAATAAGAAAAATCAAAGCAAACTCATTTCTACAACAGTACCTAATATAGCTGCTTAGGAGGTGTCTCCTGTGCCACAAACTCTGAAGCTGACAAATACATGCTGATTTAGATACAGAAATGAATCAGTAGTTTACGTGGAGAAAGCCACAAAAGAATGCTCAGAGGCATGGCTCAGGGGTGTGCTGAGTTTTCAGAGTTCATGAGATGTCACAGGATAACATCCAACAGCCCTAGCAATCTGCAGGGTCTCAATCTTGTATGTTGTTTGCAAAGACCTGTATGAATCTGGCTGAATCACAGATCCCATATTGCTTGGTAGGAGGGACAATTAGAGTTTATGTCTAAACAAGAGATTGAGACTGTCAGGTTTTGTTTGCCATCAGATGTGCAGTTACTGAGAGAAAAAACTCCCTCAAGGGGGGCATCTGAGCCATCAGACATTGATCCACATATTGGCATTTAAAAGAAAGACAGGATGATCACAGCTACAGACTTCTGCTGAAGACAGAAACATCCATCTGCCAACAAGATTTCTTGCCTCAGGAAGTTCATCACTTGTTGAGGCTTGAATCTGAAACACAGACTGCTCAAATCCATCTAGACCTCAAATGATTGCCTCTTGCTGCTCATCCACTTAGGTTAATACTGCTAAGCACTAAGCGACCTTGAACATATAAAATGCAATAAACAGCCTCCAGGAGAGACCATGAGTACCCAGGGCTGTTATTTTTTGTCACATCACTCACAAGGAAAGATTTGGAGTGGAAGTTACATCACATACACTTGGTTACACAGCTGGTGTTTCAAGCAGGTCCTTAGTTCTGTTACCATGGGATCCTCCCAGAGTAGAAAAGACTTCAAGAGAGAGATGGGATCCATCTGATAAAGTCAACCAAATGCATTTTGCAAGCTATTTTACTGCCCCAATGAGAAGAGTTTCAAAATAAATGTGTTAGGCAATAATGACCATAGACTGATGAGGTGTTGAAAGGGAAGCTCAAAGGAACATCATAAAAATTCTCACATTTTGCTTGAAACAGACAGATTTGGGATCTACCTGCAATCTCTGTACATGAACACAGAAAACATGGGAAATAACAGGTGATACTAGCCTGTAAGCTGCAGGGCTGTGATCCCACAAATACAGTCTTATGACTTGAGAACTGAAATGAGTGAATAATATCTTCTTAAAAGAACAAGCAGAAAGGCAAGAAGAAAGGTGTCACAATGTGAAAAGCAGCATGAATGCATGGGAACTTATCTTAGAATTTATGACAAGAAGATTAGGAGCTTATAGCTAAAGATCAGAGGAGAGACCAGCAGTGATAATATCAGGGAGGACAACTGCTCCTCATCACCTGATCAAGAAAAGAAATGGAAAAATAACATCAGTGGTCCTAGTCAACCATTCTGACATTGCCTAGTTGGGTAAGCTGAGGCTTCTCAACAAAAAGAAAGAATACATGCAGGACATGAAAAGTGAAATTAGCTTTTTCTAAGACAATTATGTTCAGGTAAGTGAACATGAAAAATGGCAAACATTGCAGGTCTGGACTTCAGGAAGGCAGGTTTGGGGTTGTTTGAGCAGAATCTCATGGGACACTGCCCTGAATTTCAAACAGGTCAAGGACAACAACTGATACAGGTTGTTGTCCTCTGAATGGTAGAAAACAGTTTTGCT
The DNA here is from genome assembly GCA_013397515.1 of Upupa epops. NCBI lineage: Eukaryota > Metazoa > Chordata > Aves > Bucerotiformes > Upupidae > Upupa > Upupa epops. Next base: position 213,164 of record VZRI01002627.1, read on the forward strand.
GAAAATTACCTGTGAGTCCTTGTGGACAGTATATTAAGTGCGAGTCAGTGGTGTGTTGTAGCACAAGAGCTCTAGCAACAGTACAATTAACAACTAATATAGCACATTGGGCTGTGTTAACAATGATCTTCTCACTGGGTAGAAGGAGGTTCCCTCTATTCAACTCACAAGCCTCCTTTTGGAGTTCTGTGTCCAGTTTTGGTCTCTACAGTACAAGGCATGGACACGGTGGAAGGACATGCTTGTTCAGAGGACTGGGGATCATGACATACCAGAAGATCTTAAGAGAACTGAGGTTGTCCAGCCTTAAAAAGACAAGACAAAAGGGATGTCTTACAGCTAACTATGGGTACTTAATAGGAAGAAATATAGGAGATAGAGACTCTTCTTGGAGATGTACAGCAATAGAACCAGAGCCTGAGGAAGCCAGTTGCAATCATTATTAGTTATAAGGAAAATAATTTGCACCATGAAGATAGTGAAATATTGAAAAAGGTCCCCAGAACTGTTGCAGAATCTCCTGCTGTTGAGATATTTAAAGCTTACTAAAATCTGAGCAACCTAATCTAACTTCAAAGCCTTCCATAATCACATGAACATGAACTGAAACGCTCTAGAAATACAGAAACTGACAGAAGTACATGAAGCTTTCAGTCTGCAAACACTGACTGCAAGCAATCACAGGCAGCAGCAAAAGCAGTTGAAAAGTTTTTGTTTCTCCAGCTTAAGTTTGCTGGCATCCTGATTTGACTACTAACAATGAAATGATCTTTTAAAAGTAAAAAGGATGCAGCATACTCTACATAAACATAAAACATTTTCCAAGGATTTAAAAAGGAGTGAGTTTACTCACATGAACCTGGTAAGGATGATGCTGAATTGTCTATACCTCCATTTTTTATTGGTCTCTGATAAAAGGTTTAGATTATGAATGGAAGAAAAACTCATAGAAACTGCTACGAGAGACTGAGCTAATTTTCAAGGAAAAATAAATGACTCAGTTGAGAAAGAAGCATATGGAGGGTACCAATGATAGTATTATGAATGTGAATGAGAATCCATACTGCTGAGAGCCTGAAAATCTTGTGAAATGTTGAGATGAGAAGAGTATGTAGACCTAATGCTGAGGTGTATTGGGAAGATGGAATAAACTGAAATCGATTTTTTCTTTTTTTCCAAACTTTCAAACATGATCATTGTATCTGTCTATGGACAGCACAGTGTTAAGGTAGTACTCTGAGAGGAGGCAGACAGAGCTGTGACACAAGTTGAACTGGTAGTTTATACCAGAAATGGGACATTTAAAGCTTCTAAGATGGATGCTAATGCAGAAGCCCTTCTGTTGATAGCATTCTGCAAACTTTGAGTAGGGCCACAGATACTAGAAGGGTAAATATGAGTGAAAGCTTGTGTTCTGTAAAGGCATGTATGTCTTAGCTGGACGTATAAATACAAATAGAAAAGATACAATCCGTACTATTACTAGTGTAGAGGAAAATAATTGTGAGGTGAAAGTGCACCTTACTAATGTTCTCAATAAAATTATCTTTCTTTGAAGATGGGATTTGAGGAGTTTTAAAAGGCGTCTTCCTGGCAATAGGTAGACTGTTAGAATGATAAATGTGCACAAAAGAGCCAAATCATCATGCTGTGTGGAGACTTGTCCTTATATAAAATTGAAAGTTAAACCAGGAGATGTTTGGGTTTATTTACAGTGAGAATGGCAGGGCAAAGCTGAACAGGAAAGGTACACCTGTTATTGTAGAAGGAAAACCTGTGTCTCACTAACAGAATTAAATGAATAATAAAAAGATTACTCCTGTATTTGACATATTATGATCAGAAAGACTCCTGGCAGGTGCTCCTCATAAAAAAGATTTCATGTCTGTGTAAATTCAACAATCTCTTTGGGACACATGCTTTCCCAAAAATGCCATTTGGGTTTTCTCATATACTCAAAGTATATTTTTTTATGAAATTTGATCTTCTGAAAGACTGTACTTTATCACTAAGGGCTCCAAGGTGCTTTAACATAACTCAGATACATGAACAGAAAGCAAAAGCAACATGTCTTCATTTTTTTATAGCCATCACTGTTACGTCAGACCTATAAACAGAGAGAACACACCTGTTCCGTGAAGTACAGACTATTATATCACACATGCACAGATAATCTGAAATGTAGTCCACAGATTAGTCTGTACTAGTCTATATATATCTATTCATTAGCCTGGATACCATCTTAGACAAAGGCTAAGAACTCTAAGAACTACCCATAAGATACTTTAGTGGGCATTGCCTGGTACAGTGTGAGCTGCAGATGGCACAGTGTTGGACACTTGTGTCACTACTTGGTTTCTTTATTTCTGTATCAGTACTGCAGCAGGTTAGAAGCTGCTGGAGATCTACACTAGCGCACTGAGACAGAAACAGTCAAAAGGTGAACATCAGTAGGATGGGACTAGGCTTTTCTTTCTGCTGCCCAGCGACAGGACAAGGGGCAGCAGGCAAAAACTGGAACATAGCAGGTTCAATTAAAACATAAGGAAAACCTTTTTCATGGTGGTTGTACAGAGCACTTGAACAGGCTGCCCAGAATGGTCATGGAGTCTCCTTTACTGAAGACATTGCAAACATATTTAGACATGTTCTTCTGTGATATTCTCTAGGGAGTTCTGCTCTGGCAGGGGGGGTGATGATGTCCACATGTTACTTCTAACCACTACCATTTTACGATTAAAGCCAAACACCTAGCTTTAACTGATAAAGTTATTTGGTGAGAAGCTAGAAGAAAGAGACTGGATGAAACTACATTCTACTGCTTTCTAATTAAAACACCAAAAGAATGAGGCCAGTTGAAGCTCTCAGGGCTTGACTCAGAGTGTTTCCTGAATAAAGCTCCTATTTCCTTTGTCTCATGGACACTGAAGGGGAACAACTGTCTGGGCATGTCATGGCCATGAACGAAGTGCCATCTCCTGGCAGCAGGATTGTCTGAAGGAAAGCACACACATCTTCTGCACACAGGGGGCAGGTAGCTCAGAGAAATCCATGGCATGTGTGGAGCCACTGAGGAAATTAGGGTTGTTAGCTTGGAGAAAAGGAGGCTCTGGTGAGACTTTATCACCCTTTACAACTATCTGAAAGGAGGTTGTAGAGAGACGGGGGTCAGTCTCTTCTCCCAAGTCGCTAGCAATGGGACAAGAGGAGGTTTGGGTTGCATGTTAGGAAAAATGTATTTACCATCCCTGGAGGTGTTCCAAAAGTGTATGATAAGGCATTTGGCAACTGATTTAGTTGGCATGGTGAGGTTGGGTTGATGGTTGTAGTTGATCTTGGAGGTCTCTTTCAACCTTAATGATTCTATGATTCTGTGATTTTTTTACTTGACATTTCCCATTTCCCATGAGATCTATAAAGACAGCTATTAGTGCAGTAATTACTCAAACAATGCCATGTTCCTAACACAAGTAGAGAAGAAAATCTGCCTGTGGTTCTCAACTTCTCACCCCTTTTACTTCTTGTTCATTCTTTCTTTAACTGCATTTGAAGGCAGAAGATGAGTTTTTGTGTACAGAATCTTGTTCACTAAGGCAGTGCTCATACACAGCTTTTAACAAAAGTGATTGCTGCACAGCACATCTTTCTACGTGGCATCAAAAACAAAGCAGTGAGATATGCTACAACTCATGGGCACACATAGCTTGTACTGCACAAAAGAAGATCTTTTGTCTCTTCCTAGGCCATAGAGGTAGTGTTTCCATAATTCTCTGTTTCATTTCCCAGCCTAACATTCTGGATTTTAGTGAGCTTGATCCATTGCTGATTTAGTTATCTCCATTCACTGCCATAATCGGATATGACATATCTTGGACCCAATGGAAAACTAAGCTTATTCACCTATGAGATTTATCTCAGGTGTAAACTAGGCATCTAGCTTTTTAAGTATTGTGTGACTAGTGAAAAATATTGTTTGAAGCAGTAAGGCATAAAAAATTCTCAAGATCACAGCCCTCAAAACAGTAAATCAAACCTACAAACCACAGGGAATCTGATCTACCCCTTCATCCAAAACAGTAATTTGAGGATTGCCCCTGAAGCAACTACTTTCCTGGGATTTTGTTGAGTTGTTTACAAAGATAGTAGGGAAATTGTAAACTATATTTCTCAAAGTCCCCATACGCTATCCTTCAAGTGCTCATGTCAGGAGTTTGCTCATTTCAAGTCGTCACCATTCTTGTAGGAAAAGGAAGAATCACCAGAAAAAATTCAATAAACAAAATAGAAAAAAGCAACCCCACACGTAAAACCAAACCTAAAATGTTTGCTGTCAGAAACCTAGATGTCTCCCACTGTCACTAAATCAGCTCCTGTCCCCATTTTCACATGCACAAGAGGTCTGTGGTAAGGGAGGACAATTGGGTCAATTCCTCTAAAACACAGAGAAAACGAACAGATGCTTACACAGAGGGAAGATTGTTATTGCTGGATCCTTTGTATACGAGCCATCCCCTCTCTTCTCCCAGCATTGCTTGGCTCCAGCATCTACACGAGCTCCTCATTTTGCCCATCAGTTTGAGTAAGGCCATATCTTCCTAATAGAAGTGTCTGCTATGCTTTACAAAATGCTCCATTAGTTGAAATGCGCTTGAATGTATGACATGTTCTGATATTATCCAAATGCTTTAGAGTTCATATAGCATCATAAATGCCATGAAATGCAAAAAAGGACCCAACAATTCACACCTGACATTCAGCTACAGATGCCTCAAAGAATGTCTGTCTTTCAAAAAAAATAAAGCACTCACCTATCCCCCCAGTTCTGTGTCCTATGTGGTTCATGTTAGACTCTCAAAATAGCTTTTTCTTTCCTGTTTTGGCCAGTGTTTTGCATTCTGCAGCCAGTTTACTGCAGCTGCAGTAAAAGAGGTCTAAAATGTTGGCTTGTCTGAATAGGCCTTGGTTATATAAAACCACAGATATTGTCCTAGCAAAGGGTTTCTTGATTGCATGAAGAATAGAATGGCCAAAGAACAGAATGTTTAAATAATAGATACAAAGAAATTACTCAAATGCAATGATGAATACACTAGAGATTTTATGAGTGAGGAGGGAGTAATATTGAGACTGTTCTAAGAGTTGTGATATCATGACTAAAGTATTTAAACCAGAATAAGAAATGGCTTGAGAGATCTTCCTATTAGATTTGTGTTGCTGTGTCAGACAGAAATGAGAGGAGATATCTTTAGATTGTGCTAATTCCACTTTTAAAAGCTGCAGAAATGTTATCAGTGACCTCAATGGAATAGAATATGGCTGTGTGAAAGAAAATGGCTGTGAACTGCCTTTTAGGAGGTATTATTTTACAGGAGCAGTGGCAGTGAACAAACAAGACCTCCACTACAGGAATTTTAAGGCAGTTTTTATTGTCTCAGAATAGCCAAGAATCACAGTGTCTATGAAGGGCTCTTCACTGACTGAGGTTTCTTCTCCTGTTTGGCTGCTTGACTCAATACAAGAGCCAGAGCAAGACTTGGGCCGTATTAAGAAACATTTGAAATCCTTGATTCATTTAGTGGGATGAAATAGCAGGGTATTGGTCTTTTTCTGGCTTTTACATCAGAAATGGTTTTTGCTCACCTTGCAGAGGATGGATTTCAAACCTCTTTTTGCACCAAAAAAAACCCCCAAAAAGCCACAAGTTTACTAAACTTAGTGCTAAATTTCTTATAGCTTAGAAATCTATTGAGATAAATTCAAAACCACATAATCAATAGATTATATATATTCATTGATTATGATCTGGATTTCAACGTGTGGCTTTATCATGGTGAAATCTACTGCATGTCGTCCTTAGGACCTAGGCAAGTCTCAGTGTACACTCTTATTTCACACATCTAAGGGAGTAATTTAGCTCCAGTTTAAAACATATATACTTGTACTACTGCTTGCAAATATCTGTGTGTACATTAAGGACTCCATTCAACTCCCCATGTAGAGATGTCTGTGATATCCTTGAGACTCCTTGGACTCCTAGCTACTAGTGTAGCTGGCACAAGCCTTCCAAAAACCTGTATCACGTTCACTGCTCCTCAGTGGACACTTTGGATGCCCTAGGACATGTCAAATGACAAAAGAGATCTTAAGCAAACTAAATCATCTCTATGTCTTCACTGAAGAGCTTAAGCATCCAGTATTACGGCAAATACTATAACCATGTGTCCTACTGTGCCACTGAATTTTAGTCCTAAAGTTGTATGAGATGAATATTTCCAAAGCTATGATAATAGATTAAGTCTGGATTCAAACAAGCCAACACCTTGTAGCTCTGGCTTACAGAAAAGATCAGAATACTCTAAAGAGTAACTAGAAGTTTCCAGACATTTTTTGCCCCCCCAAAAAAAAAAATTAATAAAAAATTCTTTAGATTGGCTTGTTTTTCTGAAAGCTGGAACACTTATCTATTCCAATTACCATCACAGATGGTGATGTATGGTAGAGAAGTCCTTTGCTATTGTACAGAAACACAAAGGTGTAGCAGAATGGAGCCAGGCTATATATTTTTTGTCATGAAGAATTTTGCATGATGAAGCCATGATTTAATATTGAAAGTACATGAAATATTGTCATCAGGACCAAAAATAGGCTAAACACTTCTGTAGCCTCTCACAGCCTTAAAGCTTCATCCTCTTAGCTTCACAAGTGTTTATCCATCCCATCCTGATGACATATTTGCAGCAGGGTAGCACTATAAATCATATCCCTCACACAATCCAAGTTAAAAGTAAGCCTTCTCTACCCAGAATGGTTTACTGAATAAGACTCCCCAAGTTATGTCATTGTAAGAATGGCCACATGTGATTAAACCACCTGTCCCTTTAATCTTGTATGCTGTCTTTGGCAACTGACAGTAGGCAACAGCTCAGGAACCTCCTGCTCAAGTGAAAATAGTGCTTATTCCACTTAAAGCACTGCTGTGGAATGGAAAGCACAGTTTATAGGTGAAAGCAGTATCATGCAGAAAGAGAGGTCCAAACCTATCAACCTCTGTATCACTAATTTAGCTATTTGGCAATTTTGGTCATCCTATCATGAGAAAAGCAAGTCATATAAACTCTACTAAAGTCATATACTACTGCTACTATTTATTCCAGATTATTTTCTTTTTTGCAAAAATATTTTGTTCATAATTAAAAGCACCCACGTTACAGTGTCTTCAGCTCAATGAAAGCCTAAGCTTTATCTGTTGTGCAGAAACCTTAGTCAAAATTCCTCCATTTTTTTATGTAAATGTGCTTGGCTTCCTAAAAAAAGACTGGGTGAGAATTGTATCATTCTTGGAGACATTACAACCACTTTGAAAGCCTTTAATATTTGTCATCAACCTGACTTCAAACACCTTGTGTTCCTGCATGAGTAGAAGTTGTGGGAAACAGGGACAAGAAGAATTAGGAATACAGTTTTGAAGGTAACTTCTTTACAAGGTCATGGGTCAAGTAAGAAGCCAGACGTAATGCAATTATTAAATCTTCTGTTCTGCAAGCAGTCTTCATATACACATATATACACATGCACAAGCTGGCTGCAGCCTGAGTGCATTACCATTCATTACCCACCCATTTGGGACCACTGGGATAGGCTCAAAGAACAATTATAGTAAGACTTCATGATGCCAGGAGAATAGTACAAGCCTTGCTGAAAGTGCAAATAACTATTAGCTCTTCAATCTCCAGGGAGCTAGGGGCTAAAACTGACAGAACATCTGAAAATGCTTCCTGAAGAGATGAAATCATTCACAACCTTTGAAGAAAAGTGCAAGAATTAGCCATTTATGTTGTTGTTTCCATTTTTAGAAACTAAGAGAAAAGCTTATATTGAGATGCTGGAATGACGGTTTTATGGGTTTAAGCTGGTAGTGAGCCTTTCTTAAGGATGACACTACTCAAAGTCAAAGTTTTGATTCCTTGGTTGTGTCTGTGAATCCTCCCACAAAATTCCTTTGCAAGGGAACAAGAAAGGGGAAGAAGACATATCAATACGGAAATGACTTCTCAGCTTTGAAAAGTGAAGTCCATTTGGGATTTTCTGTTACTAAAAAGTCAGTGACTTTGAAAAATAACTTTCAGATGTGATTTGTTCAAAAATATGTAATGCTTTCCACTAACTCTGGCAATTATCATCTACTGAGAAAAGGAACTTGAAAATGCTGCTCTGAGAATTAATACCCATGGTGTGTTTCCAATTTTGCCATTGCATGAAGCTCTATATAAAATTAACACTGTTTTGCTTTGCCACAATAGGATTGTGCTCCACATACTGCAAAGAATAGTCCAGATGGAAAGGGGACCTTGCTGCCTCTCTAAAGTGAGAGTTCAAAGCATGGTATCTTAAATTAATTTCTTTGTGAAGTGAATAAATTCATGACTCTGGAAATTGGTGCCGTTGAAAATTAAAAAGGAATGCAGTTAAAATTCAAGAAAATCATGGAAGTAAATAATAGAGATCACTGAACAATATACTGTTAGGAACAAGCATGAATACAAATAAGCAGTCATCACTGACTGTCACTTCAAAAACACATCAAATATTATCTTTTTTTCTTCTAGTGATTGATAGTGAACACCCGAGTAACAAGGCGAGAGATCTCCTGCTTTGCTTGCCATGAATAATGCAATGACTGTATTTCCTAAGTGTAAAGAAATATGAATTTGTTCAATAAATAGCATAAGTACCAGTAAGAGACAAATTAAGAGTTAAGCGTCTGAAATGTAAAGCAGCACAGGGACAGCACCTGTTACTAAACTAACTAACATTTTCTTTCATAGCTCTTCATTATCACGTGTTTGAAACATTGCTGTTTTCACTCGCTTTCCCTATGCTTGGCATTTGCCTTAAGTGCTCATAGATGTAGATTTGAACAGATTGGTAGCAACAAGAGGATGAAACGGTCGGAACTTGGTGTTTTCTTCCAGGCTAAGGCTTTCGTATCAGCAGGCATGAATTTTGAAATTTAACTTAGTGAGCCTAACTTCAGTTTCATTCTGCCAGCACACTAGCCAGCACTTTACCCAGCAGGTTTTGTTATTTGATTTGAAAAATTAAAGCCATGATAAAGGAGAGGATTAAAAGAGAGAAAGAGCAGAACAGTGAAGAATCATAGAATCATTAGGGATATGACGGGACCTCGAAAGATCATCCAGTCCAATCGCCCTGCCACAGCAGGACCACCTACACCACATCGCACGGGAACACATCCAGGCAGGTCTTGAACGTCTCCACAGAAAGAGACTCTGCACTCCCCCTAGGTAGCCTGTTCCAATGCTCTGTTACCCTCACTGTGAAGAAGTTTCCTCTGATATTTATATGGAACCTCCTCTGTTCCGGATTGCACCCATTGCCCCTTGTCCTATTACTAGATGACCTTGAGATGAGCCTGGCTCCATCCTCCTGACACCTACTTCTCCCATATTTAGAGATACTAATGAGGTTACCCCTCAGCCTCCTCTTCTCCAAGCTGAAGAGGCCCAGCTCCCTCAGCCTTTCCTCCTAAGGGAGGTGCCTGATTAATTCATCTAACTGAATCAAAGAGGGAAGAAAGGATATTTACTTACAGTATAAATATACATTGGCTATAAAAGCTGTTTTATTTGCATGGTGGTTTTCTCCATTAAAAATAGCAATAGTTTAACCAAGTTAATGGAAAGATTTTCTGCTAACAATAGAAAGACAGTCTTGATTTTTCTGACCTTAGCTTGTTGGTCAGTGTTGACTCTTTAAAGGTTGAGTGCCATTTCTCTGCTGTTTGATAGAAACTGATACCCCTTAAGTACCTAGCCGTGTGTGTCAAGCTTCACCTTAGAATTGATTCCTTTACAGCTATGTTATAAAATCCTACAAATAAGGGTTTCTTGCTGGAAGAAATGTTGACAGGTCCTTAACTAGGTAGTGCTATTGAGTGCTAATATAATTAGTTGGGCAAATCACATGAAGTATGCAGACTGTCATTCATTTCTGGTACTATTCATATTGTCAGGCCTTAGTAATTTTTCACCTGTCTCTTCTGTCTTCTCAACTGGAGAATAATATTGTAGATATTTTGACTTACACAACAGATAAGTCCAATTTCTGTGAGTTAGTATGAAGTCTATTCAGAAAAAAAGTCACATTGCTGTGAAAATAGTTACTTTTGCTAATATTTCTTTTTACTATCAGTGTTTTCAAAATCCTGCTATTTTTGCCAGGGATAAGAACTGAAAATGCTATAGATTATTGGTATCCACTTGGGGGTTTCTGCTGCTTTTCCTCCTTTTGAGGCATTCTAGTGGAGCAATAGGTCATACTTCTCCGGCTAACCAAATTTCTTTCCACATTCAAATAAATTCCAGCAGAAGGCATTTAGTAAATTAAGTTTTAATTGGAGGTTATTCAACTTGCAGAAAATAGATGAACCAGAAAATAACAAACATGACTTCATCTGAAACAGAGAAGTAACTCATATTATATTCAGGGAAAAAAAGACAGTATTTATAACACACGGGAGAAGACTTGATATTTCCCAAATTATTCTGACCTCTTAATCCAATAATTCCATAAGTATGACTGAAAAACAGAGCCAAACAAAAACAAACAACAAAACAAAGAAAAGAAGCAGAGAATATTCTATAAAAATATTTCTTTGCTGTCAGAAAAACATCCCTTCCTCCTGTTAGGCAAAAGGTCCAGGAACGCCAGATATAAATGAATAAAGGTGACCAATTGCTACTTGATGGGCTCCAGCAGAGATACAGGATTGCTGATTTATCCTGCTTAATGCAATAGGTGAGTGCAGCAACATTCATTCCCTTTAAACTTGTAACCTTCCCTTGTCTAATTTCCCCACCAGCCCAACCTTTGACTTAGTCTTGTTTACTGTAGTTATCTCCATTTGCCTGGTAGGATGCTAAAGGCATAAAAATACAATATTGGTCTCTCACTGTGTGTTGTGTAAATGCTGTAGATGCAAGGCTTTGCAGTTACACAGTGTAACCTCATTGCATATGTGTGCTACACTGAATCGCTTTGAAAGCCAAACATTTACATTTTCAGTTACTTAACAATGGTGTTCTGTTATCTCCTCTGGAAGCATAATATAGACTAGAACAAGAGAATGTTAACTTTCTTATAGGAAGTTAAACTTCCTTAAAGAAGTATTTTCTGAAGCATGTAATCTTTATTAAATTCCTTTGACCTACTTAAAATTGCACAGAAATGGTCACAGTCATTAGATTTTTGTGTGAAATGAATTATTCCATCTTTTTGTCTTAAAGTTTTCTCTCATAATTCTGTCTCAATCTTTTCAGGAGATTTCTATTTGTTCCAGCTCTGTTAAATTATATGGGATTCTTCTTTCGTGGCAGAATGAGCTGTATAAAGTCTTAGCTGCTCATGCAAATTTTCTCCTGCTGAAATGTTCCTCATAGGATACCGCTTTCTGGATTCTACTCATTTCTTAATTTCACCTTGTTTCCCCCAAAAAAATCCACATTAGTAAGGTTCACCAAACATTTCTCATTCTTTTTCTCTCTGCATGGCTCATCACTGCTAAGTTTCTGTCATTGGTCTTTTACTAATCTATCATACGAGAGAGGCACAGAACTGCAGGATTAATGAATCCAGATTAACATTGTCCTTATTGATTTGAAAATGTCTGCTAGTGGGGATTATTTCTTTTCTTTTCTTTTCTTTTCTTTTCTTTTCTTTTCTTTTCTTTTCTTTTCTTTTCTTTTCTTTTCTTTTCTTTTCTTTTCNTCCTCTCCTCTCCCTCTCCTCTCCCTCTCCTCTCGCTTTAATTTCTAAAGATCATTTCTAGATGCTAAGTTCTGAATAAAACACGGAGGCTCATCATGTTATGTTCTTTAGGTTTTATGCTGAAACATCTCTGCTGCAAAATCTTGCACATATTTGGAATTTTTTTAAAGACTATTACAAAGTTTAAAACTTTTGACTGTCTCTGTTCTGTGCGGATGAGACATGTCTCTTCTTAGCCAATAAATCACCACTTGAATCAGAAGCAGTAGTTATGAAACTCATCTAATAAAAGAGATGCTTGTAAGATGGTGAAAGGTTTGTGGAAAGATTCAAGAACAAATCATAGAGCTGCCCTGTTTGAAAAGGACCTCCAAAGGCCAGGTAGCACAACCTCCCTGCAGTAAGCAGGGACATTGTCAACTAGATGAAGTTGCCTATTGCTTTGTCGAGCCTCACCTTGAATATTTGTAGGGATAGGGCCTCAGCCACTTCCCCTGGCAACCTGTTCCAGTGTTCAACCACCCTTATACTAAAGAATCTCTTCCTAACATCCAATTTAGATCTTCCCATCTCTAATTTGAAACCATTGCCCCTCATCATATCACTACAGGCCTTCATAAACTCTCCCTCTCCAGCCTTCTTGTAGGTCCCCTTCAGATACTGGAAGGCTGCTATCAAGTCACACCAGAGCCTTTTCTTCTCCAGGACATACAACCCCTGCTCCCTCAGTCTGTCCTTATAGGAGAGGGTTCCAGCCCCTGATTTTGTGGCCCTCCTCTGGATCTGCTCCATCAGGTCCATGTCCTTTCTGTATTGAGAGCTCCATAGCTGGATGCAGTACTCCTGGTAAGGTCTTGCCAGGGCACAGTAGAGTGGCAGAATCACCTCTCTGTCTGCTGCCCACAGTGCTTTTGATGTAGCCCAGGATATGATCGGCCTTCTGGGCTGCAAGTGCACACTATCTGCTCATGTCCAGCTTCTCATCCACCAGCAGCTCTAAGTCCTTTTCCTCAGGGCTGCTTTCTGTCACCTCCTCCACCTTGCCTGTATGAATAGAGATTCTTGTTCCAACCCAGGTGCAGGACCCTGCACTTGGTCTGAGGAGGTCGAACCTCATGGTATTCATCTGGTCTGGCTCCTTCAGCTTATTCAGGTCCTTCTGGATGACATCTGGCAAATCTAAGCTATTCTCATGTTGAAGCTGAATCTCTTAACCACCCACCTAGCCAATGCCTATGTTCCCATAAAGATTTGTATACCGCAACACGCAGTACATTTGTTTTCAAGGCTTAAAATAATGAGTAGAGGTGGGCCTGGATTAGGGTCTGTTAGTGTTTAGGACATATTGGCCTCCTGCATGTCCTGAGGTGACTTTCCATTTATACAAACAGAAAAAAGAAAGCATTAAATTGCATCTAACACTATATAGAGTCCTGAGGCTACAGAAAGGGTGGGTCTAATTGGCAAAAAGTTTGCACAGATGAAAATCTGTGTGGTCTGAGTAATATGTACATGAAATTAGTTCATAGCTTGTGAAGAACAGAAAACTTACTTCAGTTTGATGAACTAAATTTGAAGCTGAGCTATCCCAGCAGCATGGATAAGACTTATTTAACTCCTGCTTGAAATGCTTCGGCAAAGTAAGCAAAACTCTCAACTGATAAAAATAAATGCTAACAGTAGTTGAATCAGTTGAAGTGCTTCTCCATTAGGACCTCACTGCCTATCAGAATCACTTTAAAGACTGATTCATGCTACAAAAAATACACCAGTCCCACTGAAAAAAAAATAAAAAGGTAGAGCTGTGACACTGTCAAACCATCACTGTTCACCTCACTGGGCTGTTATCCCTGTCTCTTCATGTTGTCGGTTTGGGGACTTAATTCATGGGCTTTGCTGTTGGAAGGAACTGTTAGATCACAGGCTGTGGACTCACAGCTCTTACAGCTGCCTTACTGTGATTTAAAAAGCTATCCCCAACTGTGAGCCGCAGGAACACTTGTGGGGCATGCTCTTGGCCCACCCTAAAAGTGATGTAATGCATTGAAGTTTAAACTAAGTTTAAGCTAAGTCACATTACTTTGCAAATGGAACAGATTAGGGCAGTTACCATACAAAAATACATCTTTTCTAAAGGACGGTAACCTATCAGACTCTCATAACTCTTTCATGTACTGAAGGCATTAGTTTTGCCTCCTTTATAGCATAAGCCATAAAATTTCAACTAGTTTGCTCTTGTACTGGGCCACCAGTAATTTCTCTGGGGCAGGAAGCAGCATCTCAGCTGCAGCACTGAGCTCAGTGCCACTGTGTCCCACACACTAATGAGCTAATTCAGAGAATCATGATGTAAACCAGACAGTGTCTCAAGTTAGGAGAGAATTTTAGTATGTTTCTTTAGGAATGAGCCAGCTGTAGACAAGCTGCATGCATCTCTTCCTTCCTTCAATCTGCTTTGTAGTAGCCTCTGCACACAATGACTTCACTGAGTCAAATTTGACATAGAGATGATGGATGTACCTTAATTTTTTTATAAATCTCATGTAAATAAATGTAATGGAGTAGTGTCCTAGAAATCCCCCTTCTGAGAGGAAGGCTGTGCTTTTAGGCCAACCTTATATTAGAAAGTGGAATATTGACTTGGGAGAATTATCTGATAGGGGAGAATCTCAGCAGAATTTGCATTTTACTACTTCTCAGTGAATATAGACATTATCTCATGCTTGAGATAGCAGAAAACTATGAGAGAATCTTTTGTAGTAGTCAGATGTTCAAAATACCTCTCTCCTATTTAGATTGTTTAGTAACTAACAAGATGGGAGTTATCCCATTGTGATACCTGACCTGGTTGATGTCACAGCAGCATCAAGCAGGGATTGCACAAGTAACACTTTGACCATATTGTGCATGACAGTGTAAACAGTTTAAATGCCTGGCTAGTCTTCATGCATGAGGTTGAAAAGAATTTTCAGATTTTCTGGAATAATTTTTGTTGCCAGTAATGTCACCTAGCCTGAGCTTCAGCATTGCTGCATCATAAACAGACCTGTGTCTGGCTAATGGACCTGGAAGAGCTATTCCCCAGTCAGAATGCTTGTTTTTCCTTTGACTTTGCAAGGCTTCCTTTCCAGGGTACTGCCTACTGATGAATTTGTCATTCACCACATTTGCTGGAAATATTCCCACTAAAACAACCAGCCTACGTAATTATGGGATACTCCATGAAACATGAGTGGGCATTATGGATTTGGGCTGGACTGTATCTTAAAAAAATCTGCATATGTAATATGATAATATGTGTGAACTTTGGGATGGGTACAAGGACTCTACTACAGAAGAGAGGAGGGGTTGCTCATTCCTCACCTTTTGTTTGCAGTGTATTCAGATGCAGGGTTAAAATATGGCTGTTTGATAGGGAAAGCAAAGGCTTTGAGAAGTGATTGTACAGAAAAGATCATAGGGTCAAGTGGAAATTGCTGCTTGGAGCCTTCAAAATTCAAGTTACTTTAAGTGGGTGTTTCTTACTGTATGTGTTAACCTCAAGGGCAAATTGTTGTGGAATACTGCACAAGTTCTCAGCATATAATACATTTAGCAAATAGTAACTACCCGAGAAATCAGAGGGCCCTTATATGACCTTCAACCATCCTCTCTGTGAATGGGTAGAACATTCAAGTGGTCACATAGGTGTATTTTCATAGATTTAGTCCGAGTCAGTAGAGCAAGACTAGAACATCCTTTGTGTATTACTTGTTCGTGTCTCCAAAACATTCCAAGTGTCCAGTGTGCTAAAGAAGGGGAAGAACAAGCCTTATGTAACAGGCAATTTTGAAATGGTGCATTTTAAAGCATGTTCAGGCACCTTTTCAAATACTGAGGAAGAATCTGCCAGGACACATTAGAGTGAACAAACCTTCGTACACTTGATGGTGTCGAGTTTTCCATGTCACATCTGCTTCCAGGCCTCTGGTAGTGATTTTTAGATTGATTTAGAGAGGTCCCTTTTGTCACAAATTGTTTCACTCTGTATTCACAGCAGGGAGTCAGCTGCTGCTGGCTTCCACAGCATGAAGGGCAAAACCCTGTATTTAGATGGCGATGTCAGCAGATGTAGAGGTTTCTAGCTTTCTCGAGATTTGCTGCCAGTCTTGTCTTTAAGAAGGTCTTATTACTGCTCCTTTTCCTCCTCCTGCCCCAATAGTCATACTGTGCCACTGTGCGTATAAAGTCATCAAATAGGCTGAGTGGAGGGACTTACACTGAATTTTCAATGAAGTGTGTTCAGTTTTGACGACGGTCAGAGTTAGCAACTCACTGTTTTCACTGGCCATTTGCATCTTCCTTTGATATCTACATTAAGCTATATAGCCAGTACAGTAAGGCAGGTAGTAAATCTAGTAAGAGACACTGCTTCCACAAAGTTGAAATTGAAGACAAATGCAGGCAACTTTCTCCAAGTGCTCAGAGAAATAACAGCAAGAAAACTAAATGCCCTTGAGGATACTTTGGCCTTGTCAGAAGAAACTTTTGCCAGAAGACAACATCACTGCAAAAAAACCATCAGTTTTTTTACGTCAAAAGCAGATCTTGCACATGTCTGGTTATCTTTGGCAGTGCACATTCTAGTTGAAATTCCTGAGGCTTTGAGGATTTTGAGGATTTCTACTGCACCTTACTCAGCAGTATGAGCTGCTGTCCACACAAGGATATCTTGCTTTGTCCCCAGTTGCCAAAATTTAACTCAAGTGCATTTTTCTCTAAAAGCAGATTCATGAGTCCTTGAGAAACCAGGTTTGCTGCCTAAGCTGGCAGAACTTTGCCCATATTAAAGAAATGGCATGAGAAGATAATGAAGGCTCTTCCTTACAGTGGTGGTGTTGACACAAGCATCAGAATTAAAGGGATCTTGAAAATGACTATTAGCATCTGGAGGAATTAAGTCTCTATAAAAAGTTTATACATAAGGAAAAACCTTCTTCATTGAAAGTGTCATTCAGCATTGGAACTGGTTGCCCAGGGAATCACCATTCCTGGACGTGTTCAAACGTTATGCAGATAGGGACCTTAAGAACAAGATTTGCTGAATGTTGCTAAAGTTGGATTAATGCTTAGACTCAGTGATCTTCAAGGTCTTTTCCAACCTAAATGAGTCTGTGATCCTAACTTGTCAAGTCCTGAGTGCTATGTGCTGTAAAGAACTACATGGGTAAAGAAGGTGTTTGAGGCAGTGAAAATCGGCAGCCTGCAGGCAGGTGTCAGAGAACTGAGGCAGGTCAGGGCACTTAAAAATATATTTCCATTCTATCTGCAGTTTACCCATGTATCACGCAGATCACACCTGTAATAGCAAGGGCTTAGAGACATTTCTCAATGTGCCTTTTGTAAGCTGGTTTTGCAGAGTAAACATTTTCTGAGTTGTGCAAAGAGGTAGTGGGCATTCAGCAATGGGGAGGAACAGGGCTCTGGACTGAATCACCTCATGTCCTCAGGAAAATCTCCTGTATGAGCAGCTCCATAGCCTGGCAATTTAATGAAACTCTTAGGCAGGAAGTGAGGGGCTGTTAATGTATTTTATAGCTGCACATGCTCATTTCCAACAAAAATAAACTTTGTAAGATTTTTTCCCAATGATCAAAGCACACAGAGATGACTCGTGTCCCATCTGCATATTTACCTATTCCTCTGCCCTTCTAATTGCAGAACGAGCCTATGCAGGCACTGAGGGGAAAGAATGATCTTCATATTCTTCATTACTCACTTGTAGTTTCACCTCCCATGAGTTATGACTCATTTTCCCACTCCTGGGACATGTCTCATATAAACTGATCATACAATAATTCACCATAGGGGTGAAAAATTAACTTGTCTTAATACAGAAGTTAAGAAAATAGGCTAATATTTCATTTCCCTAGAAGAAACCAATGTATTAGGAGCTGGCAGGTCACACTCCGGAGTGCAGCCCAAGTGAAAACATACCTCAACTAAACCAAGGGACTGATGATAGAAAATCAGGCTGTTTGCTGCACACTCCTGAATGACCTACATATTTATTTTTTACCCTGTCCTGTTTCTCCCTCCTTTCTTTCCCCACAGTTTTAGAAGTTACTTGGCTGCGGCAGCACTGTAAACTGAAACCTCCTTCCAAACATGTGTGTAGGGAAAATGCAGTCATTTGGCACTGAAAACATCCCACAAGAGACATCATTTCTGCAGTGGAGACAGGTGCTCCATATTCCTTTTATTTTGTTTTCTCTAATGTCTTGCATCATTCACCATGGGAGGAAGATATTCGATTGACCCACTGTTCGTTTAGGATGACAAATTAATTTCATGTCAGCCTACAAACAGCCTGTTAACAGTAATCACCTGGGATCACTCCAAGCAGCATAGAAGAGGCATTTAACTCGTGACAGAAAGGTAAAATTTTCTGAGCCATCCAATCCCCTGGGGCTTTTTGATCCGTATTGCCAGGGACTACCCCTAGCATCTGAATTCAGCCTTACCAAAAGTTTAGATTAGCTTCTGAGGTGGTATTTTCCACAAAGGGAAATTAAATTATGTGACTTGATTGTGAGCACATACAACCTTGTCTCTTCCTATTTATTATATGCTCTTCCTGGTGTGATTACATATAGCAAGAAAAGGTTTGCTGCTTCACATTGAGGATTGCCGTGACAGAGAAACACCACTCACCAGCACAAGCCCATTAAGCTTTCATTAGACCCCCTTGCCCTCTTCCATCTTTCTTGTCTCCTGCTTTCCTTGTTCTCTTTTATATTCTCACTTATTTCTATCTGATAATGCTTCATTGCTCTCAAGTCACTGCAAGAACCTTGTTCCACCTTTGTCTTGGCAATCTGTTGCCCATTACAAACCACTTTCACAGGCAATGATCACTGGCAGTTGTGGTCTGTCATGTTGAACTTTAACTGCAGGTTTGGCTTGAAAGGCAGCAGAGTATAACAGTGAGCTGATGTTTGTGCCTTTGTATACCCGTGTAAAAGACACAGGTGAAAGCACCGTTTTTACAAATAAAATTATTGCCTTGCATTTTTTAAAAAAATATATACAGGAATTCCTATGCAAAATAAATTATAACACACAATATTGGCTCCTCCTCCTGTTATTTAAACTGTGTCAGCAATGGGATTGCTGGCATAACACAGTATCCCAGTAGGATAGACCCAAAGAGCCTCACATGGATTTTGGTCACATCATGCTGTAGCAATATAACAAAAGATATCGTGGCTGAGAAAATGCAGGGTCACACATTCAGTTCTCATTGTTCTGATTTCTGCTGTACAGCTATCACAGCTATTGTATGTGCGGTGCACACTCTTCTGGGTAGAACAAAACATAAACATCTGTTTGTCAATGCACAGTAATAATGAACTGTCACAGAGACACAGGTGGAAGAAAAGCCTCATTCAATTCACATTGCAAGGAGAATGTAGGTCAGTGGAATATTATTATAGAAATTGGAATTTATCTGGGACACCACGGCTATCAAAACCCTATTTAGAAGAGTGCTATGGCACCATCAATGACCATGAGTTGCCGTGACAGTCTCTCCTGCCTCTCTCCTGAGAAGATGCCTTTAATACTGGAAGATCCCATTCAATACTGGATTACGTTGCTTGGTTCATTTCCAATTTCTGTACTAAATTAGAGCTTTCTTCAACCTTCTGCCTGCCTTCCGTGCATGTGCTTCTCGGCCCCAAGCCTTCGTAGCTGTATGTTATCCAACAGGATCACAACCCTGCTAAGAATGGCCGGTATTTAGCGTGTTCTCCAGCATTTAATTTTGAGCCGTAAAAACTAACTTTCTTTTGTGCTGAAAGAACATATGGGTTCATTGTGAGGGAAAAGAATTGTTGGAGCACTCTATTGAAGTCAGATATTTTTAGGTGCGTGTAAGATCAAAGCTCTGATATCTCTTGGTGCGGTAGTACATGTAGCAATATGTAACGGCAAAGAGCCTTTTTCCAAGTCTCCATTCAGAGCACTTTCATTACCTTTTAAAAAAGCCTTTGACATTTTTGTGCCATATACAGCTCTTTAATGCAGTATTAGCTGACGTGAAGTGTGCCAAGCCCATTTAAGCACAGAATGTGTAGATACGGAATGAAACAAGTTTTGTCAAGAGACAGCAAACTTCAAAGTTTCCAGAGGCTCAGCTTAGACAAACCTTATTAAAACATGATAACTGTTGAAATAGAGTTCAGGCTTTCTCAAGCAGTTTTTGGTAATGTTGTTTCTCAGAATTCAGTAATACTGGTTAAGGGTATTTCACACATTAATTGGTTCTGTCTGCTTCAAGTCCTGGCTTCAAGTCAATAGAAATGTATCCAAGCTGTCAAGTTTACATCTAAGCTTTCCCAGAGTGTGAAGTTGTTTATATCTAGAGTTCTGGAGTCAGCTGACATCTACACACTTAAGAAAATTAATTCAAATTAATTGAAGGTGTGAACTTAGAGCATCACAGTTCAAGTATCTTAAAACCCCATGTGGAAACTCTTATTCAGATGTAAAGTGTCCTCAGTTCTGAATATAATCTTCTTCCAAGATGAGCTATATCTAAATTCACAACTAAGATCTAGCAGCATCTTTTGAAGCAGAAACTGTTGACAAGGAAATTTCACAGGTGCACCAAATAAGTGATAAACAAACTACTTCAGATTTAGGACTGGTTTGGTTCTCATAAGGTTGTAAAATACATTTCAGTCTTTATCCAATCAAGTAGTTTTCAGTTACTCCAAGGAAGATAAAATAAAGGTCATGTTTTATGACTCATTAACAGTCACACTTTTATTCTGAAATGATTTGAAATAGCAGAGCTGTGTTTTGTGTCTAATAAATCTGAAACTAATTGGTTTTCAGTAGCAAGTTTGGAGATTTTCCTCTAGAGTACTAGACTTTCCAAAACTACAATAAGAAAATAATAACACCACTATTGTCTCAGTGTAACTGTGATTTGTTTTGTGTGACAGCTGATTTGTTGATCACCAGTTGCAAGTTTTTTATCACTAATTCTGCTCTTTCCTCCTGTCATAAATACCTGAGGTCCTGAGGTAGATCTGTTTGTTGACTTTATTTTGACCACTCTCTAGATTGCATGTTTACTGGTAAACATAAACCTTTAGCCCAGAGTCTCAGTGTTGTGTCCTGGTTGGGGCCCCTGGGACGTGTTTATGGTGCAGGTTTCCAGCCTAGGGCAGCAAAAGCCAGAAGTTCTTTAGGAAAAAGGACAGAAAAAGAAGCTTTTCACTCCTACCCTGTCTCATGAAGAAACAAACAAATACATTGAATCAATGAGGAAAGGGGATGCATCTGAGACCAGTAGCTCTTCTCGGAGTAGCAGATCTCGAGTGCACTCCTGAGACTGGCTGTCTGAGAGACACTGCAGTTTAACAACATGTTTTGTATGATGTGCTGTATGTCTTGAAATAGTAAACACTACAGATATTCATACCTTCTTCATGAACCCCTTATTTTACAGAGTTTAATACTGCTCTTTCATCTCAATGGCCTCTCTTGCAGCATGCATTTTCTAGCTGATGACCAAAGTGCACAGAGTTCTTTTTACAAGCAAATGCTGTGAGACCTCACTTGCAAACATAACACTGGTCTATACAAACAGCTCTAGAGAAGACCCTGTACTTTATCTGACCGCTGTCCCTAGTAAGATGGTAATTAGTAGTAACAAATACAATACAGATAAACATCACATGTTGGGAAGGAATTTGCATGGCTTTAGTAAAGGGAAATTGTGCCTTACTACATGCTGAGTTTTACCAAGAACTTATAAACCTGCCAATGAAATGGGTACAGTGGTCATAATACATTCAGATTGGGGGGAAAAAAGTGGCACATTTATAAGTCTTTTTGCCAAATATTGTTAAAGACAGTAAGTTGCCATGGAAATGGAGGAAAGAAAATGGAGGAAAGAAATCTAAGGATAGGCTGTAAAGGATTATTAACTGTTTTTCAAGATGAGCAAAAGTCAGCACTAAGATGCCCCCAGGACTGGTGTAAATATTAGTTTTATTAGACGTTGTCATCAGAGCCCTTGAGAAAGCAAAGAACAGTGAAATTTTCATGCTTACAAATGACAGAGTGAAAGGATATTAAATATTAGAACAGAGTGCCCACGGAAGTGGTGGAGTCCCCATCCCTGAAGGTATTTAAAAGATAAGGAGATGTAGAGCTTTGTGACATAATTTCATTGTGACGTGTGCTGACTTAATGGCTGGAGTCAATGATTTTAAAGGTCATTGCCAACTAAAATTATTCCATGGCTCTGTGGTATTAGGCTGTTATCAGATAGTCAGATGATGCAGCTTTAGAATGCAGCAAAGCAAGCAAAAGGGCTGAAAGTTAACAGGTGGGTTCCTATGTAAAAAATACAAAATCATGAGTGAATCTAGGGGAAATATGTGCTTTCTGAAGCACAGAAATACAGAGCTGAGCACAGAAAAGACAGTTGCAAGGAGATATGGGAGTCATTATTGACATTTCCCTGAAATTATAATTTCAACATTTAGTGATATCCAAAAAACGTCAGTGAAGTTTTCCAAGCCATCATGAAAGGGACAGAAGAGAAGAAAGTCACCATTATTTTGCTGCTTTGCAAAGCCAGTGTGCTCCCACATTGTGAATATTGTTTGTAAGTCTCATTTCCCCAGAACAAGAAGAATATAATGGATGTGAACTAGTAAACAGAAAAGGGCAACTAAAATGATCACAGGGATCAAGTGACTACCTGAAGTCACAAAGACAGTGCATGAAGAAAATTACTTGGAAGTACTGCAGGAACTGGGCTCACTTAAACAGGGCATGAGGAAGACGAGTTTAGCACAGATAAAAGGCCCTGCCTGGCACACAGAGCAGCAAACAACTGCAACTTTCTTCATGAGTGGCTGTGGAGGCAGATGGCAGAAGCAAGATCAAAAAGAGACTAGAAAAATTGTCATGAAGTCCATGAACAGGTATTAAGGGGAATAAGCATAGATAACTTTTCCTACTTCCCTAATTGCAGGTGCCTGGTAAGCACAGGAGAAATGAAGTGCCATGCATGACTATGCTTGTGTGTTCTACTCAGCAACACCTGTCACTCATCAAGTTATCAAAAAAACAAGTCATCAGAGTATTATAAGCACTGAGTATAATTATACCCATATAGAGCACATGTTTCACAAGACTGCTGGCTCCTCACCTGTAGCAGCACATAACCTGTTTAGACATCTCATAGTCACATTTGCACCTCTCACACAAGTTACCAATGTCTTCTTGGAGTTCACACAGCTACCTACAAGTGTGGACAATAGCAAATCTTCACGTTGTCACTGCCTGCTTCTTCCTGCCCTGCAAAGCATCCAGTGTAATCTCTGCTGTGCACATCGTCCTCAGTATAACACTCTTGTCTCACTGTCTGCTAACTTGTATTATGACAGTCAGCCAGAGGCAAAATAAAATACAAAAATGTGTTTTACAAACCCTCAAGAAGGAACAAGAGCTCCAACAGATTAGGGAAGGATAATTTTCCCCAAAAAAATCATCTCCCAATTTCTGTGTGTCTCCAATCTCTGCTCTTTATTATAATTTCTATCAAATTGGCCAGTACAACTTCACTGATCTGGGTTTTCCAACACACACTCTGAAAACATTTCTTTCTTTCTCTCTTTATCTTTTCTTTTTTTAATTTTGGGGATTTTTTTAATCACATTGGCATCCTGTTCTTGTAGTGGGCACTCTGGTTTAGGCAAAAAATTATTCAGCATAATTAACAGTTTAACAATTTCATACTTGACTTCTTCTGGAACTCTTGGGTGAATACCATCTGGTCCTGGTGATGCAATACTGTTAGTTTTATTGATTCACTCTTACAGCATTTCTACTGATACTTTAATTTGAAACACATCTTTGTATTGACCTCTTTTTGAGGAAAATTTCTGGTGTGAGAATCTCTGTAAAATGTATCAACACTGATTATGGAGATATATTTTATTCTATAGCCCTATTTTCTCTGTATGATCTTGTTACTTGATCATCTTTCAGCCCTGAAAACTCTCTGGCCAATTTCCTCATTCTATTTCTGGGGGAAAATGTTTTCATTTTCATGGGTTTAGCAATATGTTCTTCAAAATTTTTCCCCCCCTTTTATCCCATTGTATTATGCTTTCATATTTTACAAGTTCTCTTCTATTTCTCTGTCCCTGGAAGGTTTCATTCAGCTTCCTGAGGGATATCTTTCCAGTTCAGATAGGTTTCTCACCTTGTTTAGCCATGTCTTCTTTAGGGTTCATCTCTCTTTTCCCTTTTTTTTTTTTTAATACTTCTAGTCTTTTTGATGGGTTAGCCCTTTCAGAACTCTACAATTCACTCTCAAGCAAGATGTGAAAGTACCGAGAATCCCACATCCAAAATAGTGTCTGCAGTTTGACACAGGGACACATAAAAAGCTCTCAATTTCTAACAGAACTCATGGGCTGTACAGAAATTCCCTGCTGAGCTTTTTAAATGAGTCTTACACTTGCCTTACTATGGAAATAATCTTCTTCCAATGATCAAAATTAAGCAGTAACAGGTTCCCTTTATAGTTGTTCAGTTATTTAATTGAGGTGCTGTTTCTATAAATACACACAATTGCTTAAAATTGATTCCATTGCTTACTTAACAACTTTAATTTTCACTGAGTGCAGGGTTAAAAATGCTAGCACATGTCATGTTCACCTGGGTCAATTTTAAGAATGACTTGATTTGCCACATTTGTTTCCTAAAAAGGCAGTTAGTTTAGTTTTCCTGGTGTAGGTTGGATCCTGCCCTGCTCTGAAGGTGTGCATGGCTTCCATTGCTATCAATGGGAGCCATGTGTGTGCATGGAAGGACTGAATACTATATTTACCCTCTAAGCGCTTCCCCCACAATGACTGAGCATCCTATTACAGGGTCATTCTTTAACTACCACTTTTAGCACAAACTTTTTCTTATAATATATTCTGACTGATGATACAATTAATTCTCTGAAGTAAGTGTCATCCCATAGTAATTGGAAATGCATTTTCACACACTTTTCACAGTCAAACTGCTTTAAAAAATGTTTACTTACTCTTTCTTGCAGCATTTTTTTTTTGGACTATGGTGTTGTAGCTAGGTGAATGTTTCCCAATATTATGTTTTAATTCTTGCCTACAGCTAGCACTCCAAAAGCATGGCAGAATACATGATTTTGCATGGCCTGTAACTTTTTCCTGATTGAACTCAGTTTTGCCACTTTGTGTTTTACAGAGCTACTCCACAGCCACATCTGTGTTTTCATTCTGAATTGGATTCCTTCACAATCACAGACACCGCTTGCAATTAAATGCATAGAACCTGCTGCTTTAATTGAGTTCAGTCCAATTTGTCACTTCAGAGTTTGGAAAATTATGTGTAAGGAAAGATTTATTTGCCAGTTTGATTCAGATAAAGTTGATGGAAAACCTTTTGATCACTCAGCCATTAAACACATTTCAGAGTCGTGCCAAGCTAATTGCTTGAGCTTGCTTGAGTTTATTTGTATTTAAAACAATCTAAGTTGATATTTTCCAGGACTGTGCAAACCATTATCTTTGCATACACTTGTGCTTCCTTACTTAAGAGTTTCTGGTTGCCTGATTCTGCTGTTACTCACTCAGTGGTGTAGCTCAAGAAAAACTCTGTTCTCTTTGGGAAAACAAGGCAGGAGGTGGAAATGGTGCAGTAGCGAATGCCAACCCAAATTTGTATGTCTATCTGTTAACCGGTATAATCAGAACTTGACAGAGCCACAGCAATGTTTATTCACTGCAGAGCACCTGCTTCTGGTTATGACAATAAATCTAATGGTGCCTCATCATCTGAAGTGCAGACATGCCCTTTGGGATCTTGCTGGACCATGGTGGAAGCATACACTGTGAGTACAGCTGTAGATTACTAACAACAAGGCCTCCAGCTTTAGGGGGTCATGATCAGTGCTGTTGCTGTCTTCTTTCTCAGAAATAAAGTAGAGCATTTTAGTCACTTTATTCCTGGTAAAACCAGTAATAAGAACTGCAGATTGGTTTTGCTTTGGTCTCACTAAATAAAAGAAAAGCCTGTGTTAAATTCAGAGTGCAAGGTCATGCAATACCAACTCAGGGATACTTTGTGAAACAACACAGAAAAGGTGTCATCAGGCCACTTCTGGAAAGGAGGAAAGGTGCAAAATAGAACTTCAGTACTTAAACTGTGTAGCACTTACAAGCAGGTTAATGCTTCTAGGCATTACAGAAATGTATATGATGATCTTCCAGGTTGAGAATTGGAGCTGCAAAATGTCTATGCAAGAGAAGGTGGAGAGGACACCCATTACTATTCCATTAGACACATTTCTGAATATAAAGTCTAGAAACTGTCGTCACTTACGTATATTTCAAGGATGTGTATCTGGCCTGTTTCATATGTGGTAAAGCTATGTCTTAAAGGTTTTAGAACAACTAAACTCCCACTGGATTCCCTTAGAATAACTGATTTGCACATGTAGAAGTTGAGAAATCCATCATCTAGTGGCACAGGAAATGCAGGTGCTGTCCTTCTCCTTCCTAATTAGGCCTGTTTAGTTTTTACCTGATCACTGGATTTCCCTGTCATTTCTCTGTCCCTCCTTATTTGTAGAGGAAAAATGATGTTGCTACCTTACCTTGGACACCAGTTCTTAGGGTATGAGCAGTTCATAGAAAAGTTCTCAAATATCTTGGTATTGTAGCTATCTTGATGATGCTTAAAGTGCTTCAGACCGATCACACTTTTCACAACAAAATTCTCTTCTGACAGGAGCAGCACAGATTAGGGCTGTTATAGTTCTGGTTTATGAGGATACAGCATCACATGTGGTAAAAGCTTCCCGTGCCTCACTTTGCATCAAATATATTCCATGCAAGCAGGCCAGGCAATAGTCCCATCACACCCTGCATGCCCAATTTTTCATGTGTCCAAGCAGCTAAGGCTTTTCCTTCAGGTAGAGTAACAGTAACTTTATGCACTTTTTGCAGAGTTTTTAGATCTGAGCTGCATAGCCAAGGGTCTGTGAAGACATCTCTTTCATTTGCTTTTATGGTAGTAAAAGCAGAAATAACACAAGAATGAATCCTGTATATTGTTTCAAGCTAGCATTTAAACTGTGTTCCATGAAGCTACTCTTATATTGTTTTAGATTACAGTATTTATATTTATAGCCTTGATTTCCTGGGCATGATCTCTTAGGATACACTTGACCTAGAGCATATAACTTAGAAGTGAAGTTTTGAGCATTTGACTACTATCACATAGATTGTCTAAATTACAACAAGCAGAATAAAAAGCCCAAATGCAAGCTCCAAAAGCAATTGTGTTTTGAACCCAGGGAAGCATCTGGTAAAATGCTCTTAACAATATTTGCATTTTGACTAAATAAGCAAGTGTTTACTAGGCACAAGAGAAGGAAAATAAAATTCTGTCTGCATCTCAGATTAGCAGCAGCCTCAGACTGGTGAACTCAAAATAAAAATACCTTGGCTGGAAGACTTGCAAAAAAGTCCGCCTCATAGTATCTTTGCAATATCAAAAGTATCCTTGTCAGGATTTCTCAATGTCCTGCTCAGTGTTTTTCATTTCATCTTTATATTCTGTTATCCTTTATATGAAATCCACATCAAGAAACTGCAGAATTCCTTTGGCTACACTACAGAGATGTTCACATGCATCTCCATGCTTAGACCTGCAGAATTGTCCTTTAGACTCTCCTTGGTGCTGCTCTGCACTTAGCCATTATGGCAAGTTATAGAATCATAGAATCATCAAGGGTCATCAGGCACCTCAAAGGATCATCCAATCTAATCCCCCTGCCACAGCAGGATCACCCAGACTATGTCCAGGTGGGTTTCAAATGTCTTCAGAAAAGGAGACTCTACAGACCCCCCCACTCAGCCCCCTCCAGTGCCCCGTCACCCTCACTGGGAAGAAGTCATAGAATCGGTCAGGGTTGGAAGGGACCACA